>PVUN01001334.1:4714265-5009265 GCA_002994505.1 Seriola rivoliana | reverse complement strand
TGGTTATCAGATTGATATTTTAAGATGTCTAAGATTATTGGAATAGAACATGTAAATAATCTTTCAGGGTGGACATTCTTTGCAGGCTGAGAACTGCAAACTGGTGTCTACTTGAGGTCAACCTCACCCAGGAGTCACTGTTCCACTTACAGCCCTTTGCCAACCCATTTATCAGTCAAGCATTACTAGTACTTGATGTTGTCAGTGGCAGCCACAGGCCCGCACCACCATGTTCTTGTACTTCTTAAGTATGACGTTGGAGTTGTCATCGAAGTAGAGCACTGAGATGGCGTGGAGTTTGGTGGGGGCGCAGCACGGTTTCGGTACATTCTCAGGGTTCATCAGGTGCACCTGAAAAACATAAGAAATACTTAAAACCACTTAAGGCATCAGTCTGCATTTAGCATATAGCACTGATTCCCATTAAACCACACAGTCCACATTCAAAATGAACTAAATATGCATTATTGCATAAACACAGTAGCCTATTTGTGGACTGGCTGTAAAATATTAGAGCACTAGAGTGGAAAGTAGTAATTAAAAAGATAAGAGGTACACTATAAGGTGTCTGCAGCAATTCAGTATCTCACCTTCATTGAGCTGAGGAATTCATAGGAGACAGATTTTTAAAAAAGAATGGTCAAAGTCCAGGCAGCAGAATCTTGACTTTTACTCCCAAGAATGGGTCATGCTCCAAAACCACTGCATTCCTCATAATGCAACAAGCCCAATTTAAGATAACTCTAATGACATCATCAGGATCATTTTCTCAGTCTTTACACAATCCATATAGAGCAATAAAAGACATACAACTTTTTTTTCAAAGTGAAGTAGTACTCTTCATGCTAAGCAGCTGAAATACAGTATATATTCATTGATCTTGAATCCCTTAAAAAGTCCAGACAGACTCTAACACACTACCAAACAAAATAAACGTACTAACAAAGGATACTGGCAGCGAGGTGAGACTTAAACCTACAATAACTTCTCCTGTACTGTGTAAAGAATGTAGTTAGCATGGTAAATTCTTGTAGGTTGGTCTTACCAGTGTCTGTACAATGGCATGGTTGGTGGCATTCATGTGGGCATTAAGGGGAAAGGAACACTCTCCATCACAGTAGTTGGCTGCGTAGCCTTCAGGAGCAATTATCCAGTCCTTAGAGAAACACAGTTAACATAAAAAGTACAGTCACAGTTTATCAAATCGATCAAATCAAGTAAATAAAACACCCTAATACATCAATATCTAGTCTATTAGAGAGGTCTATTCTTTGTTTTGAAATAATAGAATGGTGTCTGGTTTTATAATTCCACCATATTTGAGTGCTTATCTTTGTAAACAACTGGATGAGTGGTGTATATTAATGCCAATATTCATTTTGTAATACAGCCATTGTAGATAGTTATTCCTTGAAAATTGGATGCAGCATTGTCCTACAGTTGACTCCTTGACTACACTTGACTCCTGTAGAATATCTTTCACTTTCACAAAATCTCTGCATGTTTTAAATCTTTCTGACTTGTTTTCAACTAGTGTACCTTCCTGTCCGTCAATAATGTGTCTCTGTCTTTCTCTTCTTACTTATCTGCCTGCTCCCTTCCCATGTGCCCATGAGTGTTTGTGAGAGAGAGAGAGTGAGAATGAGAGAGAGAGTTTGTATGCTGTCTCCGTCTAGATGTCAGTGCTGTGTTAACATCTCACTGTTTGTTTTCTCTTGTTCTCTTCTATTTCTTCCTCTGTTTCACACAAATACACACAAGACTTATGTCTGCTGCCTCGAAGCTACTTTAAGTGACTTTCTCTTCTTTTTCCACCCTTGCTTGTTAGTACCACTTCCACATCAAACAGTGGTGTTTATAATGTGTGTATAAATGATGTAGTGGCACTGTCATCAAACTGAAAAAACTGACTCAAAGTAACATTCCAATAGATGTGAGTGTGCAAACTTTGTACATAGTAGACATGTATGTATAGAAAATAACTTGATGATATAAAAAATACACAGTCATCACTGTCATATGCAGATTTACATCCAGTGTCATGTATCTATGGATCATCAACATACCAAATTCCATTACACAAACTCAAATGTTTTTCTTAGGTTGTAATGTTGTTTGAGTAAACATTGATTAGGATATCACAGTGTGAGGATCACTGGTTCAACACGTGTATTAGGACTTGTTTGGCTCTATGGAGTAAGGAAATGTTTGCTACCTGCCAGCCCAGCTCTCGGAAGCTGACATAGAGCTCATGTCTTCTGCATGCTGTTTTCTGATCACTGTTGTTGTAATCTGCAAAAGAAAAACTGAAATCATCAGGAAATTCTATCTTTAAGATGCGCACAGACCTCTTGTCAACCAGCATGGCTCAATGTAGCCCTCAATGTATGAATGTGTATCTCTACATGACTGGAGGGACATCAATTAAAACACACACAAATGATGTTTAAAAAATTCCCAATTAAATCCTGTGGTAGTAATGCATTGCACTCAGAATTTTATTTATATCTCCCTATTTCACAAATTAAAAAATACACTTAATACTTTTATTGGTTGGTTGTTTGTTGGTACTCAACTAAGTGCAAAGTTAATTATAAAACTGTTAATCAAACATTTTAGTACAAAAACCTAATGGAGATTGCCTATTTTTTGTTGCTTTATCTGTCACTTGTCATTAGGATTATAATATGAGTTTTTAATTCCATGTTTAGCCTAGTAGAGTCACCGCTCAAGTTATTAGGCTACAAAAACTTTATACATTGCAAGAAAAAAATTGAATTACCGCATTGCAGTTGTGTGCCTCCACCACTCTGATAGATTTCAAGTTACATCCCTGTTTATCCAGAAACATTTAAAATATAAACCATTGGTGTGAAATTTTGTCATAATTTCTATGTGAATTCTTGAGTTATGGCTAAAAACGTGTTTTGTGAGGTCACTGTGATTTTGGCCTTTAACCTTCGACCAAAATATAATCGGTTTGTCTTTGAGTCCAATTGAATGCTTGTGCCAAATTTGAAAGGATTCCCTTGAGGAGTTTGCGAGATATTGTGTTCACAAGGACAAAATCATGTTTAGTGAGGTCACTGTGACCTTGGCCTTTGAACTTTAACGACCAAAATTGAATCAGTTCGTTCTTGAGTCCAAGTGAATAATTGTGTAAAATTTGAAGAAATTCCAACAAGGCATTATTGAGATATCGCATTCACAAGAATGGGATGGATGAAAGGACAGGCAGATGGACAATGAAAACATAATGCCTCTGGCCCGGGCTATCACTGATGAGAAGGCATAAAACTGTACATAATAAGAATCAGGACATGTCTGTAATTGTGTTTGTAATACACGACAAGCACATCCTTCCTCTATTGCAGGTTAGTGACAAGAAGCAGAAGATGACTCAGCAGGAATCAATCTGTGACCAACCAACCCACCCAACGAATCAGAATACGGCTACAAACAAACCAACCAATCACAATACAGCTAGAAATCAACAAATTAGAACACAGCTACAAACCAATTTATAACAATCAGAATACAGCTACAAACCTACTAACCAATGAGAATAAAGCTACTAAAAGAACTAAGCAATGAGAATATGGCTACAAATTGACCAATCAGAATACAGCAACAAATCTACCAATCAGAATACAGCTACAAATTGACCAATGAGAATATAGTTACAAATCGACGAATTAGAATATGGCTACAAACCGACCAATCAGAATAGAGCTACAAACCAACCAATCAGAATAGAACTACAAATTGACCCTTCAGAATACTGCTATAAATCAACCGATCAGAATACGGTTACAAATGAACCAATCAGAATACAGCTACAAATCGACCAATTACAGTACAGCTACAAAACAGCCAATCAGAATATAGCTACAAACCAACCACTCACAATCCAGCTACAAATAAACCAACCAGAATAAATGAATAGAAATAGAAAGAAACTGTTCGCATTCAATACATAAACAAACAAATAAACAAAAAAACACACAGGCTTATGTCCATGCAAGCAAATCGAATTTCCAGAAGAGTGTGTGTGTGTGTGAGTGTGTGACTGTTAGACTAACTTACCAACAGCAGCCTGGTTTGTCAGTTGGAGCTGGTCACACACACACACACACACACACACACACAAACACACAAAAATGCCCTGATATTTATTTGTTTAAGGGCCAAATCCTCTTACCCATTCATTAAAATGGGAGAGTTGTAATTAAAGTTCACCAGCACTAGTTGCATTAAGATTTCAAAACAAATTTCATTTTGAACAGAAACACCAATCGCATTGTTTTAGCTGGATTCATCTGAAATATAAAAAGAGGCAGAGACAGGAAAAGCATATTGGTCTTGTCACGTGGAGTCATCTCAGCTTGATATAAATGAGAAGCGAGGGAGAAAGAAATGGCTCATGGCACTGACACTGCCTGAGTTTGGGCGTCAGTTTCTACCACCTGTGCTAAAAATATGCAGGTGTTCTACAATAATAAGGCACTTTAGGTTTAAGAGCACCTACCTTCTAAACATGTTCTAAAATAATACAAGAAATGTCTACACTTAGTTATATAGCACTCATACGGATTACTGTACAACACGGTATAATGCCAAGTGTTGTCTCCTAATTGAACGAATCAGATACAGATAACGTGATCAATTTTTTTCCTAAACAAGAGCATGTTTCTTTTTACTGCAGCAACATCTAAACATGTAAAGATGTGTTAATATGATAAGATGGATTAATTCCGATAGTCAGTGACCATTTATTAAACTTGAACTGATGTTTATAGAGAGAGAAAATGACACATTACAGTACTGCAGAATGATAGGGCTTTCATAGAGTTAATCTATAGAGTTTTATGAGTCTGTACTGGAATATGAACTGTTGGGGTTTTAATAACTTTGGGTTTAGCATCAGTATGCCGGCAAACATTGTTTCCATATATAACATAACATGTCCCTTACTATACACACATTCTCACAGACACCCCCTACTTGCTCATCTAGGTCTTGCTACAGGCAGGGTTATTAAGTCTGATCATCTCATTTGAATTCTTTCTCCAGATTCCAGTCTGTACAAGCACCTTTTTTGGTATGAACAAGATTGATTGAGACAGAATCATTCCTATATAAATTCTGTTTAAATAATTTGCTTGTAGTAATCAAGTAGTCTCCTTACAGTGTTCATTTTGGGTCTTCTCCTACATAACAAACATATAGTAAAAGATTTTTTAATTGTAATAGTCTACTACTGCTAGTTGTCATATGCTTAGGCTGTCTTCTAAATTATTTGTACAAGGTGTTTGGACTGACATAGCCTGTAACATCCGTTAATTACCCGTTCTCCCAACTCAAGTTCACTGTGTGTGTGTGTGTGTGTGTATGTGTCTATGTGCTTGCTGTGCACACTTACACCATGTGATATCTTGGGATTTAAACAGTGTGTAATTATTGTCCCCGCTCTCTCACAGCAGCAGGTGTGTAAGGTGAGTGAGGTGTAGTGCTTTCACCCTGACCATTCAGGCTAGTCACAAGGTATAGCACAAGGTATAGCATTTGGCAACATATTTCCCTTCTCACAGACACACATCTATACACAACTCATTTTCCTTGCACCCCTTGGCCTTCAAAGCCATCAGCATTTACAATTTGTGGGACTCTTTAAGAGCAACAAAGCTGATATTTACTATGGGCTTTCACTGAGTGTAAAGGCCCAGATTTGTGTTGTCCATGAACCGCATCTCCCCTTCCTGCCTGTAAAAATTTAATGCCACACAGTTACCACTGAGCTCCAGCTCCGTTGAGGCCTCCATTAATTTCTTTTTGCTTTCCTTGACAGAGCGTGAGGGTGGGAGGGAACTTGAAATACTGAGACTACATATAAGGGTTCTAAATGTATAGTACTATTATGCTAATTAGTTTTTGTTTTCAATATATTTTTTGTCGATTGATGTTTTTTATTCTACGTCATTGTTTCGTCTGACAATGTACACAAAGGAAAATCTCCTAGCTTTAAAGTTGACCAGATATGGAGTTAAACATCCCATACCGGCTGAGCTGAAGAAGCCATACCGTGGATGCAGAGCCCAGGCTAAGCTAAAGGCTAGGAGATGGAGATATAAGCCTTTTCTACCATCAATCCTCATGGGAAATGTCAACTCCCTGGCTAACAAGTGTGATGAACTGGAGGCACTTGCGAAGATACAGCGAGCATATTCTGAGTGTAGTCTAATATGTTTCACGGAGACCTGGTAAAATGACAACACTCCCTACCGTTGTGTGGATTTACCTGGCTTCACTGCAGTACGAGGGGACAGAGATGCCGGAGCAAGAGGAAAGAGGTGGAGGACTGGTTCTGCTTGTGAACAATAGATGGTGCAACCCTGTTCACATCACAGTGAAGGACGGGGGGATTTTAACCATGTCACTCTCACCTCTCATGTGACTGGCTTCACTCAGTATGTTGATTGTCCCATAAGGGAAAATAAGACACTAGATCTGTTGTATGCAAATGTCAAGGAGGCCTACACTGCTTCAGCTCTACCACCACTTGGAAGATCGGATAATAATCTGTATTTTCTTGAGCCTTCCTACAAGCCCTGTGTACTGAAGCAGGCTGCAACCACCCGCTCATTCAGGAACTGGACCCCGGAGACCAGAGAGTGTCTAAAAGACTGTTTTAAGAGCACAGATCGGAATGTCCTGTTGGAGTCACAGGAAAATGATAAAAGCAAGGACCCTGACCTTGATAGAATGGTTGAATGTACCAATGACTACATTAACTTCTGTATGGACACTGTAATACCAGCAACAACTGTACACTGCTTTCCAAACAACAAACCCTGGATCACCAGTAACATCAAGACCCTCCTCAACCAGAGGCCTTCAGGGATGGAGACAGGGAGAAGCTCAGGTCTGTGCAACATGAGCTGAAGAGGACATTAAAGCAGGCGAAGGAGGACTACAAAAAGAAAGTAAGGAAGCTGCAACACCAGAGAGGTGTTGAAGGGGATGAGGACCATCACTGGCTATAAGGACAAGAAAAGCCAGGCAACATCAGGTGATGTGGACAAGGCCAATGTGTTAAACCTATTCTACAATAGGTTTGACACAGCCTCACCTGTTCTCTCTCCCACTGCTTCAGGTGCAGCTTCTCCTATGGCATCTCCTCCACAACCTGACACTGCAGCTGCAACTCCCTCCACACTGGAGTCAAGTCTCCTGTCCTTTACAGCGGAGGCGGCGAGGCTACGTCTTGGAAAGGCAACAGGCCTGGATGGTGTGTATCTGAGGCTGTTAAAGGACTGTGCAGCCCAGCTAACTGAGCCTTTCCAGAGGATCTTTGACTTAAGCCTTCAAACAGGGAGGGTCCCGGTCCTGTGGAAAACATCATGTCTTGTTTCCGGTACCTAAAGTAGGATGACCGGCTGAGATAAATGACTACAGACCGGTGGACCTCACATCACACATCATGAGGACCCTGGAGCGGCTGCTTCTCCACCCTTTGAGGCCACAGGTTGAACATGCACTAGACCCCCTACAGTTTGCCCACAAAGAACATATTGGAGTGGATGATGCCGTCCTTTACATGCTCCACCGGGCCCATTCTTACTTAGATAAGCCAGGTAGTTACATGAGGATTATATTCTTTGATTTCTCTAGTACATTTAACACCATCCAACCCCCCATTCTTAAAGACAAGCTGGAAGGGATGGGGGTGGATCCTTGCTTCATGTCCTGGATTGTGGATTACCTGACAAGACGACCACAATATATCAGGCTGGGTAACTGTTTCTCAGGGACAGTGATGAGCAGCACTGGGGCTCCACGGGGGACTGTTCTGGCTCTGTTCCTGTTCACCCTGTATACAGCGGACTTTAAATACAACTCTTAGTCCTGCCACATCCAGAAATACTCGGATGACACAGCTATTGTAGCGCGTATCAGGAACGGGCAGGAATCTGACAAGGCCTTCAGTGAATGGAGCGACAACTGCCTCCTTCTGTTCAGTATAACGCTACAGCTAGTGGGAATCTAGCTTACAATAGCATAAAGACAGGCAACAGGATGATATAACTAGCCCTGCTCTATTCCAAACTCACCTAGCACCTCTAATCCTCACTAACGTATATCTCATTTGTTTTTGAAAACAACACATTATAGTTTTAAGATAAGCTAACCAGCTGGTAGCTGTAGCTTCATACTTAAATAGAGATGAGAGTGGTATCAATCTTCTTATCTCACTCTTAGCAAGGTTACTAGCAAGCATCTTTCCTAAAATAACAATTCCTTTAAAAATTAGCAACCAAACCATGAACTTGAGTTTCACCCGTTTCTTCCACTACTGTCAAGAACAGATATTTGAATAGTAAATGGAAAGAAAGCAGGTCAATGAGTACCTTTTACGACATGGTAATGTGAATGGAGCCAGTGGCACTGAGCAGTGAGTTCTACTTGGCCATAAGGGGATATTACCTAACAATGTTTAACCTCAAAGTGTTTCCCTGTGCGTAGACATCCATTCGACCATCCATCCAACCACTTATCCTTATAGGATCGTGGGGGGTTGGAGCCAATTCCAGCTGACATTGGGCAAGGGCAGGGTACACCCCTGGACAGGTCGCCAGTCTATCACAGGGCTGACATATAGAGACACACAACCACTCACACCCACATTCACACTTATGGGCACTTTAGACTTGCCAATTAACCTAATTCACATGTTTTTGGACTGTGGGAGGAAGCTGGAGTACTTGGAGAGAACCCATGCAGGCACAGGAAGAACATCCAAACTCAAACCTTCTCACTGTGAGGCGACAGTGCTAACCACGACATCACTGTGCTGCCCCCATTCGACCATGTAATACTAAAATGCTGCACTAAAACCAATTCACATTGAATTTATTGAGGTGGGACATTGGCTGTCGGTTAAGAGCCTGCCTATAACAGCAGGGGAAACACTACTCATTACTGCACTGTAGCTCTCTAACTATACTAAACTGTACAAGTCTTGGCCTGGTATTAACTCTTCACTACACTACTTGTCATTAAACACCTTAAACACTTTCACCAGCCTCTCTGTTTGGAGGAAGTTTATAAATTATATCTACAATGTCATTGTGAAAATACAAGAATCAAATGGTTGTCAGTCATTACAGCCTGGGTGTTTCATGTAGGAAATGTGTATCTGTATGTGTGATATTTGACATTAAGAAGTAATTTCAATCCCTGCAGGCCACAATCTCTCAAACCAGTCCACTGTAAGTCTATAGTTTGCTCTGATAATTTCTCAAATCTCCGAACCAAATTTTTAGAGCAAAGAAAGAAGAAAAGATTGCAGTAGAAATGACATGAACTCGCTTAGAGGTTTTGGTGGTGACAGAAAACTTGGGTTCCATGTGCCCAATGTTTAGAAAAGCAATTGGCTTATTCTGGGTCGTCAACCCAGATGAATACATGAACATCACAGTTATCTCGCCTCGACGTTTCCCCTCCCACCATCCACTACTTCTGAAGTTTATCTTTCTTCCTGTCTTTCATCACAGCGGTTATTAAACCCTGTGAGTGAGCTCCACTATGTCTAATTACTTCAACAGTAAACAAAAGGAGGTTGGGTGGGGTTACGAGTGAGGAGAATGAGGAGGAGAAGAGAGACAGATGAAAAAACACAGCTGGCCGAGTGCTGTGTTATTATTATTCTTTAAGCGATACTGTTAGCGCGGTCAGTCTTTGAGCTGTGCAGCTAATGACTGGCTAGGCCTAATTACAGGCTGCCTGTGCTGTGCTGTGCTGGGATGTGGTTTTCCTTCCCTGGACGGTTGTTAACTTCCCCCACAGTCAAAGCCCAACCGGACTCCCATTACCTCCCAAGCCTTCTTTGCCCACAAAACCCTAAATTACCTTTTAAGGTGTTGTACTGCTCTTTTGGCAAGGTATACAGCTGCATTTTGACAAAAATAGCTTTGATGATGTCCTAGAGTGTGAAGATGAGGACAAAATGGCACCAAAGTGATAAAAAAAAGATGCAGTAAATGTGGTAGTGGAATGCAGTGGAATGTGGATGGTAGGAAGGTAACACATTGCTGCCTTCCAGGCCTTAGATTTCATGTTTTTTCTGAGAAAGAATCAGGGTGAAATATCAGTGAAATACTCTTCAGATTATTTTAATTGTTGTGGCCTGAAGTGATGTACTGTAGCTCCATGCTAAACAGAAACCGGGGGATTTTGTCCACAGTTTGTTTCACCCCATGAATGCTCCACAAGACAGATGCTCTCCCCATCCATCCTGTCCACCTCCCTGTCTCTGGAGTAAGTGATGCAGTATTGATACCATATGCCCTCCTGAATTCCTCATGGATCCTCCTATCTCATCCAATCCCAACAGTCCACTGCTGGCTGTGGACACTTGGCTGTCGCAAGGGGGGGGGCCTCCCCACTTCCTGTGTAGGATCTAAATATTTACACTCTCCAGCGTCCCGAGTGGCGAGGTGGAAAGGTCTTCATGTTTTGGGTTATATAAAGGCCAGTCCTCCAGGATACATATTTAACAGATTGCCCTCATTAAAACAGATTTTTTAATTCAGATTCACAGTTTTCTCATCTTTCTGAAACACATTAGGACACAAAAGCTGACTACAGTCAACCTACCTTGTGAATTTGCTTGTAAAAGCAGTTGAATAGCAGACTCTAATGTAGCGTTAAACTATTTTCTAAGCTATTAATTATGAATTTATTTACATTTGGCATAAATATTGCCTCATATACTGGAAGAGAGCTGAGATGACCTCCGTTACAGGAATGCTAACCCACATTCTGAGCACATTGTATGCACTGTGCACGTTAGCCCTCTGATTCACAAGTGTACCCCAGTATCACTAAATCTTAAAAACAAAATATCTTCATTTAACTTAATCTAAAAAATGATATGTCTTTGTTCTCTGTCATGTCAGCGAAAAGCTTTTATCTAACACAATTACTGAGAAAAATCCCTGCAGGAATTCAATTTACAATCTCTTGTGTTAACAAGACCACAGTGTAATCTACTGAGAAAGACATTGAAAATGTTCTGAACAATCAGAAAATAGAGTCAACAAATCTCAGCAAAGGATTTTCAGAGAGTAGCAATAAAGACAAAACCAACTCATCCTACAAATATGTCTGTGTGCCATACAGATGGTAGAGCCATTATACACAGTAGCAGAAGAAGCAAAGTAAATAATTTCTCAGGTAGCCAGCCAAGCTGGGCCATTTGTGGCTGTGTGTCAGTGTACTAAGATGTGCTTAGGTATCAGAGGACAAAAAGCGAGACACCTACGACCCAGATTTCGCTAGGTTTTTGGGGGTGTAGACTTTAGCCTCTTTGGTCTCACCAACAGCTTCAGTTAGCAGCAATGTGGCTAATGTTGAGCGAGTCTCATCCTACTTGAAATGACTCTAGCACTTCATTTTTCACAAGTCTGACATAAATCCAGAAAACAGGTGTGCCGAACTAAAGCTGCTCCTGGGCCAAACAATTTTGGCTGCCTGAGGGTTAACAGATCACAACACACACAACCTTATGGGGTGTTTAAAAACAGCAATACTATGAAGACTATAGTATGATGTAAACTTTTCTGAACTCACTTTGACCTATCTTTCTATTTGTGGAATCAAGTTAACTAAGATTTTAGGCACACATTTCTGACATAAACCCATGGTAGACTTATACAAGTATTTTCTGAGCAAATCAGTTTAAGTTAATTTAAGTTATAAGCTATAGTATTTGTTATGATTCTACAAACTGGTATCTGTATCTCTTCAATACCAGCACAGGAAGTAGTTTTTGTAGAGAATGTATGGAAAGCTCACCTTTTTATAAACTACAACAGTGATTTTTCATTAAACCTAACTTAGTGTTTTATTTGCCTTACCTTAGCCACACTTTATTTGCCACAAACACAAGCACACGCACAAGCCTTTCCCTGACCTCAACCATACAGCCGTTGCCAAACAAAGATAATATAGAAAGCAAGAATTTTTTAAATGTTAGTAGTGAACTTGAGAAAACTTTGATTATATTAATTCTTATAAATATCACCAATATTAAAATTAGAGTTGGTTGACTGTTGGGAAAATATTATTTACTGCTCCACACAGGGCAGCTTAATATTAACATGATGCTTCATCTGTCAAATTAGCAAGTGATCAAGCGGATATTAACAGCAGGCTTCCCTGCAAGTACTGCATTATGAAGCCTCACTGGAACATCTGAGCTTTAAGAGCTATGAAGTCTGTCCTGAATTGTGCAGCAGGTGAAAGGTAAACGGATTAGGGTTTGATTTAATTTGAAAAGCTTACAGAGCTCCTTTCTCAGCAATACTCTCACTTGAACAACACCAATCTGACTCATATATTCAAGCTTTCTAGTCTTTCTTTACAGTCTTTTTAGCTTAAATTTGAAGCCAACCCCAATTCAACTCTCAATCTCTTCCATAAGTAAGACATTTTATATGTTGTCATGAAAAAAACTATGTTCCCTGCTCAAAATACAGGTTTTGGGATACACAACACTACACTTAATCATTTTGGACAAACAACAGTAAAAACTGATTTTGACATCATCCCTGTGCTAAGATTTGTGTCTGATGGGGGTTGATTAGAGAGATCCAGCTGAAACCAGGTCCAATTCATAGTCTCAAAGATGACCACTTCAACCAGGCTTCAAACAAATGCTACCCATCCACTGATCTGTAGTGAGGTCAGGTTGAGGTCAGTTTTGTGTCTGATTGTGTTCATGGTTGCACTGTGTGATGAGGGTGGTTAAAGTTGACTGACCTGCTACGCCCAGCCCCATGGAGCCCTCCTGTGGTTGTGTGGATCGGTTGCGATTCTGCTGGCGACGTTTGCCACCAGTGGAGCGGGCAGTGCGGATGTATACTTCACTGATTCTGAAGAATGCGACCATAAAAGGCTGCTTCTCCAGTGCACCGTCACGTCCTACTAGGCCTGCCTCCTTGACACTGATGCTTTGTCCTGTTTGAGAGGGTACAGCACCTTAAAACTACACAAAAAAATATATATATATGTATATATATATACATACATATATATATATATACTGTATATAAAAGTGTATAGCCATTAGCAGCAATACGGAGGTTCTAACCCTTTTGCCCTCAAAAGAAGGAAGCACCTCAACGATAAACCAAAATAAACCCAAGAGCAGCAATGAGCACACCAATTTTGGTAAAATTCTATCGGACGGATTTTCAGATACACTTTCTTGGCATTTGTGGCGCCATACATATGTTATTATTTCCGTTACCGCTGCTGGTCTCCATGCTGACTTGCAGACCCAAGTTGTGCACTGGACTCATCAACCACAGGTTGCTAGTGGCGGTGATGTCAAACTCCAGCCAGCCCTCCTCAACTGCCCACAGTCTGCGAGACTCCAACAGGAACAGGTCCGCCTCTCTGGGAGAACATGGTATACAAAATAAAATTGCTTGGATTAAAAATAATAAATTAAGTGTGTTTTTAGTGATTTAAAATTTTCTCAGAAGAACTAATCTGACTGATGAAATAATATCATTATAAATATCAAACTGAGTAGGACTTGTTAGCCAAAGAAATTTTGTGGACTAGATCTTGTAATGTAAGACAGAAATTTAATTAAAAATATGGAAAGAGAAATTAGCAAATACATCAAGCCTAGCACCATAGGGCTAACTGGAAAAGATGCACTCTAACCACTCCAAGCTAACTAATTTATCTAGTTAGCTGAGGCAACCCAGAGAGCAAAGTAATATGTCAATGCCAAATTTTAGCATTTTAGGTTAGAACATTTTCAAAAGATACATGAAGACAGAATCAATGAAACAGAGAGAGAGGTATGTTAAATAAATTACAATAATCTGTGTAAATGAAATAAGGTTGTAAAAAGGCGGAGCATTTGAAACAGGAAGGAAAAGACCCACATAACACAGCACATAACACGGCAGAAGATGCAGTATAACCGCAAAGTTGCCTACTTTATGTGGATAGGTTAAGTGACCTTTAATTCCAACAAAGCCATTACAGTAGTAAAAACAGCCTCAGGTCAGTCAGACCCTCCTCCATAGCCTACATCAAAGCCAATCATCCAGGTGTTCAGAGAATGCCCCTGCAGCAGCAGCCTGTCTTTATTGTCACTAATTAGAGTGTTTCTGATGGCTTCCATATAAGCCTCAACACCATGTATTTATACACACACACACACACACACACACACACACACACACACACACACACACACACACACAGCTCAGCTGACAAAGGATGGAAGGGGTCCACAAGAGAGCTGCCAGGGCAAAGGCTACGGAGAGCTTCTTATTGACTGACTTAAATGAACTGGATTAACAAGGTCTTTTTGCAATAATAAATCTCCTGTGTAAGTCTTGTGGTTACTGTGTGTGGTAACAACTTTTTAAGTATTGAAAAGGCATATTTGTAAGATTGTTACAGTGATATGTACAGTAAGTCAGACATCTGGACAGACAGGCTCCAGAAGTTTGCCATACAAGAAAGAGATTCTAAGTTTTTACTTACGTCAGGCTTGCCGCATTTTGTATTTTCTCACATTTCTTGGCTGCTGTTCACGAAACCACCCCAATCAAATGAAAAGTGCATAGGGTGTCAGGCTTATTAAGTGCTCTACCATTTCGGCTTAGAGTCAACAGAGAGCAAGGTTTTCACAGGAAGGAGGGGCATGAGTAAATTAATAGGCTCCCCACTGAGTGGGCAATTACCAAAGAGACAGACGTGCAAAATGCGGAAAATGGGAAAAACAACAACAAAGACTTTATAGTATTTCCTCGTATAAACTGCCAAACCTCAGTGAAAGTGTTACTTTCACCTGTCAGGTTTTACCTGCCGGGTTCAATCATATAAATCGCAGTATGTTAAGTTTGAGTTCTATGATACACCTTCTGGTGCAACCTGGACACATCATCAGTGATGATCCTGGGGTCATGGGGTGAATGGGTCTTATCATCAGAAACCCTCACCTGGGCGACCCAGCCAGGGGTGATCAAGCTTGGCTTGTGTCCAGGTAGCGCACTATGCCATGCATTGTCCCTCTTAATCCAGAGCCAACGGAAAGCCCTTTCAGCAGCTTCCAAGCTGTTCTTGATGGCTCTACGTTTTTGAAGTCCGCAGACCCCCACGAGTCCCAGGACCCAGTGTAGGGATTGCCCTGCGAAGCCCCTGCAGCCAACTTCGACTTGCTAACAGCGGGCCTTCCACCCATTCCTCTGACACTGAACTACCAGAGATGCATATCTGGCTCTCCTCCTCTCCTGTGCCTCCTCCATCCGATCTCCCAGGGATAAGATAACTCTAGCAACACCACCTGCTTGGTTGCTTCAGACATCAAAACCATGTCTGGCCTGAGTGCGGTGGCTGGGATGGTGTCCAGGAATTTCAGTTGTTTCCCAAGATCATAGGAGCTGCCAGTCTCTTGCTGTTGCGAGCAGCCCACCCTGGGTCTTTGGTTGGGGCCGAGGTTTCTCCCCAGCACGCACAAGAACAATGGAGCACTTTGCTGGGAGTTGCCACTTGCTGGAGCTTATGCCAGTGCAGCTGGTGTTCGCTACTGCCATCAGAGAACTTGGCCATGGCACCAACGATTCCTCCCCTTTCCCAAGGCCTTAGGGCAGCAGCTCAGTATGTGCTCTAATGATCCCCTCTCCTGGCAGAGTTTGCAAGTGGGTGAGTCCACCAGGCCCCAGGTGAACAGGTTCAAGGGGCTTGGGAGGCCGTTGTACACTGACTGGACCAAGAATTAAATTGGTGTGGTCCGCCTTCTGCCCAAGTGATTTTTCGGCCAGTTATATGCTCCCACTTGGTCCAGGCCCCCTGCTTGCCCATGCCCACCATTCTGCTGAAGCGAACTTCCTCCACCTCTGCACATACCCCCTCCTGGATTAGCTTTCACCTCTCCTTTCCTCTGGCTTTACCGTAGCAAGGTGTAGAATTTCTCCCAAGCCTGACCTGCCCAGTTGCCACCGTGCCCACCAGGGTGTTGTGCCCCAGCCCTGCCTTAGCTGGACTGCCTCCTGGGCGCACCACCTACTTCCTGGTCTGACCTCAACACCTGCTGAAGAGACCTTAGTCACAGCTGACTCTCGATAGAGCAGGACTTCTCTGGCTCTGGATACCATGAACTCCTCTGCCAGACTGCTGAAAGGAAGCTGCAGCTTGGTGTTGTACTCGTAAAGGATGATGCAACTAAGGCTCCGCGACAGGCCCAGCCACCTGCGTAGTCTTGTCTTGGCTTGTAGGCTTGTCTTCCTCTCAAATCTCTCCACGGTGGTGATTGGAACTTTGTAAATCAGCAGTGGCCAGAGGAGTCGGGGCAGGATGCTATGTTGATATATCCAGGCCTTGAATTTTCTGGGAAGCCCTGACCAATCCATGGTGGAAAGCCATTTATCGCAGTCCTCACTGCTAGCCTAGCGTGCTGCTGTGTCCTTTAGGTCACTAGTGAAGAGCTTACAAAAGCTCTTGACTGGCTTTTCTGTTACTGATTGAATTTTGGTGCCTCCCAGAGAGAAGAGGAAATGAAGCCAGTAAGTAGCTCTTGATAGACGGACAGACAGACGGAATAATATACTTTGCTAACATCTGAGGTTCTCCAAGAGTGGATCAGCTTTAGCCTCGGACAGCAGTCTGAGAACATTTGGTTGTAGAGACCCCACCTAAAGGTGTTTTTGTTTCTTGATGCACAAAATAATATTATTAATCCAGTGCAATAGCTCTCTATATATCAACAGCTTTTCAGTAGAGAGTTGCATTGGTGTATATCCATTGATAAACAAAATGTACTGGACTATATAAGCTGTTAGCTGAAAATGTACTGTATGTCCGAAATTCTCTTCATATTAGTGTTTCTCACTGGTCAAGCTTGATAAAACACAAAAGAAGCGGTGCTATTTCTGTAAGATGTGGTTTTGCTTGATTTTATATTATAAACATGGCAAGAGCAGTGTCAGAGTCTGTGTAACACACAGGGAGAATGATAGAGAGATGGAGAGTAACACAGGATGATGCAATTTAAAAAAAAAATGATAATCCTAACCTTTTTGTTTGCAGAAAAAGCCAACTGAGCATTATATAGCATATTTTTTGTTGCCTTGTAGATTCCCAGTACAACCACAGTGTAACCCCTCAGCAAATCTACTGGACCCACTCAAAGTTGAATTAATGCATGCATGTTGTATGGTCCAGCATTGTTAAAAGCCACAAAAATTCTCAAGATTTCACTGTTTCCAGTGATACCAAATGTGTCTGGCTCAAATACAGGGAAAATGTGTATGTATAAAGTGATATACATGAAAACCAAAGCTGCATACATTTGGGATGATAAAATTTTTATTGTATGTTACTGTACTGTACTGCATGAGAACCAGCCAACATTTTGTTTAAAAAGATAAAAACTGAAACAGTTTTCTTAAACTATTATCTGGCCATACACTGATTTGGCTAATCCAGTATGAAACATTTAAATCAGTTTACGTTTACAATTACGTGAAAAATGACTAGGAGATTAGGAAAAATTTATATAAACTTAAGGCTTGTAGCATTTCTTTTCTTTTTCCCTACTTTCCCTGCAAAAAGTATTTGAAAATGTGCACTTTATGTTATTTGAAAGTATACGGTTATGTGTTACTGAAAGATGTCTTTCTATATTTTATAGTGGAGTCTTGAGGGATGTAGGACTGTACAATATTTGACATAACAGATAATATAAACTAACTGCATAAAAGAATCTGGAAAATTTCCATTTCACTGGATGATAAAAATCATGGTATATTAGGTTTAATGATTTAACTCAATGCAAGTAATGTAAGTATTGATTAGCTTCAATGAAGTAGTGGAACGAGCAGCTACAGTACATTATATATATATATATATATATATATATATATATACATTATATATATATATATATATATGTACTGTAGCTGCTCGTTCCACTACTTCATTGATATATATATATATATATATATATATATACATACAAATGTAACCAAAAATAATAATTAAGGAAAAAGATTTAAGGGGAAATCAGGATTTAGCAGAGGTCAATGAGGGAAGTGAGAGTCCCACTCTGCATTTCTCAGTTGTTTAAAAGCTTATCACTATGTGTGTGTGTTACCTGTCAGAGTGCTCCTTGACCACTTGGTAGACTTTGAGTAAGAAAGTGTCATTGTGGAAGGTGTGGCTCACACACTCCTTGTAGAGACGAAACTCAGCTGCAGTGACGGCCTCGCCCTTGGGGATCTGTGAGAGGTTGAACTTAAACTCCTTGTGGTGACGCTGCTGTGGAAAGAGCTCGCTGTCGTACTCCACTGTGGCATGGAAACACACACAAACAAATAGCGTCACAACATTATCCACAAAAAGAAAGAGACAGGGAAAGATAATACAGAGAGACAAGTGAAAAAATTGTTATTTACTGTCTTCATCAAGTGGAATGCTTTTCTACTCCTTACTGTTCCTCAAAAGAAACCATCATTGGGTTGGATTTGAATTTGCACTGCAAATTAATTAAATTTAACTTACCTTTTTTGAGCTTTATAATGCTTTTTTGTCTCACATTCATAACGTATTTTCTAATGAACCACATATTTACGACCAGGGTTTCAGTGTAAATATACAGTAGTGATTGATGAGTGGATGACCTTTTCACAGAAACTGCATTGAGGTCAACCATAGAAGCTTCTAAAGGGTAATTTGACATGGGGTTGTGTGAGGTACTCATGAATAGTCGGTACATTACCCACAGTAGATTCTGTTCAGTGCACTCCCAGTTAGGAAAGCCGACTGGCAGCACCTGGCAGAGTGGCAGAGCTATGTGACAGGAGGCTGTCCGTGAACCATCTTGGAGTCTTTCTCCTTCCTACCTGCAGGCCTGAAGCCCCCATAGCCACGTGTTTGTTTAGAAAGTGGCAGGTGAATTAACCAATCACATTTTGATTTATCGTGAGTGAGACCAAACATCATTACCGTAGGCCTTTCTGAAGACTGAAGGCCAGAGGTACAGTGGCAAGACAAAGTAAGTAAACCCTTTGGAATTACCTCCATTTATGTATAAATTTGTCCTTAAATATGGTCAGATCATCCATGTTACAATTATGAACAAGCACAATCTATTTTAAATAATAACATACAAATCATCATTCTTGTGCATCTGCTGATGTTAACTGATTGTGAGGCCTCACAAAAAAAGAGATAGACTTATGATCAAGAATTGTTGAAAGAGTTTAGATCTTCATCAGTCCACAGTCAGACCATCTGTCTATAAATGGAGATAGTTCTTTTTCTCCCTAGAAGTGGAGGTCCAGCTAAGATGACTCCAAAAGCTCAACACAAATTATTAGTAATGTTAACAAAGAAGTTCAGAGTAAGAGCCAAAGACTTAAAGGAATCGTTGGAGCTGGTTCACATCTCTGTTCATGAATCTACCACACACACATCATAGTGCAGGTTCGATGGTGCATGGTGTCCTGCCATGGACACCGCAGAGGAAGCTGTAGCTCTCCAAAAAAAACATTGTTGCACCCCTAAAATTTGTCAAAGAGCACCTTTACACTCCACAGTGCTACTGGGAAAAAGTTTTATGGACTGATAAAACTAAGGCTGAATTGTTTGGGAATGTGTGTGGTGTAAAGGGTACTGCATACTACATCCCAACATCATCATGCAAAACGTGAAGTAGGGTGGAGGGAGCATTATGTATTGGGGCTGATTTGCTTCCTCTGGACATGGACAGATCCACATCATCGAGGGGAAAATTAATTCTCAAGTTTATCCAGGGGAGGAATATGAAACCAATATTTTTACTTTATTTTAACAGATATTACAGCCCAAACCTAAGGTAACAAGAATTTAATTTTGTACCTGAGCCAGGCTTGTTAAAACCTTCTGGTAATTTTATGATGTGGGGACCAACCCAAAACGGAAAATTTCAGAGGTGCATAAATGCTGAACCTAATTAACAAACTGAGCTCAGAAGGCAGGGAGGGAGGAAATGACATTCTGGCTTCCATACACTTCTAAGTGAAGGATCTCAGTTCTCAGCCAGTTCTGTCTCTCCGTTCTTCAAACACTTTCCACTGAAGCAAAGGAAACCTCTAGAGAATGAAACATCAGCATCACTGGTGACTTCTATCAGATGTGACAGTGACTTTTTCATCATCTTTCTCCACAAGCTGCTCACACACACACAAGCATAGACACAGATGTCACAGTAACTGTGTGTGATATCGGGTCTGGTCTTGTGTTGAAGGGTAGATCAGCCAAGCTCCTGTGAGTGTGTGTGTGGAGGCCCTCAGCATAGGTCAAGGTATTCTCAATGTCTTTACAACATGCCCTTCAACACCCCCGGGCTTAAAGACCAACAGCTATTTAGGAATCTACAGACAGAGGCAAAAAACTGATAAACTTGCAGTAGGTGGTGACAAAGTCAGGAGGAGTTCCACCCAGGTTGCTGTGCATTCGGAAAGTATTTAGATCCCTTTCAAATTTGTTATACTTCAGCTTTAAAAAAAAAATAAAAATATTTCTCTCATCAACCTACACTCAATACCCCATTATGACAAAGTAATAATAGGAAAAACCAAATTATCATACTTGAAATTTAGCTCAGGTGCATCCCACTTCTCTTGATCATCTTTGAGATGTATCTACACTTTGATTGGACTGCACCTATGTTAAATTCAATTTATTAATTTATTTCATATAAGAACAAAAACCTATGAGGTTGAAGGAACTGCTTGCAGAGCTTAGAGACAGGAGGCACAAATCTGGTGATGGCTACAAAAATCTCTGTTCTATGAATTGTCAGCTGTGAGACCTTATATTGGTTAGTGCCTTTCCAAATCATGTCCACTGAATTGAATTTACCACACTGCAATTAAATTATAGAAACATGTCAAACATGATCAACACTTGAGGCAGACACATGAGCTACATTTCAATAGCAAAGGATCTGAATATTTAAGTCAATTAGTCAGTTTTTCCTTTTTAATAAATTTGCAAAAATTCTGTTTTCCCTTTTTTATTATGGGGTATTGAGTGTAGATTGGTGATTTCTTTTTGATTTTTGCATATGGCTGCAACATAACAAAATGTGAAAAAAAAATTGAAGGGGTCTGAATACTTTCTGACTGCAGTGTATGTTGAATATACAAATTATCTCCCCTTTGCTTTATAGATAAATGTCAATTAAGCTTAAATTACAAGTTTTGTTGCATATTCGTAGCAGTGCTTTAAAAAATGTGAAACTACTGTACATATAGTGTATGGTGTAACATACACACATGTAACAGTGTTCATGTTCAATTCAATTAATTGTATAGTGTTAATATTTATTGACTGCCAACAAAAGTTTACAACACATTTTATGCCAGGTTTACTGATATTTAGCCAAGTAGGAGATATTTCCCGAAATTCCCAAAAGCTCTGACTCAACCAAGGCTGACATTGAAAGTTTTTCTTCCTCACTAGGCTGCTCATTAGGCTACTGTCTGTATAATATTATATAAATACAGCCAGTGCATTCTCTGATTTCTTTACAGCCATTTTTTAAACTTTGTGTCGTCCTGGACTGTCACTCACACATACATGATCTGGGAGTTGTCCAGTATACCCACAGTCTTCCAGTAACCAGCTCGTATGAAGCAGCAAGGTTGTTAACAGCTTGGCCCTAGAATTCAACTGGAAAAGTCTTATACTTTGCATTGCCTGAAAAATGTTGCAAAACTTAATAAAATCATACAAGAGGAATGAAAAAGATTCTGGCTAAAGGGAAAAACTAGACAGAAACACTTGAAACGTAAAAAATAATCATTTCATTAAGTTAACAAAGCATAACGCAAGTGTCTTTGCGACCTGCATAACATCCAATAAACTAATCACAGTGTTTCTCCAATTCCCTTTAAAAGCTAAGGGGGCTTGCACCTTGGCGTATTGCTATTATAACACTGCTGTGTTTCAGTCAGTTGATCATATATTGTGACTCAACAGTGAGTGCAGTCCTGGCACAGGCACACAGAACTGCGCCGAACCATGCACTTAATAATCAGTCTGTTCAAGTTCAAATTAATCATTTTTTTCTAATTTCAGAGAAGGGAGTCATTTTGAGCAATGAAGACAAACAAAACTATGAAATATGAAGACAGCTATTCATATTCATATACGTATCATATCTAAGGATTTGGATTTTAATGATTCAGGGAGGAATTCATTCAAAGTGATTCTACAGGTGGGAAATTAGTGATTTTGATGTGGTGCAAACAGTGTGCAATGGAAACTGTGGGAAAAGGGTGTGTGTTATATGTGTGTGAATACTGCAGGTTTAATTTATGGCTCTGTTTTATTACCACAATCCCACATCGTTTTTCACCATTTCATGAGGAAATACACAAAAACATGATAAAACAGAACGGCTCTCAGTAGAGCACATAACCCCTGCCAAGGCCAAACAGTCCTACACATCTGACACATTTTAACTTCATCAAAATTGTACATTGTATCGCCTGCGATTTGGATATTACTACCATCACCTCATCAATTCCAGTAGCTGCTGCAGTATTTAAGACCGGTTCATCTCTCCAGTCTTCACCAGATCACTCATGATACAGCCAAATTCCTTGGTTTTTGGCCATGCTCCATGAACCCTGTCTTTACCCGTGCCTCAGGTTTATTCCAGCTGCCTGCTACATCCAGCTTTGTTCTCCTTGTCTTGCAAGTTTGAATTGCTGTCTGCCTGATCTCCTCTCCCATCTCCTGTCTGCCTCACCTGTCCTGTCTCATCATCTCCATACTCCACCACTCCAACCACCCAGTCCTTGCCATTCTTTCCTGCTAGGGCCATCTCCAGTCTGCCAGGCCTGCCCGTTTTTTGGGTCCAAAATTGAACTGACAAACAGATACAGGTAAAATCAGAACCTCCTTGGCGGAGGTAATCACAAAGTCAATTTTCATTTAAACAGTCACACTTTTACACTTTCATTCTCAATCCCTTGAACACATACACAAACACACAGAGGCAGCCAAAGTTAACCAGAAAACCTGACAATAGTGGGGAAATTCTCTGATGATCTATTATGAGTGAAGAAGCAGACAGATACAAGACTCAGAAAGAGAAAGAGAAGTAAGGCAGTGAGTAAGGAGAGGGGAGTAAATGTTTGTTCTTGTGAAAGAATAAATTCTGTTGCTTTGGACTCTGACCATCTCCAGTGACTTCTTTTTGTAATTTTTGACTCCAGTAAAAGTGCATTTTTTGTTGAAAGTTAAGTGTTGGTGAAGAGGTCTAGACTTAGACTCTGGCCCGGACCTGGACTTTTTCCTCCAACAGTATGCAATATTTGCCAGGACTTTGCTCTTTGTTTTCACCTGTTTCCTTTGTAGACACTCTGTTAGAGTGTTCTGGTTGCTGAATCTTGAAAATGAAATGCCCCATAGTTTGCTGGTCAGAGAAACATGAACATACCACAGTTGTGGCTGTTGCTTGCTATCGACCGTGGTTGTCTTGTCCATAGTTCGATGTTTCAATTTTGCGGTTATTGCAAGAACCTTAGAGAACAGTAGTGAAAGATTAAGAATTAAGCGTAAGAAATGAAAAAAATTGATTGAGCAATGATTCTGTGATATAAATTTTTAAATTAGATAAATTCGATAAATTTGATGGAACGGGAAAACACGAAAAAAGCATAATCTGTATGTCAATTAAATTTTTTTATGTCGATTAAAATGACACCAGAGAAGAAGATAACAGGGGGAGAAGAGGATGAGATGACAAAACCCGATGAAGAAAGACAAAGTCAGTTGTCACAGAAGATAGAGAGACCACATTTCTGGGATGCAATGAGAGGAGGAGAGATGGAGGCAGTTAGTGACACAAATAAAGTGACATGGACGATTTGCATCTGGATCTGTGATAGCAAGCCACCTACGCACCCATAATCCTGCTCAACACCCACTGCTACAATTATTATAATAAGTATCTTTATTAGGGGTATCCCCCTATTGTAATTGTTGTTTTTGTTCTCGTTATTTATTAGTGTTTGTTTGTGTTTGTTATTAGGGGTCCTAGCAGTGAATGTTGCTGGATCCCTATGGTTTTTGTTCTCGTTATTATGGGTCCCAGCAGCAAACATGGTCCCAGCAGCAAATGCTGAACAACACAGCACAGGAAGCAACAACACAAGTATGGATTTTATATAACATCCTTCAAAACTTGGAATTAATCATAATACAAGTGGTTAACTGATTAAACAACATAATAAACATTCCCTAAAGCCAATAGCAAATAAATGTCGATTACACAGCAGTTCTTTGACCATATTGATAATAATTAAGACATTGTGGATGTCTGTAATGTCTGTTGTGTGAAGGTATTCAAGATATTGTCTTGAAACATATATGTTGTATTTCAGCCTAGAGGATTCTAGAGGATAGACTGGGAATTGACTTATTACATAGAAACATCACATAGGTTGCAGAATAGTTAGATTTTAAATTTTTATATTCTTCCTCAGATCTGTGTCTGTGAAGAGTGTTCTGCTGGTCACTACTCAGGATTGGGATGTGGGTTGTAGTTTATGACTCTGTTATCTACAGAGGGACAGAGGAAGAGAAGTGTGTGTGTATTGATGCATGGGACAGAGAGTCCAGGATTCAGACATTCGTGATAATCAGTCCTTTTGATGTTACTTTTTCTGTATAAGAAACAATATAATATCAATGGACAGAGTCTTATTGTTACAAACTGAGAGATTTTACCTATGCTCTCCAGTTTGCCTGGTGTCCATTTGTTGATCCTCTGGAGCTGACCCTTTGACCCATGGCCTGGTTGGGCATCTCTAAGACATGCCAACAGCTCGTCTGTTTGTTAGAGAGAAGGGTCCTTTGTCTTTGTTTGCTATTAATTTGATAGTTTGATGGTGGGAAGAGTAACAAATTGGATTTTGTATCCATAACTCTGCATTTCCTTACAGTGAACTTCTTTAATGGCTTGTGATTGATGCCAGACCGGGTATGTCTGCTACAATAGATTGGGGTGATCAGCCCCTGATTCCAGACATCAGGAAAGCAGCCAGCATTCAGCACCAAGTTGAACAGTTTAAGAATTGCAGTTTACAGCTCAGGGGTGCTGTTCTTCAGCATTTCATTTTTCATACAATCTGTGCCACAAGCTTTTATTGATTTAAGAGCTTTTGGTTTGTCTGTTAAATCTTTTTGTGTAATTGGGTAATCTTATAGATTTTGGTCATTCTTGATGGCTGATTTTAGGTTGTCTAACTTTGTTTTAATTTCAATTTAGGTTCATATCTTCAGGTGGGACACTTTCAAAGAGGTCATAGTTTTCCCAAATGTCTCCATCTTGTATTGCTAATTGTTTTGGCTTCGTAGTTTCTAAACTCTTCAACATGTCCCAGAACTGACCCTGGTCTACTGCATCTTCGATTTCCTGCAGTGTTTCATTGATGTGGTAGAGTTTCTTTTGTCTAATGGTCTGTTGTACTGTTTTAGAGTTTCAAAGTATTCATGTTGTAGAGTTGGGTCATGTTGGTGTCTGTGTTTTAGATTTGAGAGCTGTCTTAAATGTTTTCTCATTTCTTTATATTCACTATCAAATTTGTTTGCAGAGGTTTTTTGTTTATTGTTTCAATGGTGCTGTTTCTTTCTTTAATGCATGTTTTTGGAAGATATGGCTCATGGTCTTTTGCTGCTATATACACCTTCATAGTTATTTTGATAGTATGAATTGTTGGACGTGTTGATTGTATGTTTTGTTTCATTTGAATTCAAAATTTGTATGAATTGTTCAGCACTGTTTGGAGCCCATCTGTTTGACTGGTGTAGATCATACAGTTTACTGGGCTGTTTTCTGACACAATCTCTTGTCCGTTTCCTCAAGTAAGTATTTATTTGGCTGTGATCTGAGATGGGGCTCTGTGCTCTGACAGCAAAAACACTGAATGAGAAAGGGTCCATGTCTGAGATGGCATAGTCAACTACAGACAGATTTTTGCCAGTGTTTGAGGGAGCTGCCAGGATGTGGAGGTCATTCGTGCCTGGTTTGGCAGCAGGGGAGAGGGAAGGTGTTAGGGCAATGTGTCGTTGCGTGGAGATACATGATAGCTTTTCTCTTGGAGGTGCTCCCTCATCTCGTGCAACTCTCTGCTGAAGCTCAACTCTCGGTTCTCTGCATCCTCCCTTGTATTCAGTGTCTGAGCTCGTAGGGTGGTGTTCTCCTCCTCCAGCTCACATACAGCATGTGTCAGCTGTCTAAGTCTCCTCTGGGTCTCCTTTAGCTCTTTGGTGGTGTCCTGGTTGATCCTACTCAGCTCTGCTATGGCCTCCTGGCTGCCTTGCTTTAGCTGTTGGAGCTCATGTCTTAGCTGATGGGAGGTATCAGACTCAGCTAGCTTGGCCAAAGTGAGCTCTTTGAACTCACTGAGGGAGGAGGGATAGGCTCTCTCTCTCAGTTTTTGGAGGAGTTTGGGGGGTGTTGGATGAGTGGGGCCAGACTAACTGGTTGTTAGTTTCTACTGGAGAGGCCTTGCGGTGGTTGGACTTGTATGTGGTCTGTGGTTAGTGGTCAGTGGTTTAGCTCACACACCGGATGCCATCCAACCAATCCCTCAGAAAGACAGCTGATAAACGGCTGCTTTCTTGCAACACAACCACAGAACAAAATAACCAAAAACCAAAACAACCACCTCCCCTTGCAAAAATATTTTTTTGCCCTTCATCAACACCCAGAGTACTCTAAGTAAATGTGTCATCAGATAATATCTGTCAATTTCAAAGAGGTTAAAGTGGTGGTTATTGAGGGTTTTTAGCCGCCGAGCTAGATGAGTAATTAACTTTTCCACTGTGGTGTTGAATTTTGTCATGTGCAGGGAACCACCAGAATATGTTTGAGGCCACAATATTCTAGAATTAGGATTCCAAATCAAAACTTCCTGTTCTTTGAATGTATCTGATTGATAAGATTTTTTTCAGCATTACTGTTGCAGACTCTTTTATTGCTTTCATTGGCCCAATGCAGATTACAGAGAACAGGGCACCTGTAACCCAGATAACAGTCTTAAGAGAGCTCGTATTAGATCTGCCAGTAAGCTTTCGGTAAGTACCAGTTTGATGACAGAGGGAGAGATCTGGTTAATAGTGCCAAGTTAAACAGGATTTTTTTCATCCTCCTACAGTTGCAGACAGGTACAATTGCAAAAGAGAATATATACATATATATATATATAACTCATGTTAGAGAACCACTTGATTATTTACGATAATATTTCTTATGTTTATTTGTATCCAGTGTTTAATGTTCATGCAGACTACAACACTGTTAGAGATTTTACCTGCCCTGAGTGTGTTCACAAGCTTAATAAAGAGAGACGTGATTTGAAAAGACACTTTTACCAGGTAAAATGGGGGTGCCTATTTAAAAGCTGATATCAAAAAGACTAAACACCACAGCCACACAAAAAGAATAAAATAAAACTAATCCTCCATTGTCTCACTGCTAACTGGTTTACTGTCCTTGTAGCAGGCATTTTATTGTTTCCATCAATGTCTCCTGTAAGAAATAGGATAATTGCAGTCCTTTTCAAGAAAGGAACCACTGACCTACCATGGGAACAAGAATCCAGTGTATTTGAAAAAACAAGAATTTGAGTTTTTCTCTGCTGTACAACAAACATTCCAGTATCTTCTCAAAAAGCCCTCTTTGTGGTGGTTTTACATTTGCAGCATGCCAAAACTGAATCCCAAAGGCAAAGAATTAAATCTGTAATCTACTATTTCTATAATAAACTATAATAATGCATCTCAGTGAATGAGAGGCCATAAGAGGGAGACAAAATGAAAGCAAATGAGGGAAAGTAAAGAGCATGAGAAAGCTGATGTTTTCACAAACACTCCTCAATTCAAGTTTTGCAGAACCTGTCAGTATTGTCAAGACTTTACAGATGGCTAAACCAATAGAAACATGTTCCCGAAGTCCAAGGCATGAGAAGAATCCATCTGTGTTTATGTAATTCCAGTCCATAATCTGTCTGGTTTTTCTCTCAGACTTGATGGTTTCTGAGGATAGGTCAGATATATCAGTGTCTTCCATTCATCTTTATTCCACCCGAAGTAACATCTAATTAAGTTGGGCCTGACAGATTGACTTTCTTTGGAAATTTTAGCAGCTAACTGAATCACAACTCTTCACCGATTGCCACTATTTCATTAAGAAAGAAAAACATCTGGAATTATTCATGCTGTAAACAATAGTCTTTCCTAAAATGCTCAGGCCAGATTTTATGTTTCAAACCCTTTGGCACTGATGCAGTGTGGAAAGATTACATACGGGTACAGCAGTTGAAGGTTACAGTACTCATACACACACACTGCAGTGGTGTGAGCTGCCTGTGGTGTTGTCACCATGCTTGGCTACCACCAGGAGCTGTTTCTGCCTTCTACTGAGTGTTCGGGCTCTTTGTAGTCAGGCAGCTGGCAGGGAAACTCCTGGGGTCGAGGTATGGATGAAGGGGCTTGTAGTACACTGGGATATATCATTAGCACCGAGCAAGGGTGAAAGTGTGTGCCTTTGGAGACTCATCCTGTGCTCTGATCTTCTCCCCTGACCAAGCATCAAAGCCGACACACTGAGCGCCACAGGACCAGCCAAGGGCCAAGCAACACTGTATGTCTGATGAATGTAGGCACACAAACACACTGTCAGCTCCCATTAGCAAACAGAAAGAAGCCTACAGCTCTACTCCAGGCGATTAGCTGGAATCAATAAAGTGATTTCAGGACTTTACTGATTGCTGTTAGGTGTTCCTGACATAAAACAAGATCAACCAAGAAATTTGCAAAGATAGCAATATTTCAAGTAAAAATAACAAAATGTCGGTTTGCTACAAAGACTGTTTTAACCTACAGATGCCTCATGAAAGCTTTTAAATTTACTGTTCATAACAGAAGGTGCACATGAAGTGATGTTTTATGTTTCCAGCAGGTTTGTTTGGGTAAAAATTAGAAGATCCCGGTAGTCAGCATGAGCAGTAACTAAGAAAGAGCACACACATAATAGCAATAAAAACATCAGCGCTTGTAATCTCTAGCAGATACAGCACTGAAACATTAGACATAAGACATCTTTCCTGTGACCTCAATGCAACTTCAGTCTGATTAGTTGAGTAGAGGTGAGCTGGGGCCTTTCTGTGTGTAATTTGAATGTTCTCCCCATGTCTGTGTGGGTTTTCTCCAGGTACCCCGGCTTCCTCCCTCAGTCCAAAGACATGCAGGTTAGGTTAATTGGCGACTCTAAAGACCTGTTCAGACCTGGTATTAAAATCCATCTCGGGTGATCTGATCACAATTGGACAGCTCTGGTACAGGTGTGAACGCATCCAAGATGCATTTAGGACGCATTTGCGATCCCATCACTCAGACCACATTCTGAGGTGGTCTGCGCCACATTGGGCCACATTCTTTTCTCAGTATGTATTCATATGTGTCCTCGACCACAGTGAAGGACTCAATTGACGTTAGTTACACCACAGTTTCATAATTAACCAAATAATATTTTTCTATTTGGCTAAAACCTTATTTCATTGTAGAGCTGTGAGCAGCGCATTGATTTGCTCATTGACAACGAACCTTTCTGACGGATTGGCTGAAAGCAACAATGCATATGTTTGTTCTCATATAAAGCAGGGAAGTGAGATGTGATCTTAAGTGGTCATTTGAGACCCATACGGCGCATTTTAAAGCCAGCTGTGAACTAACATACTTAAAGCTGACCACATCAGATCCCTGAAGACGCATCATAATGCCAGATCTGAACAGGGCCTAAATTGCCCATAAGTGTGAATGTGAGCTTTAATGGTTGTTTGTGTCTGTATGTCAGCCCCGTGATAGACTGGCGACCCGCCCTAGCCCAATGTCAGCTGGTATTGGCTCCAACCCCTCCCAGACAATACTGATGCACAGCTCAAAACTTTTACTTCACAAATCAGGATTGGTAAACTAATACAGGACTTCCTGGGATCCTATAATTCAAGCTGTATTTTCTCCTGTTGCGAACACACACACACACGCACACACACACACACACACACACACACACACACACACACACACACACACACGCACACACACAGAAACACACATTCATCAATGGCCTGGATATCCAGGCTGCTCTTCTTCAATTACCTCCCACAGGTTACAATACATAATGACCTCACTGGACAGACATCCCCAGGAACAAAAGCCCCATTGAACCGTACAGTATAATCACATTTTTCTACATCCTCCAGAACAATTTGGGTTTTTCAAAATACTTATCCAAAACCATGACACATAATGTCAGGCATACTGTCCCAGATACACAAGCACACACAAACTAATACACATCCAAAGAGGTAGAGTATTTCATTTTTGTTACCACCTCGCACAGCTCTTTCACCACCGAGCTGCATTCCAGACAAGATGATAAAATGAGGTCTGGATACACTTCTATCTTTTGTCATTTTGAGATTTTCAGCTAGTGTGCAATGTGTGTGTGTGCGTGTGTCTAACCCTGAGGACAGGCAGATAATGTGCTGTAATTGTGCCTTTGCTAACAGATAGATAACCAAGGTATGGCTGCTGTATTGTGTAGTATCAGTATTTTCCATCGATGGAGTGACAGCTGAGTGGGAGCAGTCATCAGTTCTCTGTTGAGTCTACAGTTGGCCTCCAGGTAAGTGAGATTTGTCATACCTGTGTGTCAAGAGGAGATTTTATTCTGTGGACCAGTTATTCTGACTCACCGGCTTTAGGCTGCAGGTATAAGCCTGCCATTGGCGGCTTGTCTCACTCATTTTCCTTCCCTTTTGCTTCCAGCCTGTTACTGTTTTCAAAATCCCTTTTGTTATAGGGAAGCAATAACAACCTCCAATCTAGCAGCCTACACGCTGATAATTGCTAATTTTGGTGAAGATCTGGATCATACACTCACACAGTCGACACAAGTCTTTTACTCCCCACCTCCCCATGTACAAATGGTTCACCAAAATGTTCCACTATTTTGCGTGGGCACAGTAGCTGCATCATGGGCTTAACGCCACCAGACAATGGTGATTCATTAAAAGAAATACAAACAAGCCAGAGCATTTTATCCCTATAGCACAATAATAATAGGTGCAGCCAGACCTATCTGATAATATAAAAACTCTTTAAAATAATGAATTCTCTGGTAAGGATGGGTTTCTGGGAGAGTTTTACAAAGTTTTCTCAGAAGAGATCACACCAATATTATCTAAAGTCTTTACCTATGCTCTATCATCAGGTAGCCCCCCAAAAAGTTGATCAGAAGCCATCATCTTGGTCTTACATAAGGAAGGAAAAGATTTAAATTCATGTGAGGGACCTGTTAGCTTACTTTGTCATAACTTACATGTTGACATAGAGAATGGAGAGATGTATAACCAAATTAATCAAACAGGTTTTATTTCTGGTAGAACATGTGGAATAAAAACAAACAATAAATATTATATGATGCACTAAAAAATGATATCCAGCCAACCATGAAGCTCAGTTTACAAACACAAAAGACATTAGATGGGGTAAAATGGAATTTCCTGTACCATACATTAGTGGCTTTTGGGTTTCACTCAATTTTCATAGAACAGACTATAAAAACCCTAAATCAAAGATCAATGTTAATGATTGTTGCTCAGATTTTTTCTACCACAAAAGAGGAGTCAAGACAAGACAAATTATGGGAATAAGGGGGGATCAAATATCGGGATATTTGACCAGTGAAGCTCAATCAGTAGCTATCTTTTCAGCAGAACTAAAGGGGAAGGTTTATTTTCAATGGACTAATAAAGGGTTTACATACTTGTGCATTATTATTACTTCTATCATGCCACAGTTATTTGAAGTAAATTATGGAAAACGGAGATGAAGGAGGATTTGGATAGATGACCCCTGACTCTGATGGGAAAATGGAAACAGTAAGAATGAACATATTACCAATATTATTGATTTTGTTCCAGTCAGTATTTATTGTGAATCCTAGGTCTACTTTTAAAATATTAGACAAAATCATATCAAAATCCCATGGCAAAATAAGACAGCCAGAATTATATATGACTTTTCCTTGCCCAAAAGAGAAGGGAGGGTTGAATTTAACCAATTAAAAAAATTACTACCAGGCAGCACAACTTAGAGCTATAATTATGTGGATAACTAAAGAGAAGGATGTGGTGTGGGTGGGAATGGACTAAACATCATGTCAAAATGTATCATTGGAATCACTCCCATTCTTGACTGAAACGGCACAGAAGAAACTGAAGATGGGTAATAACTGGATCAAGGGAATGATGAAAAAATAGTGGTATGAAAGAAATGAAAAAAAAGGACAAAAAATGGGTTAAGTGTTCAACAGACAAATCATGACAAATCATAAAATTTGGCATTTGTTTTGTGCTTTGATTATTAAAATGTCAAAATCTCATCTTATCTCATCAACTTCATCTTGGATTTTTCTGATTTACAACTTGCAGTTGCATGTTCAACCTTTAAACCCATGTCTATAATCAATGTTTACATGGAATTTGTGTCTGTTGGAACAATTACAGATCTAAAAGGACATTACTGGCCAGTTGTCATTTCACCTAAAGCCTGAGTAAAAACAAGAACACCAATTCGAACCAATAAGATGTCAACAATAGACAATGCAATATATTTTTCACATTTAGAAGGGCATTACATAAAATAATGACAGAATAATAATTTCCACTTCATGAGAGGTTAATAAAAATGTAATTTTAGAGTTCAGCAGCTGTCACAACAGCCTCTGGTCAGGCTAATGGTGGCATATACTTCAATTTAAATCAGTGGTCATTGCACAGGAATTGGTCTTGTGGATGGAAGAGCCATGATGACCTCTCAAATCCTCCGTGGAGAACAGAGCACATCTTAAAACTGCACAAATCGAAGTTCAGTGAAAAATATATATATAGACAATTATTTCTACTTTTATAATCCTTCACCACCAGACAAAAATTAAGATTCAGCTCTCTCATTTTGGTCACAGCATGGTGAGTACATTTAATTAAAAAAATATATAAAACTGAATGGACTCATGTGTGAGTTGGTCAGATTGTTAGGATTTTACTATCCTTTGGTTGCCAAATGTAGGGTAACAGATTGACCCAAAACACAAAATATTTTAAGTCAATATTTATTAGGTAAGTCAATGAACATGACATATGGTCTGATTTTATTTATGGTGTCAATGAATGGATGATGGTCATCAAGGATCTCCTTTTATTGGCCTGTCAGGCTTGTTGGAAACCATCTGAGGACTAATTCCACAGGGATGTGTGTCATCCTAGGTTATACATTGTTTGCTAATTCATTATTTTTGGGATGATCATATTGATTTATTCAAATGATGCTCTGGCAACAAATGGCAACAGTCTTCATAGCTCGTAGTTTTTTTGCAGTATATTAGTGTATTTTTTGTCAATTTACATTTTTATTCTAAGTTGTTGTTTCGTCTGACGATGGATAAAATAATGTACATGAGGGAAGAACTTCTTGCTTTAAAGTGTACCAGAAATGGATCCAAACATTCCGTACGGACTGAGCTGAAGAAGCCGCACCACGGCTGCAGAGCCAAGGCTAAGCTAAAGGCTAGGAAATGGAGATATATGCATTTTCTACTATTGAACCTCATGGGAAATGTCAGCTTCCTGGCTAACAAGTGTGATGAACTGGAGGCTCTTGTGAAGAACCAGTGGGCATATTGTGAGTGTAGTCTCATGTGTTTCACATAGACCTGGTTAAACGACAACACTCCTGACCATTGTGTGGATTTACCCGGCTTCACCAGTGGACAGAGATGCCAGATCAAGTGGAAAGAGCAATAGATGGTGCAATCCCAGTCATATCACAGTGAAGGAGAAGATCTGCTGTTTGGATATTGATCTGTTCACAGTTGGTCTTAGACCTTGCCATGTACCGAGCGCGTCTCTCACATCATTGTCATTGATGTTTACATTTAACCGCGAGCGGGGCCTGTAGTCACATCATGTCATTCACCAGACTGTTTGCGAGAGTACAGACCCAGCATCTTGTTGCACTCATTGTAATATTGCGGGATTTTAACCATGTCGCTCTCACCTCTCACCTGACTGGCCTCGCTCAGTATGTTTAATGTCCCACAAGGGAAAATAAGACACTTGATCTGTTGAATTCAAACGTCAAGGAGGCTTACACTGCATCAGATCTACCACCACTTGGCAGATCAGATTATAATCTGGTTTTTCTTCAGCCTTCCTACAAACTCTGTGTACTGAGGCAGTCTGCAACCACCTGCTCATTCTGGAACTGGACCTTGGAGGCCAGTGAGTCTCTGAAGGACTGCATTGAGTGCACAGATTGGAATGTACTGTTGGAGTCAGCCAGGCAACATCAGGTGATGTGGACAAGGACAATGAGTTCAACCTGTTCTACAATAGGTTTGACACAGCCTCACCTGTTCTCTCTCCCGCCGCTTCAGCTGCAGCTTCTCCTATGGCAACTCCTTCATAACCTGACATTGCAGCTACAACTCCCTCCACAATAGGGTCAAGTCTCCTGTCCTTTATAGCGGAGGAGGTGAGGGTGGAGCTCAAAAGGTTGCATCCTGGAAAAGCAACAGGCCCGGATAGTGTGTGTCCGAGGCTGTTAAAGGTTTGTGCAGCCAAGCTGGCTGAGCCCCTCCAGAGGATCTTCCACAACATTCTTTCAGGCCAGAAAAGCAGTTATAGCTGCAACCAACATCTAATCTCACTGCACTGCAGAACAGAGCTGCCATCAGGCCGTATATCACCTCAGCCAAAGGAAGTGGATCATGAACTTGTCATCGTTTGCCATGGCAGACACTTTCTGATTCCCTGTCGGCGGTCCGGCCGACTCCTGATTCCCAGTTGGCGGTCCGGCCGAATCCTGCTCCTAGTGTCCTGATGGCGGGCTGGCTGAATCCTGCTCCTTGTGTCCTGTTGGCGGCCCAGCTGACTCCTGATTCTGGTTCCCAGTCAGTGATCCGGCTGACTACAGTTCCTGATTCCCAGTCGGTGGCCCGGCCGAATCCTGTTCATCCTGTCATGTCGGCGGTCCAGCTGACTCCTGATTCTGGCTTCCAGTCAGTGGTCTGGCTCGACCTCCGAAGAGACCCCGTCTTCGCCACTGTCCTCCTGCTCGCCCTCCAGAGGGGCTCAGCCTGAGACGTTGGCCTCCTGCTTGCCACGCCCTTGCATCCCTCCTCCGGACCCCCTCCTCCCGCCCGACTTAGTGTTTCTGTTTTTTAAGGGTTGTCTGGAATCCAACCCTTAAGGGGGAGGGGGGGTATTGTCATGGTTTGCTATGGCAGACACTTTCTGTTTGAGTTTGTTTGGATTTTGTCACTTCCTGTTTTATTTTGTAGTTGATTTCCTTGTGTGCCAATGTTTTTACTTCCTGCTCTCCTGTGACCAGGAGCCCTCGCCAACCACCCTGGCTGACGCATCCGCTGTTCCAGCGTCGGGGGTCCCAGTCGACTCCTCCATTGTTCCTGAGTTAGTGGTTCTTGACAATATCTCACCTGCTCCCCATGTCCTGTCGGCAGTCCGGCCGAATCCTGTTCCTAGTGTCCTGTCGGCAGCCCAGCTGACTCCTGATTCTGGTTCGAAGTCAGTGGACTGGCCGACTCCTGATTCCCTGTCGGCGGTCCGGCCGACTCCTGATTCCCAGTTGGCGGTCCGGCCGAATCCTGCTCCTAGTGTCCTGATGGCGGGCTGGCTGAATCCTGCTCCTTGTGTCCTGTTGGCGGCCCAGCTGACTCCTGATTCTGGTTCCCAGTCAGTGATCCGGCTGACTACAGTTCCTGATTCCCAGTCGGTGGCCCGGCCGAATCCTGTTCATCCTGTCATGTCGGCGGTCCAGCTGACTCCTGATTCTGGCTTCCAGTCAGTGGTCCGGCTCGACCTCCGAAGAGACCCCGTCTTAACCACTGTCCTCCTGCTCGCCCTCCAGAGGGGCTCAGCCTGAGACGTTGGCCTCCTGCTTGCCACGCCCTTGCATCCCTCCTCCGGACCCCCTCCTCCCGCCCAACTTAGTGTTTCTGTTTTTTAAGGGTTGTCTGGAATCCAACCCTTAAGGGGGAGGGGGGGTACTGTCATGGTTTGCTATGGCAGACACTTTCTGTTTGAGTTTGTTTGGATTTTGTCACTTCTTGTTTTATTTTGTAGTTGATTTCCTTGTGTGTCAATGTTTTTACTTCCTGTCTTGGTCCTGTTTCTCTGTGTGATGATTGTCTGCTCCACTCTAATGTGTTTCACCTGTGTTCAATCACCCTTGCCTCCCTGGCATCTTATAGTCTCTGTGCTCCCCTTTGTCTGTGTCGGTTCGTCTGTTCATGTCTGGTTTGTCATGTCGCCTGTTGTTATCTCCTGTAATTGTCCTAGGTTTTACCTGCTGCTGTGGTCCCCTGTGTTTGCCCGTGCTTCAGCATGTTCAGTTTGTTCCTTGTTTGTAAGTTGGCACCTTTTTGTTATTAAAACATTTTTGCACTTCATTCCCCTGTGTTGGCTGCATTTGGGTCCAGCCTTACCCGCACCATAACAGAACTGGACTGTCTATCTATCTATCTATCTATCTATCTATCTATCTATCAAAATTATCTTATTTCAGTATGGGGAGCCCAATTGTTCACAAAACATGGTTCTTTAAATCTACAATAACCTTTAACTTTCAGTTAGCTTCTTATTATTTTACAAATTCAGGCTTTGTACCTGTTACCATCCTACCACCAGCGGGTGGGCTCCTCAAGCTTTGCTTTAACTTTGTTGATGGTTTTCATGAAGCATGTCTGGTATGAATTTTAACAAAAGCAGCATGCACAGCATTGTAATCATACAAGACCACATTGATGGTTTTTCCTGAAGACTCTCTCTATGTTGGCTTTAATCAACAACATAAATAATAGAAATGTTTAAATGTTGCTGTCCTTGAACATTTACAATGAAGGATCTATCTACATGTCCACCAGCACAGGCAGTAAAGAGGTACGCTACAGTGATCTGTTAATGCCTGCTTTTGTGCAGCAGGTGTGCATGTGAGTGTGTGTATACGTGTGTGTCTGGGATCGGCCAGTCTGGTCCCACATTTACAGGAGGAAGCCAGTGTCAGGGCCAGGAGATGGATCTCTCCTGAGGGATCCAATAAATAAGGAAAAAATATCTTTCAAAAAGGAAACGCAGCTGTTTCCAAAGGAGAAGTCAAAATATTGGTGGTTTTGCATTCCACAGCCGCAACGTAGAAGGCCAGCTCATTCTGCGATGCTTTGTGGGCCTCTGTCTTACCTCCCTATTACTCCTTACCTCCTACCTTCTACCTCCTCCTTTTGTGCATCTCCACACACCTTTTCTGTCAGCCTTTCTTTCCCCTTCACTCTTTTTGTCATGTAGACAGTTGAGCCTCAAATGCATACCACAGACTTTCTGAAGGGGATTCCCTTCAGAAAGTCTATGGTGACCACAATGCATTTCAGTGGCTTAGAGTGAGAGCATATGATCCAGTTGATCCCAGCTTCAATATCTCCCCTGGGCTGACATACATGTTAGACCAACTGCTTATACACAGTATAGCTCCAACAAAAGTGGCAGAAACCAGATAGCTGGATATTCAAAAAGGAGGTGATCCTTGAGGCAACTCAAAAGAAAAATAATCATTGTATCTAATAATACACCTGCCCATGGTGTCAACACAATACTGGTGAGATCAAAGTGTAGAGAAATTTCACTTTCTTCATGTTATTTGAGTTTTCAGTAAAAGTCCTCAAGTCCAGCCCTCTTTTTCTCTCTCAACCCAACCAGTCAAAGCAGATGGCTGCTGACCAAACCAAACAAATCAAGGTTTCAATCTGTTAAAACGGAGCTTTTCCTTGCCACTTTCAAGTGGATGCTCACTGGTATCCGGTCTGAGCTCTGCCTCATGAGCTGGACATCATAAATGCTGGATCTTCGGTTGTCTATTAATTTATAAGATATCATAAATTAAGAAAATATTATTATTAAAAATATTAATATCAAATAACTTTAAAATGAATTAAAGTCCTCGGGGGCACCAGCCTAAACTAATAGGCAAAATAGCCAATATTGTTTCAGTTTCAAATTATTACTATTAATCTGGAATTCTGATTAATAATTACCTAAATGACTATAACCAAATTACCAGATATATAAGTTAAATTGAAGGATTGGAATTCTACTAAGTAGAGGCTGGCAATGTTCACGCTTGTGCAACATTAAACACACCAGTGGTTATACTTAAAGACACTTATTTACAATGGACAGAGTAAAAACACAATGTCTAATCTAGTATATACAGGTGTGTGTTTGTGTGCGTGTGTGTGTGTGTGTGTGTGTGTGTGTATGGGGGTGTATCTGTGGGGACAAAGACAAAGGCAAGATGGCCGATTCAAAGTAGTCACTGTGACCACATTATCTGAACAAAGAAAACTATACAAGATGGCAGTAAACAAAGAAACTACTCAAAATGGCGGCTGAGACCACCTAGTGTGTGGGGGAACTCAGATGTACTACAGGTATGTGTGTGAACATACAAGTACCCGATTAACTGTATGACTGACCGCAACCTAAGCAAACATTTCAACAACAAGACATTAATCAACATGTACATTAACAAAGTTAAGACTTCTGCTGCTTAGCTATGCTGTGCTATGCTATGCTAGGAGAGGTTAGGCCCAGTCAGTTAACGTTACCCGGTCCTTGGAACAAAACAAAGAGGTACTTTCCAGTGTTGTTGTTAAATCCAGTGAGTTGGGTGGCTTCCTGTTGGAGTAAAGTCCTGTCTGGCTGTGTTGCTACCACTGTTATCTCCTTTGTTCTACTCACAGACTTAGCTGGTCCATGCTAACTCTGCTTTGACTCCTGTTGCTTGGAAAATCAGCTGGCTGGCCTTGTGTTATAGCTGCTGATTCTGATGAGAACTTGGTTTACTCTCAGTTAATCCGAAGCAGGTCACTGCTGTTGAGGAAAAGAGTGTTTGCAGGCTGCTGTGAGCAGTCCGGCAAGAGAGCTGGTTTCTCAGGTAGCAGGGCTGACCTGGGCTGGGGCCTTGTTGCCCTTTGAAGAGCAGAGAGGGGAGAACAGTGAGGAACTGTGGTGAAGTAAGTTCCTTTGTCTGTGGCGCAAAGAAACATCTGGTCTCTTGAATGAGTCCCAACACTGGGAAATGCTGGGTCTCTGCAAATAAAATTATAAAGAGTGACCTGCTCTATATGAAAAGTACCCTGAGATACTCTATGTTATGATTTGGCACTATATAAGTAAATTGATTTGATTTGACTCAGTTCGCCTACAAAGAACATATTGGAGTGGATGATCCTTTACATGCTCCACCGAGCCCATTCTTACTTGGATGAGCCAGGTAGGATGAGGATTATGTTCTTTGATTTCTCAAGTGCATTTAACACCATCCAACCCCCCATTCTTAAAGACAAGCTGGAAGGGATGGGGGTGGATCCCTGCTTCACGTTCTGGATTGTGGATTACCTGACAAGACGACCACAATATATCAGGCTGGGTAACTGTGTCTCAGGGACAGTGATGAGCAGCACTGGGGCACCACAGGGGACTGTTCTGGCTCCGTTCCTGTTCACCCTGTATATGGCGGACTTTAAATACAATTCTGAGTCCTGCCACATCAAGAAATACTCAGATGACACAACTATTGTGGTGCGTATCAGGAACAGGCAGGAAGAGGAGTACAGGGATCTGACGATGGCCTTCAGTGAATGGAGCGACAAGAACTGCCTCCTTCTGAACACCTCCAAGACCAAGGAGATGGTCATGGACTTTCGGAGGTCTAGGCCCACCCTTCAGCCAGTCAACATTCAAGGGAAGGACATTGAGGTGGTGCACACTTATAAATACCTAGGTGTGCACCTGGACAGTAAACTGGACTGGTCCCTGAACACGGATGCCATCTACCTGAAGGGGCAGAGCTGGCTCTTTTTCCTCAGGAGGCTCAGGTCCTTTGATGTCTGCGGTGAAATGCACATGTTTTATCAGTCAGTGGTGGCCAGTGTACTTTTTTATGCTGCAGTCTGCTGGGGCAGCAGCATGTCTGACATGAACACAAAGAGACTGGACAAGCTGGTAAAAAAGTCTGGGTCTGTGCTTGGCAGGAGTCTGGACTCACTCAGGACTGTTGTGGAGAGTCACATGCAATGTAAGATGGAGGCCATCTTGGAAAATACCAACCACCCTCTCCACAACATTCTGGCAGGACAGAGAAGCAGCTACAGGTGCAGCAAACTACTCATCTACTACTACTCATTCCCCTAGGGGATGAAAAAACTATCTATATTTCTATCTATCTATCTATCTATCTATCTATCTATCTATCTATCCATCCATCCATCCATCCATCCATCCATCCATCCATCCATCCATCCATCCATCCATCCATCAATCGAATTGCCTTTCAAAATGATCTTATTTCAGTATGGGGAGCCCAATTGTTCACAAAACATGGTTCTCTAAATCTACAATAACCCTTAACTTTCAGTTAGCTTCTTATTCTTTTAGAAATAAGAAGCATTGTAATTTTAACAAAAGCAACATGCACAACATTGTAATCATACAAGAACACATTGATGAAAGTTTTTACTAAAGACTCTTTCTATGTTGGCTTTAATCAACAACATAAATAATAGAAATGTTTAAATGTTGCTGTCCTTGAACATTTACAATGAAGGATCTAAAGATAGATATTAGAGTTTGTGCTTTTCTAATGTGTCAATTGTACTTAACAACTTTAAAAACACTGAAAATATTAATTCACCAAAGTGACCTGTTAGATTCATCATGAGGCATATGGTAGATTTGGAAAAACATACTCAGTACAATTTAATCACAGTATTTATTAAAAACCTTTTCAATGACAATAACTAAGTAATGAATAAAACTAATGTACATTAGCTGTACTATACTAAAATTTGCTTCAAAATCTCAGCAGTCAATTTTCAGTTCACACTAACGAGTGTGCAAGGCGAATACATACGTCTATGAGGTAACAGCAGCAAACATCTATTAAGAGTCTCGTTTTGCTCCAGGTTGCATTTCTGGTTTGTCAGTTCTAGCTGTTTCCTACTGAACACCGTTTTGATGTTAAATTGGTAAATACTTTCACCTGTGAAGGTGGTGACTGTGCTAGAGCTGATCCATCAATGTATTCCAATTTAATATTCATGAATTCTGTTATGACTATCAGACAACTATCAACTAACTATCAACAACAGCAGAAATGGAGTTAAGGGCAAGAAACTGAACCTGTAAATACTGAGGACAGAAAATAATAAACATAACAAATGTCCTCTCATCAGAGGAAGATGAACTGAAAGTGGTTTTCTGGCAGCATAATCATCATCACAACTCATTTCAGAACTAAGGATGTCCATGCAGTTTCCTTTGTCCTTACATAAGGTCCTCCTTCTGTTGGCACCAGTCATTCAGTTTTCAGTGTGGATACCTTTGAATGACAGTAAAAGACAAACACTTGAGTTAAGACATGGTATATCACAGTTAATCACACACATATACCGGCTGTCAGGATAGGTGAATGAATGTCTGCTTCAGTTGAGGACTGCTGTGTATGAATTTACAGTATTAAATGACAAATCCCTACAAGATAATCTTCTTCTATACATTGTGTATTGCACTCAATATAATACGATACCAGTGAGATGAGGAGACAGAAAATACGTTAATGAGATAAACCTGAATGTTTTGCTGCATGAAGGAAAATTCTATCAGTGACTGATTTTTTCTAATAACATGATACTGAGTTCATTGTTATATTGTTATATTTATACTTGTCCTGCAAATGTTTGCATGTCTGGGACCAGGTACAGTTAGCATAACAAACACTAAGGAATCAGCTAGCTAGCTAGGTTAGCAAACAGCATCCGTAATTCACATTAACTATGTATATAAATTAACTATAATATGAATTTGGATGTTAACTGTCTCCCTGTTCTCTGTAACCATTCTCTGGTCAAAACACGTAGGAAAAAAACACACTAGTTTTTAGGGAGGGTCATATACATTTAAACTGTAGGACGTTCAGAAAATAAACATTTACTTACCAAAAAAAAAAAACTGGATATCAGCATCCCTCCAGTCTGTTAGTCCCAAAGAACGGGCCATAATTACAGTGAACCGAAAATTCATTAAAACTAAATAACTAACAGCAAAACTGACAGAGCAAAATTCATCCTCCACTGACAAATATTGAGAACGTAACAGAAATTTAACACAACTGATTCTAGACGACATGCATTTGACCCAAGCTCTCCCCCGCTGACTGACCTCGCAGCTTGTCTCGTCAGCTTATCAATCATTGCAGATCAGGCATGTCAATCAAACAGGCACGCCCCCAAAAATACCTATTTTTAAGGCCTAATATCTAATTAATTAGGAAATTATTTTCAGATGGACCACCAGAACGCTGAACAAAAGATGTGAATTTAGCCATTGACACTGTAATGAGTTGTGGAAAAAATGTATTGACTGAGTATTTCATTCAAGTTGGTGTTTTTTGAATGGGTGTCTATTGGAGCCAGAGTTTTTTGGGGCCAGCCCTAAGTGGCCCTCAGTGGTATTGCACTTAGTCAATTCCGCATTGGCTTCACTTCACTTCTCAGCCTACATCCATTTCTATATACAGTCTATGGTTAAACTATGGTTAAACTTTGGTACAATTCACACTGCATATCAGGACAAAAAACAAGACAATTTAAAGGTAATTCTACAACACAATCAAGTGTACAAAAAATCAAGAGACTGAATACACTCTAAGACCACTGTTTTTGGTTTATTTTTCTGCCTCACTACTGATCTACTCTTTCTGTTCTACTGGCCCGTATAGTGACAAAGAGATGTAAAATCCCTTATAAACATTTTTAATTGTAATTGTATTGTATTTGTAATGTATGTAATATAGTAGAAAACATAATGACATTTGAATAGATTTACACACAAATTTTCTGCTTTAATCCGCTGTGTTGTCAAGTCAATTTTTATTTGTATAGCGACAACTCACGACAGAAGTTATCTCAAGGCAGTTTTCAAATAGAGCAGGTCTAGACCTTCTCTTTATAATATTATTGACAGAGACCCAACAATTCCCACCAAGAGCAAGCACTAGGCGACAGTTGCAGGGAAAAATTTCCTTGAGGCAGAAACTTTGAGCTATCTATGGTTACTATAGTATAGTCCAGGTTGTCCTGCCGTTCGTTTTTTCCTTCAAGCACATGAGCTCCTAGGCTGTGTGGCTCTCTCTCTCCCTTCTCTTACTCTATCTCCTTCCTGCCCCCTACACCCACCCCTACCCCCCAAACCCCACCCCCACCCTCGTCTCTTTCTCTCCTCCTGTTACTCTCTGCAGGTCCTCCGCCTACAGAGCTGTAGAGTCTGGATCTGCAACTGCAAACCACTACCCTATCATCCTGTTTACCACCTGCTGCTAAATTTACTCTTTACTATAATTAATGGTTACAGCATTAGAGTTACTATTACATTATTATTGCTGTTAATGTTATTAATATTACTACTACTGCATGCTGGTCTTTTCCTCTGCACTCTCTCTTGCTCTGTCTCTCTCTTTCTGTCCTGCTTGCATGCTCTCTCTCTCTCTCTCTCTCTCTCTCTCTCTCTCTCTCTCTCTCCCCCAACCCAACCGGTCGAGGCAGATGGCCACCCACCCTGAGTCCGGTTCTGCTCAAGGTTTCTGCCTCAAGGAAATTTTTTCCTTGCCACTGTCGCCTAGTGCTTGCTCTTGGTGGGAATTGTTGGGTCTCTGTCAATAATATTATAAAGAGAAGGTCTAGGCCTGCTGTATTTGAAAACTGCCTTGAGATAACTTCTGTTGTAAGTAATAAAATAAAAATTGATGTGACAACACGGGGTATTAAAGCAGAAAATGAGTGTGTAAATCTATTCAAATGTCATTATGTTTTCTACTATGTTATATAGATTACAAGTACAATACAATTACAATAAAAAATGTTTATAAGGGATTTTACATCTCTTTGTCACTATACGGGTCAGTAGAACAGAAAGAGTAGAACACAAATCAAAACTAACCAAAAACAGTGGTTTGACAGTGTATTCAGTCTCTTTCATTTTTTGTACACTTGATTGTGTTGTAGATTTACCTGTAAATTGTCTTATTTTTTGTCCTGACATGCAGTGTGAATACCTTTTATACACAGTTGTATGCCTTTCTAATCTATATGCAATCAATTCAATTTGCCACAGGTGGACTCCAGTCAAGTTCTAGACACATCTCAAAGATAATTAAAGCAAAGAGGATGCACCAGGCCACAACCTGTAGTGCCACAGCATGGTCAGAAGAATGTACATGAAAAAACTGCAAAAGTGCAAAAACATATGCTTTCACTTATTGTTACTATGTATTATTGAATGTAGATTAATTGATAAAAATTGCAATCTACAGCACAAGAAACTGTGCAAAAAGTGAAAGGGTCTGAATACTTTATGAATCTACAGTAACTGAGAGTTTAACAATATGACAAATTGTTTTGTGCCAGTTTTATGCCTTAAACAGCACAATTCATGAAGGAAGGAAAGAAGGAAACCTCCCCCTTAGCGCATAGTACATAATTAGCTATTAGCTCCAGCACTCTGATCAGAGCCTTTCAATTTTATATGGTGCTAAGTAGTAGAAGCTTGTGGATAGTTTTGCACATAAGAAAAGCCTGTTTTAAAGCATGTGTTTATGGCAGTTAGAATTCTGCAACTATTTATCAGGCTCTATGATTAGTACTTTGCCTCAGAGTTTGAGGTGCATTTTAAGTTTAAATGTGGAGCTACAAAAATAAGACAAACCTGACAAACTTGTAATAAACTGGAATTACCTTTTAATAAAAAATCTCAATGAATGAAGTCATCCACACCTGAACAACATGGACAGTTTCAGCTTCCATACTAGTTCATTTTGATTATGTTCAGGATGATATTAAAGGTTGGATATAATATATATTAATGATAGTTTGGAGCTAGCTGGTTAGCGTGCCAACTTCGATAGAAGAAAAGAAGTGATAGAGACAAGAGTTAACACTGGCGTTGCTTTGCACCATTGGAGACAGCTCTTAGTGAGTAAAGGAATGAAGTTTGATTCTGAATTCCCAATGTTTCTTCTAGACTGGTAAGTAAACAGCTATTAATGCTAATGTTGGCTAGCAAAACTTATAAATAGCTTCTTTAGGTTTTTTCATGGAGTGGAGATTGCTTTCTGGAAAAAATATCTCTTATGTAGTCTACATTGAAAAATGTAATTTTAGGTCTGCACATTTATGGAACAGCACTGACTAAGTACCACCACTTTCCCCCTTCTGTTGATCTAATAAAGTATGTGTGCCATTTTATGAGGTTTTGAACAGTTGTTTGGATTATACATGCACACAGATATTTTGAGCAAAAGTGGCCCTCAAATGATCAGATATTGGCATTAGGTTATAGTTGTGCTTGGCTTGCCCTTATGGCTAATCAGATTCTACCGACCATGATTGCTAGCAAACTGTAGACAGCATGCCTTCAATTATCTTCAGACTGCCTGCCACAATAACTTTCTTCTACTGAAGTCAGCATGCTTCGGTCCACCATCTCGCCACTTTCAAATAGCAACTCACTGTAGCATCCAGTCTGCCCTAAAGACAGTGCGTAATATAATCTCTTGTATTGTAAATGCAACAATGGCTGAAGCTCTGAGCAAGTGACCATCACCACTACCTGCTCCCGACAAGATACCATGTTTAACAGCAGAGAAAACTTTTAACTGGATTAGGCTTCATATCAGGATTGCTTGTAGAGTTATAGTTTTTCCACCACTTTCATACAGGGTTGGGATGGAGGTTTCTAAACTGGGTTGGAAAAGCTAAGCTCCTGATTACTGAAATGTAATTGTATGGTTCTTCTGGACCACTGTCTAGCCTTTAGTTATTTTTCTATTTGGAGATGATATAGCAGATAAAAGTGAGAAGTTATTAAACAGAACCGATTCTGCACTAAATAACCTGAATGAAGAAATTGTGTATTGTTCTGTTGATTAGATGAAGAGTTACATTTCTCTCAGAGTGTAAACAATACCAGCTGGGCTTAGACAGCAGCTAATCTATGTATAACAAAGGCAATGTAGATGTACACAAAAAAAAGATGGGAGGCTTCCTGTTGGAAAAGGATTCATACTGGACTTTTAAACACTCAGATAAGGTATCCAGGAGACTAGCTGCTTGGAGGTGTGGAAAGTGACTGTACAGGAGGAAGTACTGGGCGGAGTTTCCCCTGCACATCCTTAGTGATAAGATCCTTTTATGCAGAAAGCCTCATGGCACTGGAATCGAATACATTTTTGCTTTGGGTGTTCTCATTGGCAGTTGAACCCCTGACCCCTGGACATATTAGTGTAATGTTGTACCTACTGAGATATGAATACCAACATCTTTTTTCATCTTATTTCTATCTCATCTGACTGTTCTTTATCTTTTTCTCTATTTACAGGTTTATTATGTCTCATTGCTCTCTCCTCCTTGTATTTTCTTCTATCACTCTATTTTTCTTCTCTGGTTAGAGGCCTCAGCTCTCTCTCTCTGTCCTCCGCAACTTTTTGCAAAAAACAATGTACTGAATTAGAAAAGCGGAATGGAAAATCATACAAATCTGTATTGAATTCTGTAATTGAATACCAATATCAATTCTTTAACTGAAACCCTACCCCTATCCCTAACCGTCCTAACCCTAGCCCAAATACTTGTTGTAAACTTGCTCAAAGCAAAAAAGGTATTTTTTCAAAAAAGAAAATATGCAATAAACAGTGATGAAACTGCAGTTGTGAGCTAAATCATTGCATATTTCTGTGATTTTGAAATGACATACATATTAGTTTCTGATAAAACACAGCATGAACACATCTTGCTTCACTTCCTCCTCCTCCTATTCTTTTTCTCATCTCTCTCTTCCTTCCTCTGTCCCACCATCCCTCCCATCTCCAACTGTTTTCCTGTCAGTATCATGTTTGGAAAGTCAGCCTAGGGGTTGTAAATTTGTCAGCGACTGCGTGGCTGAAAGGGAGGCTACTTGCTCAGAAGGGTCAGGAGCATTGGCGCTCACATGGGGCCTTTTTCTCACTATGGACATGTGGTTGTTTCAGACCACCGCAGAGGGTTCCAGCTTTCTTTGTGACACCAGTGTTGCAAGCCAAGTCACGTCTGTATTTGTGTACTTGTAAAGACTTTAAGTGAGTGACTACATAGATTTCCCAACCCCTTGACCCTAGCCTTAAAGGAAAACTCCACCCTAACACATTTACCATTGTTAAATAAACATTAATTGTTGGTCTACCTTACATTTCTGGGTCCCTGACATGCTGCATTTGACATGTATGTATGACATGTAAAATACACTCACTCTCTTTTTCTCACCATAATCCAAACATCAGACTCAATGCAGCAGCTTTAGAAATATGGTCACAATCTCCATTTCCTGAGTTACACTATTGGCCACAATTGTTTTTACAGAAGATTATGATGTCAAAGTGAAGTCACATCATCATTTCATCCATAGACATTTGTGTTAAATTGTGTCATAATGAGAATATGAATCTGTGAGTTATGGCAAAAAACTTGATTTTAGAGGTCACGGTGACTTACAGTATATCCTTTGACCACCAAATCTAATTAGTTCATTCTTGAGTCCAGATGAATATTTGAGCCAAATTTGAAGAAATTTACTCAAGGCGTTACTGAGGTATCGCCTTCATGAGAATGGGATAGACACACAGACAACCCGAAAACCTAATGCCTCTGGCCTTGCTGTCGCCAACGCGGAGGCATAACAAGTCAGATACGGTTAAGTGGGTTGATCAGTAAAAGTGGAGTTTAAGTTTAACACGCGATAATCTTGGAAGGCACGCCTCATCACTGATGGATGATATGTAACACCATCGACAGGTTTTCTTTTCCTCTTAACCAATCTATTACATATCTAAAATGTGCACCCGCTTCTTCATGCAATTCTGTCATGAGTCAATCATCAATAAACTCTCAGTTAATGTTCACATCAAAGGTCAGAATGGGAAAAAAAATGATATCAATGACTTTGACTGTGGCATGATTGTTGGTGAGAGTCAACAGTCAACAGTCTCTAGAGTTTACTCAGAATTGTATGAAAAAACAAAAACATCCAGTGGGCAGCAGTTCGGCGGACAGAATCTTGGTTTATGAGAGAGGTTAGAGGAGATTGGTCAGCCTCTTTCGAGCCAACAGAAAGGCTACGGTAACTCAGATAAGCACTTCCCAAAGTGCTGAGCAGAACAGTATCTCAAGCTAGAGATGTCATGATAAATTTGATCACCAATGAAATTCCACAATTCTCAATACCAAATTCAATACCACCACTGTAAAAAAAACAGAAAACAACAGAGGCTGCTGCACACATAGGGCCTGATTTACTAAGATCCCAAATAAAGAGCGCTAAATTGCGTGTGCACACGGATAGATTGCGCGCCCTGCCTGTTTGGGCCTTGCGAGTTATTTACTTAGATTAACAGCGCAGTTGACTACAGGCGCAAAAGTGATCGAGCCAGCCCTATTTAAATGAGGATTTTGCGCGAGTTAAGGGTGTTCACCATGGCGAATGCAAACGAGCAGATCCAATTGGACCGGAATTGGAGGTGCTGGTACAAGGGGCAAACAAGCACATTTCTGAGTTATAGCAAAGGAATTTAACCGTTATTAGGAGGAACGCAATATGGGAGGCAATCTGTGACAAGGTTAATGCTGCGGGGGAAACCAAAAGAACACCGGATGAAATGAAGAAAAGGTGGCAAGACATTCGTAGAAGAACAAAGGAAAAAATCGCACAGAATAACAAATCGGCAAATAAAACAGGTGGGGGACCGGCGGAGGAGGACCCTCTGTCTCCCATTGAACAGCAGGTGCAGCTGACATTCTGTGATGAGCAGATTACTGGGATAGAGGGAATATTTTTAATTCATTCAGGTACACCACATAAGACATGAACGTGCGTCATGAACGTTCTTTAGCTGTGCAATGGAAAAGCGTAATTGCCAAAAGGGTTTTTTTTGTTTGTGCGTTCCAGCAGTTGCGCAGAAGTGTGCGTTTTCATTTGTTTTAAGTTTCAGGAAAAAATGACAGGAACTAGGCCGAACTAAATGTTTCCTATGTCTAAAAGAAAGTGGGCTTTAGTACATAAAAATGTGAGATTTTGGTTTTGTCAAAATAGCACAAACAAGAAACACTTGACATTATGATGCAACATTTATTATTTAAGGATTTTCTGAACTCTGAACGAATGACTTTTTTGTTTTTTTCTTTTTCAAAGGACAATCATGGCATCGCCGGATAACCGATATGTCTCGATTATTTTTTCTTCTGCCACTCCAAAAAGAGTGACACGAACAGAAAAGATGTGTTCTCTCCGTTGCCTGTCGTGCCTATGCCGCCTCCTTGCAACAATGACCGCAGCCATCTGTGCGCACGGCTGTGCCAGGTAGCCTAAGACTTGACTCTCAAACGTGCTAAATATATTCGCAAAAATAATCAGCGCAATTAGTTTGAGGTTTGGTAAATCACATTGCGTGCGCAAAATGATTCTATTTGCATCTACTCCTCCCAATATTTTGCGCATTCTGGCAGGCACGCCTATATTGCATATTCATGAAGGCAGAAGCGCAAAATGGATAGCGCGTGTTATTTTGCCCGACTGACAGACGCAATCCTCGGTGCGCCCGGTTGGTAGATCAGCATCAACATGTGTTTGCGCGTGCTGTCGCGTTTGCACACGTTTTTACGCACGCAAAGCTTTAGTAAATCAGGCCCTTAGTGTGCTACACATACACACGTGTGCATGCACACAGACACACAACACATGCAAACACCTCAATGTGCAAGTAGTAACTTAAATTGAATAACAATGCGACAGACCAATGATGTGAAAATACTCAACTCTGAACAGTAATGACTAGCCTACTAATGTTGTGGGCACCCAGCTCAGATTATGAGCTGTCATGCTTTTACAGTTATTATACTGTACTTTATTTATCCCCTAGGGGAAAGAAGAAAGCTGAGTTGTTGTATATGGCAGTGGGAACAAAGGATCTCCACTTCAGCGCAGTGAGATGAGACGTTTGCTGCAGCTGTAGCTGCGTCTCTGTCCTGCAAGAATGTTGTGGAGAGGATGGTTCGCACTGTACTCATCAGTCCTAGAAGAATTCACATCTCCAATACCTACGACATCTACGGTACTCTTGGTACTAACTGTACTGTACAAAACATGTACCATCAGAATTTTGGCATCAACTTGGTGCTTAAGTTGTGGTTCTTGTGACATCCCCTATCTCAGACGACCTAACACATCAAACAACAGAAGACCACATCAGGTTCCACTCCTGTAAGCCAAGAACAGACATCTGAGGCTGCAGTGGGCAGCTGCCTACCAACACTGGACTGATAAAGACTGAAAAAATGTATTCCAGTCTGATGAATCTCGATTTATGCCGAAGCAGGCAGTCGGTAGGGTCAGAATTTGGCATCAACAGCATGAACTCATGACCCTCAAGCATCCTTTGGGTATGCCTTTCTTCTTTCTTTCCTTCCCTCCTCTTTTTATGCTTTACTAGCACTACAGATAAATCCCAGCATTCGTGTCTGTGGTATTAGAGAAGAATGTGACATCTGGAATGTTTACTGTGATATTTACGCCACTCCTGTTGGCCACGGTCATCTCCATTACCAGATGGAGCTTCTCCAGCAGAGCAAATGACTGGGTCATTACATAATTAATGGAGTTCAATGGGCACACAAGAACATGTCGAGTCTGAGTTCAGCAGTTCATAGGTTCACAACCTTTTTTAGCACTGGGGCAGACCATAAATTCCAAACACATACCTTCCAGTGTTTACAAAGCGGTTGGCCTCCTGTACTGTGTAGCCTAACATTAAATTTATGATCATGAAAAGGTCTAAGGAGGCTGTAATATTAAACTGCACTTTCTGTTACCACTGTAACCAGGGGTGACAACAAATGAACCAGGACTTTAATCATAAAGCTTACAACGTTAAGGCGTTAACTGTATAATAAAAAATGACAAGCTGTTAAGATTTGACATAAGACAGAAGATGAGACGTGATTTCCAGTTCTTTCACATCAACATAATATCAACATGTTGATTCAGTGTGCACTAATGCCACCTATGGCATCCACGTGTTCATACTTCCTCAGTGTATGTGCACCTTTGTTCCCTTCTTGCAGTCACCCCAAACTTCCCCACCACCCCTGACAAAAAAACACAGAAAACAGGCTAAATCCATGAATCAAAATAGAGACAAACTTGTTTGCATCTCTGCCCTCTGTTTGAACCTCTTTGACTGCCTCTTTTACACAAACTAAATATATAAACACAGCCTCACACTGGCACATAAGCACTAATTCCAGGTTAATGTCCGCTAAAAATCTCCTGTGTGGCCTCCTTCCACTGCCCATCACCTCCTAAACCTGTCACACTCCTCCATCCTACGCCACTATCATTCTGAAGTGAAATGTCCAATGAAGACAGGAGGAAGACAGAAAAAAAACACAGCAAGTATAATCTCTACTCAATCTCAGCTGGAAATGTAGAGATATCATCAGTGGATGGGCTGGGGGGAAGAGGAGTGATATATGAGTGCGTAGTAGGGTGTTGAGGGCTGGGTTAATAACAGAGATTACATCAAGTGTAAATGGAATGATTTCTTATAAATAATTATCTGCCGACCTCAGGGTCGACCAACTGTGTGTGTACTATCGGTTTATCAAACTGAGCCAGTAATCCTGATGGAGCATCTGATTAGGACCCACTGCTCTCATTTATTTACTCTTTTTTATTGGCCGATATTGGTCTATCACAGATATAATGGTATCGGCTCCTATATTCTCCAATATACGCCGATATGAATACTTTTATTAAGAAGTAATAATGCAGTTGATCAAGTGTCCGAAATGCTCAGGTCAAGTCAAGTTATACAGACAGCATTTTAGGTATATTTGATCCTTTGTTTTCATTTAAGTTAAATATATATATTCTTATATTCTTCAGTTTTTTTATTTATAGTTATTTATTTTTATAGTTATTTTATTTAATTCCCAGTGAAGTTTACTGTTTCAGTGCACTGATGTCATTTTGGACGATAAAGTTTATGGTTAAACTGTAAAATATCCTGCTTTCATTACATATCTTTTTCACAAGTGTCAAGTTTCACGTGTTTTTATATATATATATATCAGCCGATATATCATATCAGATTTTTTTGACTCCCTTATATTGGTATCAGCCCCAAAAATCCAATATCAGTTGGTCTCTAATGTGTACATCTCAAAACAAAGTCTGTTGTGTCAACAGACTTTGACAGGCTTACTAAAGAAAATACAGTTAGGACACATGTATATATTCATAGACACTGTAAGGTCTGTAGCAAGAACTAAGATGGACAATAGAGTTGTCCTGAAACACCTTGTCTTTTATGACACACATAAAGCAGGACTGGAAAAGACATAATCTGGTTAACCAGATATGTTTTCTCCATCAACCCTGTTTGTTTCTTGAGGCAGCTGTATGTTTTGCCAGAGTGCTTGACAACTAATACAATCCAAACATGAGAAAAGGGAAGCACTTTAAAACACTGTAATTTAATAGGCAGAATTATTTGTATATCTTGGGCCATTCTTGAACATAGTGGCAGTGAAATATCTGATTCTGTAAACAGATGAAAACACAGAGGTTTGCAGTTTGTAAATGTAATTTTTCTCACCATTACAGGAGGGTTTCAACTGCCAAGCCTTTGTCTCAAAAAAGATCCTTGAGTCCACCCCAGCATATCTTGAATTCCTCGTTTAACTTCTAGCTAATGTTGTTTATGGTATACTCGATGCTGACGTGAAGCGGCAACTGGTCCTCTTTTCTGCTCTCTTCTGGTCTCTGAGGTTTTTCAGGAAACATTTCAGGACGGTTTTGTGAAATTCTTCCAAAGCTCCCTTCTACATCAAACAATTGACTCTTTGATTGAGTCCATTTATTACTTGATCATACAGGGACTTTGGGACAGCTTCAAGTGTATAACAACAACGGTGGAACGGTTCACACAATCCACAGTTCGGCTTGTATCACGGTTTTGGGGGTCATAGTTTTCGGTTCGCTATACGTTGTTGTTTTTTTCTATTTTTTAACACCATACCATACATCAGCATGAGATATATAGCCTATTTAGCCACCATTTACAGTTTTTAAAAAAATCAGTTATTCTCAAGGACATGTCATGTACTCATGCAAAAACTGAAAGAATGAGGCAGTTTGATATAAGACACATCATTGTGACAGTCTTAGGTTAAAGCTAGGTGAGATTTTGGTACAGAAAAAGGGGGCGGGTCTGTAAAATGGGGCTTTTCATCTCCCACTCCAAAGTAATGTAATGGGCAGTCACAGTTAGTAAACTTTCAGTGGCCCTGGAGGTCCATCCATCAGTAGTAAGAGCTACATAGGCTGTGTCGGACAACTCTTTGACAATTCCTTGTTGTTTCTCTTCATAAAGTTGGGGAATTACCATGTAGCTTAAGTGTGTGCAGGAGGGGATATTATACCGCGGCTTGAGTACTTTAATCATATGCTGAAATCCTGCATCCTCCACCACAGCATAAGGCTGCATATCTTTTGCCATGAAACCTCCCAATACTTTCGTTATGGCTTTTGCCCTGTCTGATCAGAGGCTGTTTAAAAGCTGCGGGCAGTACAAGTTGTTCTTTCCTACCTGACTCTCTCCTCCTTGTGCTGTCAATTGACACACTGGGGTGATGTCTCCGTAGATGAGCCAACATATTGGACGTGTTGCCGCTAGCATGAGCAACATGTGTTGCACAGTGCTTGCACACAGTTTTATCAACCACTTTCTGACCACCGTCATCATCATAGGTAGCACTAAATCCAAAATGCTGCTCCCACACAGGAGACTGAAACAATGCTGCTGGCGCATCCTCTAACTCTGGGCCTCCTTTTTCTTTTCCGCCTGCCATTTCCACAACTGACCTGGCTGTTGAACTCAACACTTAAACCCTTCGTTTCCGTGCCAAATGAAAAGAATCTTCAATGGGTTACTGACGCAACGCTTTTTTGTGCATGCCTTGAACCAAACAATACACACATGTCCCGAACCGAGACAAGCGAACCAAATGGGACACATTTTATTCATGAACCGTTCCATCCCTAATTAAAACCTAATGCTGGTTCGGAGTAGCACCAAACCTGATTTTAGCAGTAGCCAGAGAAAACAAAGATGAAAGCAATCAGATGTTTGATCTAGCTAACAGAGACACATACATGTGGCTAAGTATAAACTTAAATTCATTTTTTAATACTCATCTGGACTTTATCCAACAATGTCTAAATAGGCCTTTGAAGAAAAATCAGTCTGCTGATTAGATTGTGGGCCAGGTCAAGATCACCTTTTAATCATGACAGGGTATTTCAAATGTTAGGAAGAGGATGGAAGAGCAAACAACCAACTAGCACTGTAGATGCGCTCTGAGCCGAGCCAGTTAGAGAGGCCTCCATACCTGTCTATTTGCCTGGCATGGGAGAGCTATAGTGAAACAAACTCATCACAATTAAATGCAGATGACACAAGAACAACATTTGGAATTATTTTTCTGTGAACCATGAAACCAAGGCCTTTTCTATGCATCCTTGACTCACCATAACAACAAGCTAACAGCTCAACCACAAAAACCAAACCTGATAGGAATATCAAGATTCCCCCTGCTGTCTATTAAAGCTCTTGCAGTGGCTTTGGATAATTGTTCAGCAATATAATCAGTGAGTATTGACGTCTTGTATTTGTCCTCCACTGGGATGCACCCTACAAGTATTGGTCAGTGTCCCCCCACTTACTATATTATATACTATACTATATTATATGAAAGATTTGCAGAGAAGAGTTCTCTTCAAACTTGAAAAAAGATCTATTTGTACTTAAAACATCACACATAAAGACTCCTCATGGAGGACCCCAGAATTTCCTGTACATAAACTACTACCATTTTCTTTTTATATGGCCATTTAATGTAAGATTATCATAATTTTCTCACATTCACTTCATGTTCAAAGTCAGTGTCTTATTGAGCCACAAAGAAAACTAAATCTGTTGAAATCCACATTCAAGAAGTATAAACTAGCCCTAAACTCTAGTTAACAGTGACTGCCACTGTGCATTAGGACATGACTGAAGCTGCAGCATGTCACACAGAATGAGTCATACTTGTCACTTCACTAGACCTCTATGGAAAACAAGACATCCGCAAATATGTTTCTGGTCCTACTTTTTTTTTTTTCAGTGGATGACAAGTGGTGAAGGCTAAGGAGAACAGATGACTGAACAAGAGGTCTATATGAATCATGCAGAGGAGGGGTGAAGAGGCACATGGCTTGCAGAGAGAACACTTGCGACTGGATGTAACACAGGGGCTCTTAAATCTATCCATGTCCCAAGAGAATAGCCCCAGAAAATGAGCTCTCTATCTGTACTACTGCCACAGCTGGCTGTTAAAGACATGAGTTGAAAGCCAAATCTTAAATCACTGTCATCATTTTATTTGCTATGTGTCAGTGAAATCTACATGTATTGAGAATTTCCTAATGAAAACAGGTGAAGCCAGTTTTAAATCAGATCACCTGTGTAAGAGTAAGTCTTCTCTGATATGATTTAGCAAACACAGATAATACAGGGAAAGTGCCTTTCCACGAAGTCTCCTTTGGCTCTGTCTGTTAACCAAACCCATATTTTTCAAATTGTTTCAGACAAATTGTTTGTCTTCTTTGTCTTTCTTCCTTTCATTTATCTTGATTCTAATTTGTAGTTTCACTCTGGCCACACGATATCTAGATTTTTAGGCTGTTTTTTAAATAAAAAGGACCACCCAGAAGAGTTTCAGGCAACTCTAAGTCATTCCTCACAAACTGCTCCAATCGAGAAAGAGACACATTAAAAACTAATCGGATGGCGATGACACACAGTAGAGGCGCAAGGCCTTATTTGCAAAGCAGATGGAAAGCCTTGGCCTGTCCAACATTAATTACAATCACATTCGAGGAGGAAGCCGTCTCTCCTCTAGGACAGTTAGGACTTTCTGTACAGCTGGAAGAGATGGCAACCTAATCCCCTGGTCACTGCAGAAATCTGAGGGAATCGTCAAAAGATGCACAGGACGTGATTAATCAAAGTGGAGAGCCAGATGTGCAAAAGCACAGGAGTATAAACCCAAACTGACACAGCACAGGAATACTAAAACCACAGACACAAACACTACGCCGTCACCATCACACTCACCTCGAAAAGCTAACAGAGGGGGTTCGACATCTGAGACCAAAACTGCAACCGCCTTCTGTTTGAATATCTGGTTTTCATCAACACATCTTGCAACACAAAAACTCAGAGAACCATTGAGTAGAGAAGCATTTAACTTGGGTGCTCCAGCCTATTATAATCTTCTATATATAATATATATTCTCTATATCTAATTATAATCTAAGGGTACTAAGTGACAACTAAATGGTTTACAAAGGTGAGGAGTAAAGAACTTCCTGTTTCAACAGCAGCTTAGAGTCAGAAAAATGACAAATTCCCACTGTTCTCGTGTCCTTATCATGAAAATGCCCTCAGTTCCCAAGAAGACTGACAGTCAATCTGGATTAATGCCTTCTTGTCCACCAGTCTCTGACTCTCTGTTTATCTTCAGACACTCTGTTTAGAGTGTCCCAGTAAACACTAGAGCTGCTAATGGAAGTTAGGGCTTTTGGCTTTTATGTTCCAAACTAGTTGAAGTGTCGCTCTTTATCGTCACTGGAGCTAATTAAAGACAAATCTGCTTAGGTAACACAAACAAGAATAAGTCCTTTATATACAAATACCAGTGGTAGTGGTTGATGGTTTGCTGAGACTATGGATCTCCATTTTTCCCGCAAAGTTAAAAATCATGGAGTACACCTCACAGTAAAACTGACTACAGAATCTCAGTGCTATAAATGAGGAGCAAAGGAGGGCCAATCAGCCCGGAGACGGGACACATAGCTACTAACAACAAATAACAATACAAACCTCATGAGTTTTTCCAACCCACAGACGAGATGAGGGAGTAATTTTTGCCTGTTTGGTTTATACAACTAGTTCACGATCCAACTCTAGTGCGTGATGTTAAATCTGTCCTGTTAATGCCCTGTGATCTCAAATGTGTGGCGAGCAATGGTCCAGTGTGAAAGATGATTTTCATTTTAAGATAAGGACAAGGCCTTTATGCATAATTTTTTTTAAAATAACTTCCCCACAAAACTGACACTATTTTGTCAAATGAGATTTCTTCATGTCAGCCAAAGTTTAGGTGGGTTTCCTCTTACAACAAATTCACAAATAACCCTTATCATGACATAATTTCAGGTAACTTACCTAAATTAACGAAGCTCATCACCATATCTGCATCATTTAGAAAGGCAGTCTCTTGATATGTGGCCAGAGGAGAGCTCTGGGTTGTCAGCATGGACTGATATCCGTCCAGCATGCTTTGCACTTGGCTTTTCTCATCGCTTGATATGGTGTTGTATAAGTCCAACATGAAAAGTGGAGCGGAGTTGAACTTTCCGTGTGACAGATGCGGTCTAGGTCTGTGCGGTAGCCCGAGAATGGACAGGATCTCCCTCTGCATCTCCCTCTTTGCGTGCGTCCGCAGCCGCCGCTGGATGAAACCCGGGTGCACTTCGTTGTTTCCATCCAGCGAATAATTACTCCCCGCGACCGAGAACATGCAGTAGTAAGCGCTCCACCACAATACGACCAAGGCAAGCCAGCAGCTGGTCATGTTGTTGTCCCGCCTGTGCTCTCCGGAGTCCCAAGTGCGTCTGCCTTGGAGCTTCAGTCGCCTGTCCAAATGCAAAATGAGCGTAACGGTCACCGAAGTCTGTCCGAGCTCGCTGTTATCTGTCAGCCACAGATCAAAAGCGAAAAAAAAGTGGCGTATCAAGCCATTTGAAATACTTCCTAAAGCAAAATTCGCTGAAAACTGTCGGTGCTGCTTTCATTTTTGATTTCCGTAGCGTGCTGTGGTGCTTCAGGATAAAGTGCACCATGCGAAACTTTATTGAGCGCTCGGTAAAGTTTGTCAGAAGCCACCGTTTGATACGAAGTTCACAAGGAAAATAACAACTCCTCTAAAATAAGCCATTTTACAGATGCATTAGCTCTCCAAAATATATCATTTTCCAAATTGAGCTGACAAAAACGCCTTTTAATAGTTTCGCCGCTCTCAATGACTGTCACCTAGGCTGTGTACGAGTCTAACAGGAATCAGCAGGTTGGAGCCCATATGCTTGCTTGCGTGCCCGCGTACGTTTATGTATGTGTTTGTGTGTGTGTGTGTGTGTGTGTGTGTGTGTGTGTGTGTGTGTGTGTGTGTGTGTGTGTGTGTGTGTGTGTGTGTGTGCGTGCTCAGAAACCGCCCACTCCATGCGCATTTAGCCAGAGGTGGAGCTCTCTAGGCTACAAGGACAACTCTAACGTCATATTTCCATATTTTGTTAGCTGCATAATAACAGTCCGCCTATTCTTATAAATAAGTCAAGTTAAATCTTTGCATTCCCTGATTATTGCACATGATACTTATTACATTATAGTTTATGTGATATGGCTTAATCCATGCCTACTTTTTGCTGAACTTCTACATGTTATAAGTAGCCTATTGTTGGGATATACCTATAACTTCACATTGCCCAGCTGTGTTTTAGATTTCTGCAGTACATAGTTTGTTTATAAAAGGATTACAATTTCTGTTAAATACTATTTGAAGAGTTGTACGTTACCTAACTTTATAAACACTGAAAAACATAATTTACTCCTCGAATCTAAAAAGGGGAGCACTTACATGAACTTGTCAAATCTGCTGTAATGCCGGGTTAACATCTTTCGACATCCAGAATTAAGGTGTGTCTACTCCGTTGAAGCAAAGTAATGTCCTGTTGAGGAACGACCCCTGACGATGAGGTGGGAAACAGCAAGCACTGACATGGACCAAACAAAGGGGTGGTGCTCTGATCTCATTATGAAACTTGCCGCATCTGATTAGTTGTTTAATTAAACAATCAATGGGCCGATAAGTTGCTACATGGGGTTGCACCTCCGTTATTAGCCCTTATAAATGGCAACAAATCGCATGAGTAAAATAATGAGTGTGGTCAAGTGTGTGGTAGTGACTGCCTAATGAATGCATTGCCTGGACATGTGGTCGGGCTGATCAATGATGGTTTAATTACAGAAAAGAAGCAATGGTAAAGTAAAAATAAATAAATAAATAAATAATAAAAAATAAAAATAATTACTACACAAAAAGTAATATAATTACTTGAATCTATGTAGCTGAACGACAAGAAAACTACAGCAAAACGTAGTTCACTACTCCCCAACATTGTATTCTGAACTTATGACAATATCTGGTATTAGCAGAGCACAACCTAATATGACCTAGATATATGAACAGCAAAAGGAATTCTTCAAATTTCTTATTTCCCTCTGTCCATCCTTTTTCTCCCATCATTCCTTTCATCCTAACCTGTGTTATGTCTTCATGTGTCCAGTGGCGCAGCGGTCTAAGCAGGCGCCCCATATGTAGAGGCTACAGTCCTCGCTGCAGTCGGCCCCCGGTTCAAGTCCCGCATCGGACGGCCCTTTACTGCATGTCATTCCCCCTCTCTCTGCCTCCCCATTTCCTGTCTCTCTATACTATCCTGTCCAATAAAGGCACAAAAGCCCAAAAAAAAAACCCGTGATGGTCCAAAGTGATAAGGCCCAAAGGTGTCCATATCTCCCTGTGTCTGTGCTATCTTTTCTGTATGTGAAGGTGAGAACCAGCAACAAAGCTACACATACCATCACCAAATACACCCAACACACACACACACACACGGTTTCCTGACTCAAGACTTCACACTCATACACCTTCAACTAAATAGCAGATTATTTCTATTTCTCTTCACATAAGTTACAGTATGGTCCATGTTTTTGTATGTTATTGCCAGTTCACTTAATGTTATGCATACCTTTGATCAACAAGCTACGCAGAATTGTTTAATTATTGAAAACATTTTTTAAATACTTCATGTTTTGCTTCACAATGAGCAACTGTATGTGTGTATTATCCCTGGACGCAGAGCAGATTATGTGTGTGTATGCTGGTTGAATTGGAAGCAGAGGGAGGGGGACAAAACATTAAACAGAGCTTATGTATCCTGTCATCAAATTGTCTAGACAGGACACCTCCTCGACCTAATGAGGTCTTTCTCTGTCTGTATCTATCTCTTACTCACTCACACACACACATGCACACACACACACACACACACACACACACACACACACACACACACCACAACACACAACTCACTCACACACACACCACACACACCACACACACACACACACACACACACACACACACACACACACACACACACACATTTTTCTTAGAGCACTTTAAAAGGTCACAGAGGGGGGTTCCAGTGATGACTCATACTGAGAGAATCAAGGCCAAAAAAGCTCAGCCTAGCTATCTCTAAAATTATGATTTAAGAGATGTATTTGTTGTCAAAATGAGTATAAGACACGGGGTGATTGGTGAACATGTCCAGCAAAGAAATGTTGACTGATGGAACTGAAAAACAAAGGTCCAAGAGAAATGCTCACTGGCAAGCTAACAATGAGGCTGCTACATTATTATTCTGCATACTTATTATGTGCCTACAATGCAATAGCATTGAAAGCATATATTATTATTCTGCATAGTTATTAGTGTGAATGCTGAGACCAACTTTGGAGCTTTACTGTTTTCATACGTCAATGTATAAAAATGGTTGAACATTAAACAGGTCACAAGACTTGAGACTCCTTTGGGTTAAATTGGTATTTTGACAACTCTTACAGTTTTCACAAAATCACAGCTTACGTTTTGTGTCATTTTTAGACCGTTTCAGACTTTCAAATGGGTGTGTATTGCACAGAATGTTCAGTGCTAGAGTGGATGACATCATCGCTAGAGTGGGAGAAGCTCTAGAACTCCTCTGAAAGAATTCTATTTAGGTCGTCCTTACGGCCACATATTTCAATCTTCACACATCATGGCTTCCTTGATAGTGGAGAAATTTGTCCTGTTTCATACAATGTGTCTACCTAAGCATAGTGACTTACAGAATTTGAACATGAGCCTCAAAGTGATGGGAGTACCATCCCCCTCTCCCATCGACGGCAATACAAATTCAGGAGCTGATTTCCAGAGAAATGCATAAGTCACATTTTTCTGTAACTCGCTCCTGTGTCCACATTTTTGGCTCTAGAAACACCAAAGCCTGATATGCAGTGCACAAAGAGCTTTTGCTGGCCATGGTCCACTCATGGTTCTGATAGGAGTGACCATTTTTTCAAAAACAGCAGTCGTTTGAGAGGCTCGCTGAGCCAAAATCACACCCAGATCTGAGTGAGCTCTGTGTCTTTCAGCTAGATACAGGTGTTTGAACCAGCTCATTAAGAGACTCTTTGATCTATGTGATGTTTACAAACACAGCCATACAGACACACATACACATGCACACACACACACGCACACACAAATTGTTTACAAATTAGTGCTCATAGAGAGAGATTACAGTTCAGACTGGACAGTACAACAGTAAATACAGCAGTATTGAATTTACTTTAAGCTTTGAGCTACAGTAACTGTTCAACCATCATAGTAGCTCTCCCATAGACTGCAACACACACACACACACACACACACACACACACACACACACACACACACACCTCCCCATTTTTATAACTGAAGATAGGCTTAATAACAGAAACACCTTTGTATAATGTAATATACACTACATCCTCCACAGTGATCAATTGAATCAACAACTGCCTAAAACTATTTTAATAATAAATTGCCAACTGAGTATATTAGTAATTACCAGGTGTTTGCTCAGGCTCCAAAATGCCTAACTACAATTAATTGGTTTGTTTTCGTTGCTGTTCTCACCTGGCCTTGCTCAAAAACCATTACTGTGAGGTCATATTGGCCGGTCTTCAACGCACATTGACATATATATATATATATATATATATATATATATAAGCCAAATACCATCTCCACGATTTGGATTAACCTTCAAAATAAAAGTCTCAACATGGTAAGAGGGAATTATTGGCTCTGTTGTACAAAACCTTATGCAATTTATACTGCCAAACACAGAAGCACAGATACTTTCAAAATAAGAGTCTCAAAAAGGTAAGAGGTAAGACAGGTCATAAAAGTTTGATCTTAGAAGCTATCGTCTACACTGAAAAAAATGAACTCGAGCAGCTGTAAATGTAGCATAATTAAACCTGTGATATTAACATTACAATATAAAGTTTGCATCTTTACATGAATATATCTTGTTTTTAAGTTCAAAAGCTTTGTTCAAAACAGGAGACATTGTGATTTTTTTCCTTAACAAGATGTATTTACCTAATCCCGGGCAATCTTCTTACATACAGCCCCACAACAAACAATGATCTTGTTTTATTTACACCGTTGAAATTTGATTGTGAAGTGGGAGGAGCTGCAAGTTCCAGAATATTCCTCTTGCAGGAACACACTTGGGCGACGTACAAGCAGAAGACGTTACACGTGAAGTGAGGAGAAAAGAGGAGCAAAGAGGAGTGCAGGGAGCGCGGGACTGAACTTGAAGGTAAGAAATACATTAGCAAAGTAGTTGGTAAGATACTGGCCTTTTGTTTTCGTTTTGAGGGAAAAAATAAAAACGAGGCTTTTCGAATCAAGATGACGGTAGCAATTGCTTTATGCTAGTGGCACATGTACAGGTAACTTGAAAATAACGTTAGCAAGTGGCTGTTAAAAAGTTGCTTCCAATTTGAAGCTAATGTTAACACGTTATTATAAACTAAATTATAATTATAAACTAAAACAAATTTTGATAAAACAATATCTTTGACTTTTGTCTTTTCAGCAGTTTTTGCTATTTAACAATATAATAGCGTTACACATAACTAAAAACATTTCTGGCAATCGGCTAGCCTAAAAAGAAGGTTCAACGAGTCTGTTACAGGCCACATTTTGGCCTTTGTCATGGCTCAAAAACGGTCACCTATAGAAAAATTTGGTCTCATCATGAACCGAAGCATCTGCAGATTAACTCCATGTTATGATTCACTAAAGTTAGCCACAGTAAGTGAGAAATTACTCCAATGCAGTACATCTAGCCCGACCATTGCAACTTAAGTGCAACTTTCAACACAGATGAGAAGGAAACAGATGGTTTTCTCCTTAGATACTTATATCATCAGCTCCAGAAAAAGGATGTGTGCAATTTAGAATGCTGAGAAAAAAAAAAAAGAAAAAAAAAAAAAAAACATCCTCAGGATGCACTCTGATGAGGTATATCATTTGTGTATTTATGGTGACGAGTTGGTTACATCACATCTACAAGCTTAGATGTGAAAGACATACCTGGCCATATACTCTATGTATGTATTTAGTTTACATATTTTATCGTATGTCAGACTTATGAGATATATATGGCAAAATATGTAAACCACACACATAGTGGAGCCTATATGTTCATGTATGTCACGCACTTACATTATTGTAGATATTGGATACGGATAGAGTTAAGCACAAAAAGCACACCGAAGTGCACAACTTAAAACTTCATTGATAGACAGTGCAATGACATGTTTTTTTTTTTAAATATAAAAGACATCAAAGTAGATGCATGTGTAACGAAGTAAGCCCACCAGGGCTCATTTCAGCTGTGTCTGAATTCTTATGCATTAAAATTTCACACACGCAGATTAAGTTTTAGAACACAGAAAAGTGAAGTAACTGATTTACATTTATGTACTTTTCTACATCTTCCCGATTTTATGGCATCCTCCATGCATGTTTAAACCCACCATTACTTGCCATTGCCCATCAGTTCAAAAATGATAAAACAAAACCTAATTATTTTAGAGAGAAATTTTGTAGTTAGTAAAAGTTTTCTGGTGAAGTTAAGTTAAAAATGTATGTTAACATATAATAATCATAATAGCTTTTTTAAATATGGGCTAATTATCTGCAGTGTTTTGTTTGCACTGGTCAATTTGTATCTGGGAAATTGTATCCTTAACAGATTAATCTAAATCTGAGGTCAAACTTGATTAAAGTGTATACACTCTAGGTTAATAATAGAAAGGAATGTGGGCAAATGTTCTGTTACTTAAAAGAATAATTATCTGCTATGGTTTTGGTTTCTTGCATTGGTCAGTTGCTAACTATCACTTTGTGTTTTTTGTCCAGGTGATTCTCTCTAGTCAAGTACAGTACTGGATTAAGGTATGTACAAGCACTACAACACTATTGCTTATAATGGGTCACTTAGCTCATGGGCCAGAAAAAAAGTTGGTATTATTTGGGTTACATTTGTCCCATGTTTTTTTTTTGGCATTTTACTGAACAGATTGACATGATAGCCCTGTCAAAAAGTGTTGGCATATACCAGGCTGAATAGCGAGGACTCTGCTGTTGGGTCTGAGCTCTACCTCATGAGCTGGACACCAACTATGTTGAATTTCGGTTGTTTATCAATTTATTGGCTATCATAAATTAAGAAAATATTCATATTAAAAATATTAATATTAAATAATAACTTTAAAATTAATTAAAGTTCACGGGGCACCAGCCTAAACTAATAGGCAAAATAGCCAATATGGTTTTAGTCTCAAATTATTACCATTAATCTGGAACTCTGATTAACAATTAGCTCACTAACTACAACCAAACTACCAAATCAACAGTAAGTTAAAGTTGAAGGATTGGAATTCAACAAAGTAGAGGTTGGCAATATTCACGCTTGTGCAACATTAAACACACCAGTAGTTATACTTAAAGGCATTTATTTACCATGGAGCAGAGTAAAACACAATGTCTGATCTAGTATATACAGGTGTGTGTATGTGTGTGTGTGGTGTGTGTGTGTGTGTGTGTTTGTGAGGACACAAACAAAGGCAAGATGGCCGATTCAAAGTGGTCACTGTGACCACATGATCTGAACAAAGAAGACTACACAAGATGGCAGTAAACAAAGAAACTACTCAAAATGGCCGCTGGACCACCTGGGGTGTGTGAGAGGGAAGGTGTGAGTTTCTTTGTTAGCCTAGCTCATGTAATCTAAAGGTACCAGGTTAGAGGGGGTTGGTTAGCTTCATGCAGGTTCTAGAACTGATACGTACTGCTATGTGTGTGAACATACGAGTACCTGATTAACTGTATGACTGACCACAACCTAAGCCAACATTACAACAACAAGACATCAATTAACAAGTACATTAACAAAGTTAAGTCTTCTGCTGCTTAGTTATGCTGTGCAGTGCTATGCTGTGAAAGGTCAGGCCCAGTTAGTTAACGTTACCCAGTCCTGGAAACAAGCAAAGAGGTCCTTTCCAGTGTTGGTGTAAAGTCCAGTGAGTTGGGAGATTTCCTAGTGGAGTAAAGTCCTATCTGGCTGTGTTGCTTTGCGGTTATCTCCTTTGTTCTCCTCACAGAGTTAGCTGTTCCATGCTAACTCTGCTACAACTCCTGTTGCTTGGAAAACCAGCTGGCCTTGTGTCGTAGCTGCTGATTCTGAAGAGAACTTGGTTCACTCACAGTTAATCCGAAGCAGGTCGCTGCTATTGAGGAGAAGAGTGTTTGCAGGCTGCTGGTAGCGGGCCGGCGAGAGAGCTGGTTTCTCGGGTAGCAGGGCTGACCTGGGCTGGGGCCTTGTTGCCCTTTGAAGAACTGAAAGGAGAGAGCTGGAGCTGCTCTCCAGAGCAAGCCAAAGGAGAAGAGAGTGAGAAGAGGGCCAGAGATCTGGTTTTGTTTGGTGACACCCTTGGGGGTCACGTGTCACACGCTGACCCACACTGGCTGGCCAGTAAGGTCTGTGGGGGGAAGGGTCGTCCCCAGGTGTGAATGGTGAGGAACTGTGGAGTGTGAGTTCCTTTGTCAGTGGAGCAAAGAAACATTTGGTCTCTTGAATGATTGAGTCCCAACACTGCCCTAAGAAAATTGTTTTTTTTTTAATTATCTGTGTAAGCAAACAGCACTATCCTTAGCTGATGAAGGCTGTGAAATAAAAGCTATACTTATCTGATTACCTTATTAAAAGTAGCCAAAATGAAGCTTAGTTTATTCTTTCAGTTCTACAGTACTCTCCTAAACAGTCATATGCTCTTGAACATTTGTATGCCTCAGAACAATGTGCCTCAGCAATATCCTCTGTAATATTTGACTGATCTATATACTTATGTGTAATATGTGCCTTAACGTCACTCTAAGAATGTGCTGTGTTGTGGAGATCTGTGTGATGCTAATGTTCTATACACATATTTTTATGCGTCTCATTCTCTAAAGACACAATTGACAGTTGATTTTTTATCTTAACATGAACTCCATGATGTAGTTCCTGTATCTCTGTAGAGCAACAAAAACGAATGTTTCCTTCAGTTGTGGGCATTCCAGGTTTTGGAGCAGTAGGGTTAATTGGCATCTAAACAGGGAAGAAATTCACTATGATCTTGCCTTAATCAGTAGTGTGGGTTGGTTAAAGTGCTAGTTTGGGTTGTTTAATGTGGGGCGGTGTGAGGTAGTCATGCATAGCCAGTGAATTACCTGCAGTAGATTCAGATCAGTTAGGAGAGGCACCAAGGAACATGCACAGCAGCTCATCACTCAGCTATTGTGCTGGTGCTCTTTGCTCCATCTCTAAACTAGCATTGCACTGATCTGAATCTACTGCAGGTTACACACTGATTATGGATGCATATCTCACCCCACATCAAATACCTGAACTAACACTTTAAGGTTGTAAATGATTGATCAGCTAAATTAACAAGTTTTGTAACTTCTTTATTTTTGAGGATGGATGGACAAGCGGACAGAGAGGGGAATGGTACTTAACTGAAGCCAAGCTCCTGACCCTAACCTGGCACCACATAGGTGACAAATCTCCCAGCTGAGTCCCATCCTAACATCCCCCAGAGAGACCACAGAATTTGCTCATCCTTTAGGGACCGGACATACTTGGATCTAGAATCTGGCTTTTATGGGATGGATTTGCAAGATCTTTAACTTTGTTGCCCCAGAAACAAATGAACTTTTGAGGCACTACAAGTTAAGGCACAACCACAGCGAATTTGTTCCTTGTTTACGTCCTGATTGTCCCTGCTCCTTCAAAACCTGGAGTGCACTGAAGTCACATTTGTCAAGGAAACATTCAGCTAACAAATCAGCATGAGAAGATATTTGTTTCACTTGTGAACTTTGCTGTGCTTGTTTGTCAACTGAGAAGGATTACTTCCAACATCTTGGAGTTCATCTCAAGAAAAATGAAACTGTGAACTGCATCTTTAGGGAGTGTGGTTTTTACACCAATGTCTATAGAACCTTTGCATCACACAGATCCCGACAATACACAGCACATTCTTTAAGTGACTTCCGGGCAGAAATTGTACATAAGTATATACTATAATGTGCCATGCAAATGCATTACTGAAGTAGTACTGGAGCTCCAGTTTATATCCTCTTCAGTGTCAGGTCCTAGCATAAGAAAGGCTGTAAATTCATGTTTAAGAAAACATGACTGTGTACTTGATGACCTAGTTGTCTTTGATTTAGTCAAACAATTGACTGGGTCAAACCCCATCACCACAGCTTTAAAAGCTCATGGTCCTCTTGCTACATCTTACAAAAGACAAAAGTTTTTTAAGAGGAATTTTCATGTGGTTGAACCTGTTGAATACATTCTGGATAAGAAGGAAGGTCGCACCTTACAGTATGTTCCCCTTCTGGAATCACTGTCACAGATATTAAGTCTGAAAGACATCCAGGAGAAAGCTTTCAACTCTTCATACAACACTGATGAGGGTCGATATGAGTCATTTCATAATGGAACGCATTTTAAAGAAAATGCACTTTTATCCACTGAAGAAATAAGTCTTCCTCTTCTCCTGTACATTGACGATTTTGAGGTGTGCAATCCCCTGGGAACTTCCCGAAAAAAACATAAGATTACTGCAGTGTATTGGGTATTGGCAAATGTTCCACCACAGTTTCGTGCTACATTGAAGTCAATTTATTTAGCTGTGCTTTGCAAGGCTGTGGATGTAAAGAAGTATGGTTATGAGGCAGTGCTAGAGCCACTATTAAAAGACCTTGTCCAGTTGGAAGAAGAAGGGCTCTTTATCCCTGTGTTTGGAAAGAAAATCAAGGGCACAATAGTTAGTGTAGTAGCTGACAATTTAGGTGCCCATTCAATTGGTGGCTTTTTGGAAAACTTTTCTGGATCTCACATCTGCAGGTTTTGTTTGGGAGCGTTCTCGGACTTTCAGGAAAAAGAAGTAAGAACTGGATCCTTCTGAGCAAGAACAAATCAGGAACATTCTCTTCATGCACAAGCAGCCTCAGAAAGTCCCACTCTAACTCACTGCTTTGGTGTGAAAAGGCAGTGTGCTTTAACTAATAGATTAAAATATTTTCATGTTTTGTCAGGGTATCCACCTGACTTGCTCCACGACCTGTTTGAGGGAATAGTACCTCTGGAGTTGGCTTTGTGTCTCAATGTTCTGATTAAGAAAAAATACTTAACTTTATGTCAACTCAATAACCTAATCAGACAGTTTCCTTACAAATGGACTGACAAAGTTGACAGCCCACAGCCTGTCCCGCTGAACTTTGCCACCCGGAGGAGTGTAGGTGGCAATGCTCATGAAAATTGGACTTTACTGCGTCTGATCTCTCTTATTATTGGTTTCAAAGTGCCAGAGAGTGAACCAGCATGGCATCTTCTAATGGAACTTAAGGACATTGTTGAATTACTTGCTTCTCCATTTCACACTGATGACACAATTAGATACCTTGACACCAAGATATCAGAACACAGGTATAGATATATGCAGGTTTTTCCACAGGCAAAACTCCTGCCGAGGCATCATTTCCTTGAGCGTTATCCACAACTAATCAAGGCTTTTGGACTGCATTTAGCTATGTGGACAATGCGCTTTGAAGCGAAACATAGCTTTTTTAAGCGAGTCGTTCGACATACTAGCTGTTTTCGCAACATTCTACTGTCTCTTGCTGTGAAGCATCAGCTCATGCTAGCTTACCATCTGCATGGCACAGACATACTGAAACCTGCCCTCAGTGTCTCAAATATTTCCACGGTGCCTGTGGATGTCCTCAAGGAAAACATACAGGAAGCAGTGCAAAGAAAGCTTCCTGGAGAGACGTGTATTCAGGTAGCCAATACAGTGACCTGCCATGGCACCAGTTACTCGATGGGAATGATCTTGCCCCATGGATGCACTGGAGGGCTTCCGGATTTCGTTGAACTAAGTCTAATCCTGAATCTGCATGGCCGGACTGTATTTGCTGTTAAGTTCTACATTCATGGCACAGTGAGCACCTTAGGGCTTTTGAATTGGAATCCACAAGACAAGTGACAGTCCTCGAGCAACAGGAATTAACAGACTCTTACCCTCTTGCAGCATACACTATTGCAGGAAAGCGATTTGTCACCTTGAAGCGTCACATCCACATCCAAGATGATTAGGTAGTTAAAATACTGAATATATCAACATGTTTTCAATTGTTCCCGATTTGTATATTCATTGTCATTATTTAGTGTTTGGCTGGACCACAACAGTGATGTCAGCTGTAGAAATGCAAATGTCCATGACCAATTGAAGTTATACCATTGGTTCGCCGGTTGAGTGTCAGTCTCCCCATTGGCCATTACTCTTTGAAAATGAATTGGTGCAAACAGTTTCTATTATGCCATCCCCCCCTACTAGCATCTTGAAAAAGTGATCCATATCTTATTCCTATTTTTTAAAGTGATAGTTGGTTCTTATCCTTATAGTCGTGTGTATAACATACCATCAAAGTAGTTATTGAGTGGTGGAGCAATTTGCATTGAAATGAATTATGGTTGAATACATAGCTGTACTTACATTTACTTACACTGAAATACCACTTCTTGTTAATGTGACAGTCTGTAAAGTCCATTATTTACTAATTAATGCCTCCTGTTCTGTGTGCTGGTTACTGCACTTTAACATTACATTTTTTATATATCTCTTTTGTAATAGGATATAATTTGATTCTTTACATGCCTAAATTCAAAATAACAAAGGTCTTTTTTTTCCTACTACAGAATCATCAACATGTCTGCCAGACTTCGTGTCATATTGCAGGAAGAAATCAGCAAGCTTTCCTTGCCCTCAGGAATCCCTCAGACTGTGGAGGAATTGAAGTATATTGTACAAGAGACATTTGCAATCAAACAAGAATTTAGTATCCAGTTCCAGGACCAAGATTTTAATGGTCAGTTTTTTACTCTCCTTGAAACTAACGAAATAAAGGACAAAGACACTGTCAAGGTGGTTCTTGCTGAGCCAGTGATCACATTGACACTTGAGGATTCATTGAATGCTAAACAGTCCCAAGAGAGCTTTGATAGCAGTTGTGCTGAGGAAGATGTTGGTTCAAGTTCCACTGTGTCTAGTGATACCATAATTCTGTCTTCTCCAGAGAGCACTTCCTCCCTTCATTTTGTGCCTTGGCCAGCTCAGTTTGAGATACCTACCTTCTCCTTTGACACAGAGCTTGTTCTACAAGCTGCAAATGAAGCTTACAAAAAGGACGGAACCCTACTCACCAATCCTGCAGTAAAATCTGACATCCTCAACAAATTAGCACAGTGCATCTTTGTCTACACTGCCTGTCCTTCACAAGCCCGAAGGGTGCAGGTCACTGAGGCCCTGGTTACGAAGCATCCGTGTTTGAGGGACCCAGTGTCCTTCAATGGTTTATATAGTTGGCACAACAGCCTGAACTACAAGTTGGGCAATTACAGAGCAAAGGTAAGACACCTTGGACTACCAGAGCTAAACGTTAACTGTCTGAAGAGGAAATCAGCTGCAGATAGAACTCCAGCAAAAGGCTTGAAAAAGGCAAAGAAATCTGAGGTTAACTACCTCCCACCTCATCCTCAAGGTGAAACTGATGCAACCCTTGAACAGGAGAGTCGAGCTTCTGTATGAGTACAAGAAGAGAGATAACAACAAGCTCATCATCAATGAGAAAATGGCCAAAACCTTCTCACTGCGTCAAAATGATGTAATCCTCAAGAAACCACCTGTGATTGACCTCAAAGCTCGATGACCTGCCCTGTTTGAGCTTTCCCAGGTATGTTTATCTTGTGTTGTGAGAATAAAGTAAAAAATACACTTAACTGATCACCTGTTCAAGAAAATGAGCAGTATTCTTACCTGATGGAGCTGTGAGGGGGAAAATGTTATGTCTATCTGATTACCTGTGTAATAGCAAGCGCTCCATTGTTAGATAGCGCACTCATGATTCAGCTCAAGATGAATACTCGGTGTATTTTTCTCTTGCCCTGTCTCTTTCTAATTGTTTTCTTTCTGTATCTTGTGATGTTTCTTCATCTCACTCTTGGTCTTTCTCACAGATTGAGGAGGAATTCCGTAGGATCACACTGAAGCCATTACAGTCCACATTCCTGGGGAAGTTGGACCAATATACGCCCAAACTGTTGTGCCTGTACAGGAGGAAGGGGGGAGCCACTGGGAAGAAACTTGATGAGACCCTTGACATGTTAAATGAGGTATGTACTTACAACAGTGTAGAAGTAAGTTTTATGTATCAAAATTGCACTGTACTCTCTGTACTTAACATAATGAAGAGAAGTTGTAATCAGAGGCCTCATTCTCTACCTTGGTGAGAAGACGGAGGATTTAATCAAAGACTACCAGGTATAGAAAATATACCTTTGCCCTGTCTGTGTATATTGTGTATATATATATATACTGTGTATACAATATTGTGCAAGCTAGGCTGATTGCTGAATGGTATCATGTATACACATTTCTACTCAAGTATTATCAGATTATTAAAAGGCATACAGGTTAGCAGATCAGCAATTACAATTTTGGGAAAATTAATATATAAAATATAGTAGCATGTACTATATAACAGCTGCAAAAAAGCACAATTTTTAAATGTATCTATTCACAAAACAGGATTGGATATATAGATTTTAGATTCTGCATATATTCATTAACGTGTGGGCAAAATACATATTATTGATAAACCCAACTCCCTTGATGCGTATCTGTCATACTTTAACCTCTAAAGAGAAATTAAATAAAGTTTCGCCATTAAAGTTGCACCTTGCTTTCTCATCTAAACTGTCATAATAATAAGTTTATAGAATTATCAAGTTTTTAACATACTATTGCCTGTTCACTGTCCCAAATATACAATACTTACGTCTTAACCAATGCTGCAATACCAAAGAAAAACCACAAAATATCAATCTCATCTTCTGTATCGAGGTAGAGCAAAGTTAGCCAAATGCATCCTTCCTATTACTACCTTAGAGTTGGTTTTATTTTCTCTGCTGTATTTCACAGGTTTTTGATGATGATGATGCCACAGCCATCCAAGAGGACCTTACTACATTTGTCCTCAACATCTTTGTGGTCAGCAAAGCCAGGGATGACGGTCTCAACAAGCAAGCTGGAATAGCCATCGAGGGAGCAGAGGTCCTTTTTGGTATTCCTGATGTGGCACATGCTTGTACTTACCTGATGGGTCTTATCTATGCCATGGAACTAAGCTACCCTAAGAAACTGAAATACACCTTTGAGGTTTTTCAGAAGATCTTCCTAGAGCTGGAGGATGTGAACAACAAGATGTCCTCCAAGGTTCATGATCTGAAGGTCAGATTACATTCCTAAAAGCCATACAGACTTGGTTGAAGGCAGAGGGTTTTAGTGAACCCCCTCCTGTCAAGGTTTACAGTTGTGGTGTTTACACTGCATTGTCTCAGGTTCTCCCAATGCACTTTCTCAGGTTCTCAAAGTCTCGAAGTGCACTTTCTCAGGTTATACTGATCTATTTTGATGCTGGTGTTTGCTTATTTGGGGAATGTATTGTATGTATTGTATTATAGTGTGAACTCCATCAGTTCTCTGTACTTTTAATGCCACAAAATCCGGCCCTTGTCAGCTCAGACAAATCCTTGTCACCTAGGTTTTCATATGGGGTTGTTGTTAATTTAGCATTTTAAGGAACGTAACTGTTCAGGAGTGAGAAACACATGACTCATGGAGAAGATCCTATACAATTTGGATGTTTTGTATTCATAATTCAAAATAAGACCCTACTTCAAGTTGTACATTGGTTGAACTGCATTTCAGAATCTTTTGAAATACAAGTTAAATATTTATACCCGATGGTTGACTCGTGGGTGTTGTTCAGAGTACATACTGTTGCTCAGTTGGCAGACAGGGTCTAAGGGATGGCCTTGTCCATTTAAACGTGTGTTCAACACTTCAGCTACATGGCAGCATATTAATGGATGTAATAAATGGAATGTTGTAGAATTTAGCAAACACATTCATGATGTTTAGTCAATAAATCCATTCAATTTTAGTGACCTTATGGCCTTCTATGAGCACGTTCATATTTTCTACACTGTGAACCATGTCAATTTTGTCAGTTTATCTCAAGACCAATATGTCAGTTTTCAGTAGTACATTAATGCTTCTCAAAGGAAGATTCCTCTTGGTTGTGGGGACCTTATGACCTTTCTCTAGTACCATCCTCATAACAAACTTTTGACTTGTACACAACATATCTTTATGTAATGCATGGAGTGCTACGTAATTTGCTGAGTGTACCCTTCTAATAAAATAACCAATTATTTGAATTGCTTACTAGAAAATGTGAGTAAATGTAACTTTAAAACGACACTAGCACATTTGGAAAAACTATGTAGATCCCACTTCAAGTAAGAAGTATCAAATTAAAAAAATTATTAAGTATAATTAAATTAAGTTTCAATTAAAAATGCATATTTGTAACTCAAGAAATTAAGTAGATAAAACACTCAAAAATACGCTGGGAAAATTGCTAAAATTAAGTAGACTTTACTTGCAAATACATTTTTTATGTTCAAAAAATTAAGTTGTTTATACAAAGACTAGCTTTGCTTGATCTACGTAATAATCTGATGCAAAAAGTTGCCTCAATTCTTTTAAGTAGATCATGCCGGATATTTTTATCAGTGTATATGGGGATATGGCAGTATAGCTGTATTGCAGATCAACTTCTGTTAGGGCATGTATGTGTGTATACATGTCTCGCTATGGTTGTGGGGGTAAATTTGGGTTTGAAACCTTCAGTGTGAGGTTATTTTGACCAGTTGTGTCAGCTTCAAAAGTCTTTTTTTTTTTTTTCAACTTTATGTTTATTGAGCAACATTTTCATACATATCACACATGTTTAAGATGTTACACAATCTCTTTTTCCCTTTTATATTTTGCTTTTTAAAAAAAGAAAGAAGAAAAGGAAACAATAGCAGTAGTGAATAAAAACAACAAGATGTAAAATAAGCCATTCTTTTCTTCAAACAGCCAGTTCGTGTTTAGAATCTGTTTGGTTACCCAATAAATAAAAAAAAACAAAACAAAACAAAAAAAAAAACAAACAAACAAAAAAACGAACAAAAAGACCAAAATAAAGTGAACAAGCCCGACGGGCTATAAAAGATAGTATACACACCAAAGTTAACATAGGACAACAGCAGCCGTGGATTCCCATCTAATCTCCAGCAAATCACATGACATGCAAATTGGTAAGATATAGGTTTTTCCTTTCCTTTCTTTTCTCCACACTTGCTCGTCACCAGTCGTCCCCCATCACTTCCAACCAAGGCGCCCATCGGTCTGTAAATTGTGCATTTTGTAATCTCAACATATATGTTATCTTTTCCATTGTAAAAATTCTTTTAACTACTGTCTGAAATGTGAGTAATGTTGGAGGGTCTTTTTTAAGCCAGTTCAGGGTTATTGCCTTCTTGGCTGCTGCGAACAATATATGCAGCAGGTATATCTTTTTCCTGCTCATCCCTGCTTCAGGGACGACCCCAAGAATGGTCAGTAGTGGGTCCCTGGGTAGAGAAAAAACAAATACTTTGTCCAATAAGTCTAATATCTCACACCAAAAGTTGTCCAATAGAGGGCACTTCCAAAATATGTGTGTGTGGTCTGCAGACACCTCCCCACACTCCCTCCAATATTCACCTGTTCGATTGGGGTCTATTTTGGCCAAGATTCTAGGGCTTCTGAAGAATCTATGGACTATTTTCCACTGGAACTCTCTCCATAGGTTTGCATTAGTGACTTTGTGCATTTCTGACGCAATATTATCCCAAACCTCCTCCCTTATTTCTGTTTCGAGCTCTGCTTCCCATTTTTGTTTGATGTGTAGGGTGTTTTCTTGTTTCATGGCTGATGGTATTCGGTATACATTAGATATTGGTCTCCCTATGTACTTTCCATTTTGAATTTTTGTCAGGTATTGCTCAATAGGTGAGTCCGATTTTTTAATGCGGTTCCAGTCTGGGTGCTTAAACAAATAACTTCTTATCTGAAGATACCTATAGAAATCCGATCTTGGCAGGCCGAATTCATTCATCAACTGTTCAAATGTCTTCAATTCCTGATCCTCAATGAGCTGGTGGATGTAGTTAAGGTTTAGATGTCCCCATCTTTTGTATCCTGCATCCAATTTTAGAGGTATAAAACCCTTTAAATGAGCCACACCCGACAAGACTGACACATCGCAAGGGAGGCCAAAATTCTTCTGCACCTCTCTCCATGCTTCCAGAGTACTTTTTGACCATCTACCCAGAGTCTCCTCTAGGGATTTATTTTCAGTGAATGGAACCTTAGATAAAGGTGTTAGAGTGCAGAATGACTTCTCAATTTCCAACCACCTTGTGTCCGTCTTATCTGAAATCCAACTTGTCAAAGCCCTTAGCTGGCAGGCCAACCAATAATGTCTAAGGTGAGGGAGTCCCCACCCTCCATGTTGTTTAGATAACTGCAGAGTTTTGTATCTTACCCGAGGGCGCCTTCCCTGCCAGATAAATCTGGAGATGAGGCGGTCTAAAATAGTGAACATGTTTTTTGGTGGTGCGAGGGGCAGTGTCTGAAAAAGAAACAACAACCTAGGTAGCACATTCATCCTAATACTCTCTATTCTGCCTGAGATAGTGAGGGGCAGCACAGCCCATCTGTTAAGATCAGCGGATATCTTGTCAATTAATTTATTGTAGTTTGCCCTATATAACTTATCCAAGTTTTGTGTTATAGTGGTTCCCAGGTAGGAAATACCATCCTTTGGCCATTTGAACGAAAATGCTGCTTTCATCTGGTGTGTGACAAACGAGTTCAGGGCCAAGGCTTCGGTTTTATTAACATTGACTTTATATCCTGAGAGGGCACCAAATTTGGCAAAGCAGTCCATCAGCTTTGGAACTGAATTTAGGGGGTCTGATAAATAAACTAAAATGTCATCCGCATATAGCGAGATCTTGTGGATTTTGTTGCCAATTTCTATTCCATTAATATTTACGTCCTCTCGTATCATCTGTGCCAGTGGCTCAATGCTTAACGCAAAAAGGAGTGGCGATAGCGGACACCCCTGGCGTGTCCCTCTACCTAAATCAAAAGATTGGGATATATGTCCATTGACTCTGACCATACTCCGGGGGGCAGCATATAACAGCTGGATCCATCTATTAAAGTTTGGGCCAAATCCGAATCTGTCCAAGGTTTTAAGCAAGAACGGCCAGGATACGCGGTCAAATGCCTTTTCAGCGTCGACCGCCAATGCCATGCAGGGGAATGGATAGTTATTACTATGTTCCATAACGTTAAGTAGTCGGCGAACGTTATCTGGCAAGTACCGGCCGGCTATAAAGCCCGTCTGGTCCGGGTGTATTACAGTAGTGATGACTGATTCGACTCGTTTAGCCAGTATAGACGTCAGCAATTTACAGTCTGTATTTAAGAGCGCAATCGGCCTGTAGGAGGCGCAGTCTGTGGGGTCTTTATGTTCTTTGGGTATAACGGAGATGATCGCCTCCCTCCAGGCCGACGGCAGCTCTCCTTTCTCAAGAGCATCGGAGTATGCTCTCTCCAAGATTGGGCTGATGAGGTCTATATAGTTCTTATAAAATTCATTGGTGAATCCATCTGTACCAGGACTTTTGTTGTTTTTAAGATTTTTAATCGCCTTCTCAATTTCCTCTTTAGTTATCGGTCTGTCAATGAACTTAGCTGAGGTAGGGTCTATTGTAGGTAGCTTAATGGATTTTAAGTAGTTGTCAAGTACTGCTGGGTCACCTACTCTGTCTTTGTCCGAGTATAAGTCTTTGTAGAATGCAGCAAAGGCTTCTGAAATTTCATTTGGTTTATATAGGAATGGCTTGTCTGATTTGTTACTTTTGATTTTGTGAACTGTTGTAAGGCTGCATTGTTTTCTCAACTGAGATGCTAGTAGGCGGCTGGCTCTGCTCCCGTGCTCATAGTATTTTTGTTTCAAGAACCTTAAGTTTCTTTCAATTTTTTCTGTCAGGAGGTCATCAAGTTCCTGTTTGGCCTTTTTCAATTTATTCAGATTCTCAGAAGTTGTATCTTCTTTATGTTGTTTTTCAAGGTCACCTACCTTCTTTTCCAGTTCCTGACGTTTAGCTGTCCTAACCTTTTTAAAAGTTGAAGCTAACTGAATTATCTTTCCCCGTAACACCGCCTTAGCCGCTTCCCAGAGTATGATTGGGGACACATCTTCCTTATCATTAATTTCCAAATATGAGATAAACTCGTCCCTTATCGTGGCCTGAAATGCAGGCATCCCCAACAGGGAGGTATTTAGTCTCCATCTACCCGAAGTGGTCACCCTCCCCACGTCCCAAACCATTGATACTGGTGCGTGATCAGACAGGGTTATATTGTGAATTTGACAATCTATTGCCCTGAATGATTCATTACTCGGCACAAAAAAGTAATCAATCCTGGAATATGTGGAGTGAGGGTGGGAGAAGAATGTATAATCTCGAACTCCTGGGTGTTTATATCTCCAGACATCTAGAAAGCCAAACTCTTCACAACAGTTTTTAAGGGCTCTACTCATTGTTGTTGGTTGAATGTTTGAATTTGTGCTTTTATCTAGAAATGGATTCAGCACACAGTTGAAATCTCCAGCTATTAGTAACATGCCCTGCGCTTTGTCCAGTACTAAATTAAATATGCTTTTCATAAATTGTGGGCTATTGTCATTTGGGGCATATACATTTAACATTGACACCCAGACTCCGTTTATTGTACCATTAATCAAAATATAACGTCCCTCTTTGTCCCTAAATGAAGAGTCAAAACAGAATTGTATTGATCGATGTATCAAGATTGCTACACCCCTTCTGCGACCAGATTTATGAGAGGAGTAGTAAACCTGTGAGGCCCAAGATTTATTTATTTTCTCATGTTCGGCATCAGACAAGTGCGTTTCTTGAAGGTAAGCAATACTACAATTCATCTGTTTAAGTTGATCTAATATTTTTCTTCTTTTTTGGGGGCTGTGCAAACCCCTCACATTATATGTGACTACCCTATAGCCTAACATCTTGGACTGCTGGTGTCCATGCCCAGCCATGGGGCTTTACTGCTATCTGCAAGCCTGAGTATATCATGTGTCATGTACGGTTTTTGCAACAGAGCATTATGACTGGGGGCACCACAGCTGCCAATAGTAAACATCTTGTCCCATGGAGTGTATCAAACAAGTAACAACAATAAAAGAACAAAACTATATACATAACTACGAAAAGGAATACAATGACTTCCAACGTAGTGGTCCACTGTCCAGTGAACCTACTCTGCTCGCCACCCAAAGTCACTACACATGGCCTGTTATCCCTCGTACCGAAATTCAGGGTGGCGACAGAAAAAAGGAGTGTCCAGAACATCTGGATGTCTGGGCCTAAGACTGTCTGGTGTTAAGACAGTAACACAAGATTCTTAAGATGTTGATAAGAATTCCTTGCGTTCGTTTCCCCCTGAATGTCCCCCCTTCGGACCACACAGTCTCTCATTACCAAATGCTTTGGTGGTTTCAGTAAGAGCCATGATATAGAAGGCATCAGACCATAAAAATAAATGGGGGGGGAGCAGGACCCATTCAAAACAACAATATTAATAATAATAAGAGGGGGGGGGGTGGCCCACCGTGTACAGCGGCATTAGCGCTAGACTGAAAGGGATACAGCATCTGGTATAGATTGAGAACTATGCATTGATGGAAAAACGCATCCACGTAGTTTCTACTTCTTTAAATGATAAATTGGAAACGCCAAAGCCAGTGCACAGCTCCATTCACCACTACACTCTGTTCTTTAGTGTCTGTAAGTTTAAGGGAGGGAAGAGAAATAAGAAAACAACAATTACTGAATACATAATGTAAGAAAAATAAAATAATAATGGTACTAATAATAATAAATAAAATTAAATCTCCACTCTCCTTTCTGTACCTGCCAAATATCAAATACACTGTGCCCCATAACCAATAGTATTGGCTGTGGTCTGATCTTTTTACACTTTCCAATTATTCAATCATGTTTAACCTCTGTTTGAGTTATGATGGTATCCTCTACACCGACTACACGTGTCTATAAATAACATGACATGATAAATAAGGATAGTACAGCAGTCTTTTTTGTTAACCTTCAAATAGAGGGCGGCTAGTAACAATACTGTTCATGCTTTGCGCCTTCCCAACTGTCCGTGGCCGTTTATGGCATCATCACTCTATATCAGTTATACATGTTCTGGTAATATTGTCCAAAAAACAGTGAAACATCGGTGACCCCCCCCCCCCCCCCCCCCCCCCCCCCCCCCCCCCCGAAAAAAAGTGTAAAACAGTCCAATTGTTATAGGATCCATGCCCCCACTTACCCGTTGTGCTTGAACTAACTTTATGTCTGATGCTCTTCTTATCTCCGCATCTCAGCTACAGTTAATCAATTAGAGAGCGATTCAATATCTCTCACCAATGCGCGTGTGAGCCGCTCCCCCCCCGAGACGGAGCGGAGCCGTCCACCCCCGCCGGTGCAACTCTTTCTCCATAAGTTCAGCCTCTGATAGTTTTGCAGTGATGCCCAGGTGTTTCAATTGGTCCACCGCCTCCCACGCAGAGTTGAAGCTCTTTTCCCCGCCATCCAAAGTGACTCTCAGCACCGCTGGATAAGAAGACCTGAACCTGATGTTGCGCTCCTTCAGCTGGCGTTTGATCTCTCCATATTCTTTGCGCCTACGCTGCAGTGCGGTGGAGTAGTCATGATCCAAGGTGATACGGCTCCCTTCAAACTGCAACTCTTTTGTGTTCCAGCCTTTGTACAGGATCCGTTGCTTCGTCTGGAAGTGGAGAAATTTCACCACGATCGATCTGGAGACATTGGGGTTTGTAGGTTTGGCCGCGAGCGACCTGTGCGCGCGCTCGATGGCGAGGTCATCGTCGTTGGGTAGTTTGAGCGCTACTTTCAGTAATCTTGCTGTGAAATCGAGCATATTCTCACCACCCTCCGCGCCTTCTTTCACTCCGTAAATCCGCAGATTTGACCTCCTCGAACGGTTTTCAATGTCCTCACAGTGAGCTTCCAAACAGCGTTGTTTCCGTATCATGTAGGTCAGCAGCCGGTCTGCTCGTGCACCGTTATCCTTCGTGTTACTCACTCTTTGCTCGGCCTCATCCAGTCTTCTTTCACAGCCTCGTATCTGCTCCTTCACCCCTTTTAGTGAGTCTTCAATTTTGTCCAACCGCTCCGTCATGTCTTTTCTCATTCCTTTCATCTCAGCCAGGACTTCAGCCATCATGCTAGCAGCAACTGTTTTCTCGTTAGCTGCGGTAGTGCTAGCTTCCAGTGCGGTCGCTGTGCTGCTCGCAGTCTCAGTCTTGCGGCGGGTTCCTTGGCTCGTTTTTAATGCTGTGTCGGAAAAGACCCACTTTATCTTCCTTCTTTTTCAAAAACCACCGTTAATTTGTTGTTAAATATGTGTTTTCAGTCCACGAGGACGGGAGCTCAGTTATCGAGCAGCCATCCGGGAGGGGGGCGGAGCGGGAACCCTCAAAAGTCTTTTTGAGGGACACCTGCAGTGACTGGGGTCAGTGTCAGGATAAGTCTCTATGACATGAATTAAACTGAAAGTAACATCCTTTGTAGGGATTGAAATGTGTGTGATGGATATGCAACAAGCAGCAGGCACATTCAAAATTTCTTCAGGAATTTTCTAGTTATTTATTATTATTTAATATATATAATGTGTGCCTTGTCTCCCGATCTTAAGAATTTAAAATTTTTGATAATTAGGTTTCAAACTTTTTGCTTGTTGAAGAGAAGGTTCTAGGCTCAATATGAAACTTGTGTCGTCAGCATACATTGAAATATTTGTTTTAATATTCCCACCTTCACAATGTTGACATTGGAAAAAGAGTATCCTAGGGCATCCTTGTTTAACTCTTCTTGATAACTGTACCAACCTTGAAATATAACCATTGTTAATAATCCTACAGCTAGTATCATTGTATAGAACTTTAATTAAATTAATAAAGATTTCCCAAAATTAAAGAACTCCAAGCTTTTAAAAAATAAAATCCAAACTAATATTATCAAAGGCTTTATCTAAAACAGCAATAAAAATTTACCCAGTTTTATTACTCAACTGAACTTTTTCAATAAATTCCAACAACTGTCTAATATTATTTTCTATATAACAACCTTGCAAAAATCCTGATTGTCCACTTGCTCTTTGTCTCTCTGTAAAATATAACCAGTCCACTCAGCCTGTGTTTTACTATAAAAGATAACCAGTCCACTGAACCTGTGTCTCACTGTAAAATATAAGCAGTCCCCTCATTCTGTCTCTGTCTGTAAAATATAATCAGTCCACTCAGTATGTGTTTTATTGTAAAATATAAACAGTCAAGTGAGTCTGTTTCTCAGTGTAAAATATATCAAGTAAACTCAGTGTCTGTCTCACTGTAAAATATAACCAATGCACTCATTCTCTCTCTCACTGTAAAATATAACCATTCCAGTCTGCATCCATCTCACTGTGGAATATCACCTGTCTAAGTGGGTGTTTCACTGTGAAAGATAACCAGTCCACTCAACCTGTGCCTTCCTATAAAATATAACCATTCCCCTCATTCTGTGTCTCACTGTAACTGTAATCCCACTAAGTGGATATCTCACTGTAAAATATAACCAGTCCAGTCAGTTTGTTTCTCACTGTACAATATAACAAGTCAAGTCAGCGCCTCTCTAACTGTAAAATATAACCATTTCACTCAGCATAAATCTCACTGTAAAATGTAACCAGTCTACTCAGTCTGTGTCTCACTGCTAAATATGACCAATCCACCCAGTTTGTGAATCACTGCAAAATAAAAATATATAATATAGGCATTCCACTGAGCCTGTGTCTCACTGTAAAATATAACCAGTCCACTCATCATCAGTCTCATTGTAAAATATAACCAGTCCACTCAGTCTGTGTCTCACTGTAAAATACAACCAGTCCACTCAACATCAGTCTCACTGTAAAATATAAGTCCACTCAGTCTGTGACTCATTGTAAACTATGACCAATCCATTCACTCTGTCTGACTGTAAAAAATGATCCAGTCCACTCAGTCTGTATCTCATTGTGAAATATAACCAGTCCATTCAGCTTATGTCTCTCTGCAAAATATTACAAGTCCTGTGAATTACTCTAAAATATAACCGGTCCACACAGTCTGAGTCAACTGGTTATATTTTACAGGAAGACAGTCTTTTTCTCACTGTAAAACACAACTTAGCGTCTGTCTCACTGTAAAATATAACCTGTCCACTCAACATCAGTCACACTGTAAAATATAACAAGTCAACTCAGTCTGTCTCACTGTATAATATGACCAATCCACTCAGTCTGTGTCTCACTGTAAAATATAACCAGTCCATTCAGTCTTTGTCTCATTGTAAAATACATCCATACTCAGTATATGCCTCACTGTAAACTGTAAATATAACCAGTATACATAGCATCAGTCTCACTGTAAAATAGAACTTAAGGTTATTTACATAACTATAGATATCTATGGGAGCAAGCCTGACTGCGACCCTCTGAAGCACTCATCTCATTATGCCAATCCTGATTGGCTGGTGAATGTGTCCATACACACCCGGTAGTGCCACCTACAAAAAAAATACTGTGTGCGGACGACACAGCACCATTCAGATAAGCAATCTCTTCTCACCTGCCCAAGCAATAAGGGTTGTCTTGTGAGACATCTCACTCATGTTACTCAAAGAACTGGGGTTATGTAAATGCCCCTGCGCGACCGTTGTTCTCCAGGTGAGACAGCGAAAGCCACAAGGTTAATAGGACAGCATGAGCCAACCATTTTAGGCACAAGGCTGGATTGGGCTTCAATGTCATCTGTACATTCCCAGGGGCAAACTGAGTGCACAAAGGGTGCACCGAGAGCGCATGGAAAATCGCTGACAGGTTTGGCCCAAGCCAGCGCTAGCAACAATACTGTCTTCAGAGACGGATATCTTAAGTTCGCTTCCTCCAGCGGTTCAAACGGAGGGCCCTTCAGTCCCTCTAGAACCACAGCCAAATCCCACGGGGGAACCAGCGGTCTGGAGACAGGGAGATGCCTGCGCTTCATAAAACGACACACCAGCAGTGTAACGGATATTGGTAGGACCCAGTTGCAGCACCACACACCACAGGTATGATTGGTAATGAACTTTAATTGTGAACCAGCAGAGAGAATACACACAGGTGGGTATTAGGGGTAGAGGAAAGGGTCCAGGGCTGGAGAGCCATGGGTCAGGTGAGTGGAGTGACTGAGCTCTCACACACAGGGGAAAGTTCGTGGACCCGAAGGCTGGGGCTGGCGGTGCCATGCGTTAGGGAGCAGGCTGGAGACGTTGTCGAGGAAGCAGGAGAATCAGAACCAGGTGAGCAGTCAGCGGGGCAGATGAACCAGGAAGGAGCAGGCAGGCGGATAATCAAAGCCAGACGAAGGATCGGGAAACCAGCAGGGAAGCACTCACGTAGTGACATTGGAGCTGGAGAACGCCAAACAGCCACAGGGACAGGCAGACGGGGACCAGGAAGCGCACAGGCAGAACTCGTGGTCGGGGACAGATGGCTGAGGCGTTTACCGGGGCAGAGACGAGGCAGGATGGTCAGGGACGAGCAGAGTCGATACAGGGAAGTCAGTCCGGAGATGAACGCTGGAAATTTTTGCATGATACTAGAACAATCTGGCAAAGAGTGAGTGAAGGGGACGAGTGGAAAACTGCCCTTAACACCCCCATCGGACATTATGAGTATTTGGTGATGCCTTTTGGCCTAACTAATGCACCTGCTGTGTTTCAGGCTTTGGTGAATGATGTTTTGAAGGACATGTTAAACAGATGTGTGTATGTTTGCCTGGATGACATTCTGATATTTTCTCCAGATTTGACCTCTCATGAGCAAACTGTACGACAGGTCCTCCAGAGACTGCTAGAAAATCAACTGTTTGTGAAGGCTGGAAAGTGTGAATTTCACAAGAGTTCTGTTTCCTTTCTGGGTTATATCATTGGGAAGGGACAGGTTAAGATGGACCCAGAGAAAGTCAAGGCTGTGATGGAGTGGCCTACCACAAGTTCATTAGGAATTTCAGTACTGTTGCTGCTCCTCTCCATTCTCTTACCTGTTCTAAGGTTCAGTTCTCCTGGTCTCCACAAGTGGATGCTGCCTTCCAGCGTCTGAAGTGGAGTTTTGCCACAGCTCCTGTGCTGACTCTTCCCTCCCACTCCAGCCAGTTCATTGTAGAGGTGGATGCCACTGGCATAGGGGCCGTGTTATCCCAGCGGGCAGGTAAAGACAACAAGATCTATCCCTGTACATATTTGTCCAAAACGTTGTCTCCGGAGGAAAGGAACTATTCAGTGGGTGATCGGGAACTGTTGGCTGTAAAAACTGCACTGGAAGAATGGAAACAATGGTTGGATGGGGCTGAGCAGCTGTTCGTAGTATGGACGGATCACAAAACTTTTGGAATATCTTTAGAGTGTTAAGAGGCTGAATTCAAACCAAGCCAGGTGGCCCTATTCTTTTCTAGATTCCATTTTATTTTGTCTTATCGCCCGGGGTCCAAGAATTTTAAGCCAGACATTTTGTCCTGCCTCCACTCCCCCGAGACCAATCAAGAAGAGCCCAGTTCCATTCTCCCAGCAACATGTTTCCTGGGGGCAGTCTCTTGGGAGATAGAGTCCATGGTTAAAAAGCTGACTAGCCTTTTTACCACACCTGTGGGGGGGCCTCCTAACAGACTGTATGTACCACCAGATGTGAGGGGTATGATAATCCACTGGGCTTATGCCTCCAAGTTTTCCTGCCATTCTGGGGTGCGGAGGACTATATTTCGCATTCAGGAAAGGTTCTGGTGGCCTGCCATAAGACAGGATGTTTCAGACTGTATTTCAGCCTGTTCTGTCTGTGCCCAACAGAAGCCTTCTACTGCTCCCCCCGCTGGTCCGGTGGAGGTCCTGCTTACTAACGTCTTCAGACATTTTGGACTCCCCAGGGACATTCTGTCTGACCGGGGGCCTCAGTCTGTGGCACGGTTCTGGGGGGCCTTTTGCCAGTTGGTGGGGGCTAAGGCTAGTCTAACATCTGGTTACCACCCTGAGAGCAATGGGCAGACGGAAAGGCTTAACCAGGACCTGGAGGCGGGCCTTCGATGCATCACGCCCCTGAGGAGAGGCAGTCAGTGCCCTCTTGCCACATTGTGGCATTACGGACTTTCACAGGAACCATCCTCAGGATCCTAGGCTGCCAGGTGTCGGCCCTGGGGGGGGGGGGGGGGGGGGGTGCTGTCAGGGCCTGGTAGTTTTGTAATATATGTTGTTAAGTTTAGTTATGGTGTCTTGTCTACTTCCTATTTTTGTGTGTTGCCTCCCTTCCCCTAATGTGATACACCTGTGTCTCGTAATCATCCAGTGTATATATGTGGTGTGCTCTTTCCCTTCTGTGCCAGATCATCTTGTCAGATTCCTGTCAGCGTTCCAGCGTCTGTTTCTCAGTATATTTTCCTAGTGTTATTGACCAGTTTCGCCTTTTGGATTCAGAGTATTTTCCCAGTGATTTTGGACCTCTGCCCTGTGAATTGGCTTTCCTGGTTTTTGAATTTTGGACAGATTAAACGGCTTGAGAACTCTTCTTCCTCGTGTCCCAGTCTCTGCATTCCGTGTCCACCTGGTCTGTGCCTGATACTCTCCACTTACAGTTGTACAGAGTCCTGATGGAGGATGCCCTAGTGTTCTGAATAGTGGCAGTTACCCTCTGTGGGAGTCCCACAGTGGTCAAATTGAGCCATTCACCGGCCAAACCAATCTGGGTGCAGGTGGAACACCATCCTACCCCCCTGTGACAGCAGGTCTCTGTGCAGCGGAAGTTTCCATGACTGATAAATCTCCGCAAACCAGTGCATCACAGGTCAGTGTGGAGCTATCAGAATTAACATGTGGCCATGTTCTCTCACTCTGGGGTGGGGGGAATCAGGGCCAGGGGAGGGAATGTGTGTTTTCTCTTCAGCCAAACAGATCCACGTTGGCCTGGCCGTAACGTGCCCAAATCTGCTTCACAATTTATTCTACAAGTGTGGGAGATAAATGGGAATGTGGAAATACAAGTCTTTCAGGTCGATGGAGGGAACCAATCGTTTTGCCCTATTAGACGCAGAAGGGATGAACGCATGAGCATCCTGAATTTGTATTTTCTGAGAAATTTGTTGAGAACCTGTAGATCCAAGATAGGGTGGATCCTGGTCAACCCCTGTTTGAGGATAAGAAAATACCTGGAGTAAAAACCTCTCAAAATGATCTTTCCTGTCTGTTCAAGTTGCAAATAAGACAAATATGATGAAAAACATGCTTTTCTGTCAGATTATGCTCAGTTTGCCGTGACGTTTCTATTGGCAAAAGCAGTTCATTTGGAGTTAAACATAGTATTAGGCTGCTTTTACTTCATTCTGAATAATTTTTCACATCACTTGTCTTTTCTCTCAGGAAAGCGACCCTATGATGTTTCATGTCTGTTCTAATTCCAAATAGGATGAATATGAAGAAAAATACCCGTTAAACGTTAAAATGTTCACCTGCGCTCCTGGTGCCAAAAGCAGTCCATTCGGGGTCATACACATCATTTTACATCATTCGGTGCCTTTTTTCACTTCAACTGTCTTTTCTATGAGGAATGCCTCAGTATGATGTTTCCTGTTTTTACTGGTTGCATATAGGATGAATATGACGTAAAACAGACTTCTCTGTCTCATTATGTCAGTTTGAACTGAAAACACTCAGGTGAACACTTTAAGATTTTCAATACAAACTGACATAATAAGACAAAAAATCATATTTTACTTCATATTCACCCTTTTTGCAGCTAGTACACAAGGGGAACATCATACTGAGACTTTCAGGATAGAAAAGACAGTCATAGTGAAAAAAGGTACAGAATGATGTATAATGATGTTAACGCTGTGTTTGAGGCCGAATGGACTGCTGAGTGCTTAGATGAACATTTAGACGTTTTCAGTACAAACTGACAAAATAAGACAGAGAATCCTGTTTTACTTCATATTTGTCCTATTTGCAAATATGACACATGGGAAACATCATACTGAGGCTTTCCTGATTAAAAAAAAAAACAGTTGAAGTGAACAGAGGCACAGAATGATGTAAAATGATGTGTATTGATGCCAAATGGACTGCTTTTGGCACAAGGAGCGCTCAGGTGAACACTTTAACATTTTCAGTTCAAACTGACATAATGAGACAGAGAAGCCTGTTTTACTTCATATTCATCCTATTTGCAACTAGTACACATGGGAAAGATCATACTGAGGCTTTCCTGATAGAAAAGACAGTCGAAGTGAAAAATGGCACAGAATGATGTAAAATGATGTGTATGACACCAATTGGATTGCTTTTGGCACTAGAGAAGGTCAGATGAATATATTAACGTTTTCAATACAAACTGAGATAATAATATAGAGAGTCCTGTTTTACTTCATATTCGTCCTATTTGCAACAAGTAAACACTGGAAAGACTAGAGATGCTCAGATGAACACTTTAATGTTTTCAGTACAAACTGACATAAGATAGAGAGTCCTGTTTTACTTCACATTCGCCCTATTCGCAACTACTACACAAGGGAAAAATCATACTGAGGCTTTCCTGAAAGAAAAGACAGTCGACTGCAATAGACTGCTGTTGGCACTAGAAACGCTAAGATTAACACTTTGTTTTCAGTACAAACTGACATGATATTAGAGACAAGTCTGTTTCACTTCATATTCCTCCTATTGGCAACTTATACAAACGGGGAAACACCATACTGAGGCTTTACTGTTAAAAAAGACAGGCAAAGTGAGGAAGACAAAGAGTGATATGTAATGATGTCAATGCTGTGTATGACGACGAATGGACTTTGAACACGGTATTGAGCCAAATAGACTGCTATTGGCCCGAGAGATGCTCAGATCAACACTTTCACCTTATCAGTCTATACTGACATAATATTACAGTAGAGCAGTAATACAACATGCTGAGGCTTTCCTGAGAGAAAAGACAGGCGACATGAAAAAAGGCACCAGACTGCCTTTTAACGATGTTAACGGTGTGTATGAGTCCAGCTGGAGTCTGAATACTATATTGCTGTGAATGATCTTTAAACATTGTATTACGCCTAATAGACTGCTGTTTGTACTCGGGACGCTCAGATCAACACTTTGACCTTATTTGTCCATACTGACATAATATTTCAGTGGAGTCTGTTTTAACTTCATATTCGTCCTGTTTGCCACACGTACACACGGGAAACAGCATGCTGAGGCTTTCCTGCGACAAAAGACAGGTGAAGTGAAAATAGGCACCAGACTGCATTTTACCAATGTTAACGGTGTGTATGAGTCCGACTCGACTGTGAACATTGTATTGCGCTGAATGGATTGTAAATACTATATTACGCCTAAGAAAATGCCGTTTGCGCTCGGGACGCTCAGATCGACACTGTGACCTTATCTGTCCATACTGATGTAGCGTACATACCTGGCCTGGCATCAGTCACAAGCCATTGAGGACGTTCATTGTAAGGACATGCAGAGTTACGGACCCACAATTGGCACTTTGTGACTCTTCCCACCATCAAACTATAAAATTGATATGAAACAGAGACAAAGGACCCCTCTTCCATAAACAGACCATGCTTTTAGCATGCCCAAACGACACAGAACCAGACCAAAGGTCAAAGGGTCAGCTCCAGAGGATCAACCAATGGACACCAGGCAACTGGAGAATATAGGCAAAATCTCAAGTTTGTAACAATAAGACTCTGTCTAATGATATTTGATTGTTTCTTATATAGGACAAGTAACAACAAAAGGACTGAGTAACACTAAGGTGTGAATCCTGGACTCTCTGTGCCATGCATGAACACACACACACACGCACACACACACACCAACCTCCCTTCCTCTGTCCCTTTCTAGATTGGAGTCATAAACTACAACCCACATTCCAATCCTGGGCAGTGACCAGCAGAACACTCTTCACAGACACAGATCTGAGGAAGAATGTAAAATTAAATATCTAACTGTTCTGTAACTCATGAGATGTTCCTATGCAATAGTTTAATTCCAAACTTCTATCCTATAGAATGATTGAAATGTAACATGTAGACTTGTCATGACATGTCCTTCATGTGACCATACTGTCAACATCCTTCACAAGGTAACACACACTACATGACATCCAGAATGTCCATATTTATTATTATTACAGTAAAAGAACTGCTGTGTAAGCCACATTTATAGACTATTAGCTTTAGGAAATGTTTATATTGTTGTTCGATCGGTTACCCACTTGTATTATGATTGACTCCAGGTTGGAAGGATGTAATATGAAATCAACACTCGTATTACTCCTATCTGTCATTATTAGTGCCATTAGGTTTATATGTTATTTCATTTAATGTTTTGTGGTCATGGTGGAAGACGGATGTGCGAGTTTATAAGTAAACTATAGAATTAAGTTATTCAAAAGTTCAGTGGAAAATTACTCTCTTCTCCAAATGGAAACACAGGAGAACATGCGCCAGCCCCCAGGGGATAAAACAGTCGGAATCAATTCACACATTGCTAAGAAGGAAGATGCCAGAGATGAGAAGATGCTTAGAAACAGCCAGAAGATGAAGAAGTTTTTTACTTGCCAAAAATTGATTCCAGCTCCTCATGTTGGACTGAAAGGAGTTTTCTTTCTCAAATGCTTTAAATTGAGTTTTTTATTTTCTGGAAGTTCATACAGTATTAACAGGAGGGAAATGTTGGAAAAATTGTGATACTTTATGAATAACATAAACATCTTAGAGGGAAACTGTTTCATCCTGTATTATCCTGGGAAACTGTATTATCCTGTAATATCCTGAGAAACTGTATTATCCTGAATAGAACTTTCTATTATTGTGTTTGCTTGTAAGACAGATGTTGTCCGAGAGGAGCGCAGTGACCTTCGTTGTTTCTCTCGGCCAGTACACCAAAACATTAACTATGATAAGGCTCTATTATGTCTGTCTCATTTCAGCAACAATGCAAAATCTGTGTATAAGATTCTGTGTGAATCTTGCATCCGTTCTGGTGTGTAACTTGTTCCCTTGCTGCAAGAATAAATATCCTACTTTTATAATTTTCAGACGGTGTTCCTGAGTTTTATTGGATAATTTTCCTAACAGCAACACATAAAATGCAGTTTTTTACTTGCCAAAAATTGATTCCAGCTCCTAATGTTGGACTGAAAGGGATTGTCTTCCTGAAAATGACTTCATGTAACTCATCAGAGTTATAATTTGAAGATTATACCTTAACCAGTACTCTTTACCTGTTGAAAACTCTGTAAAGGGCTAGTGCAACACATACATTTCAGTTTTTTACTTGCCAAAAATTGATTTCAGCTCCTAATGTTGGACTGAAAGGGGTTGTCTGCCTGAAAATGACTTCATGTAACTCATCAGAGTTATAATTTGAAGATTATACCTTAACCAGTACTCTTTAAGACATCCTAAGACCTATGATAACTATTAATTTAGCTATACAGACTAATAAGCAGTGATAACTAACATGTCTTTGGGGTCATCAGGTGGGAACCTCCTTTCACTACCTCCCCCTACTCCCCCACTCTCCAAGACAATACAACTCACCATACAACTCACCTAAAACAAACAAACTCACCTAAACAGTCAAAGACACACTACAGACCAATTCGAAACAATACAAACAAACAATACAGGCCAACTCACCTGGACTAACCGCATGGTCTCAAAGAGGCTCACACTGGCCACACCCCCCACTTAAAAACTCTTTCTCTTCCTGGATTTCTCCCTTGCTTCTCCTAAGAGTCTGTCTATCCTAAGTGTTCCCCCTGCTGGGCCCCTAGCTACCATTATTTCTTCTCATCCAAATCCACTGACTGGATCTTACTGCCTCATCTGACATGTCCTTTACTATTTTCTTCACACTCTGTCCACTTCCTCCTAACGCCCTCACCAAAGAGACAACAGACCTTGCTACAAATCCTCTAGATCCTACTTCCACTGGACAAATCCTAAGTTTCCATCCTCGCTGCTCTGCTTCTGCCCCTAACTCTACATACCTAAGCTTTTTCCTTTCATATGCTTCTACAACTGAAGCCTCCCACGGAATAGTCAGCTCTATGAAATATACTCTCATTCTACTCCTAGACCACAAGACTATGTCAGGCCTTAGCTTTGTACTGGCTATTTCCTGGGGAACAAGTTTTCCTCCTAAATCTACCTGCATTTCCCAATCACAAGCATCCTCTAAGCTGCCTTGCCTCCTTGCTGTCTTACCAACTTTCTCTCCCTCTTGAACAAACTTGATTGCAACTCTCTTTATCTTAGGCCCTCCTAAATTTGCCTGCCTCCGTAAATCTTCAGTTCCTGCAGCTAAGCTTTGTAAAACCTGGTTATGTCGCCACGTATACTGGCCTCGTGACAGACTAACTTTACAGCCTGACAAAATGTGCTTTAAAGTTGCAGTACCTGAACACAATGAACATAACGGGTCTCCATTTACCCAGAGTTTTAGGTTCTTGTGAGTTGGCAATACATCATATGTTGCCCCTCTCAAAAATCTAATACTACTTTCCTCCATACTCCACAGCTCTTTCTAGCTAAGCTTTTTCTTGTCTACACCTTCCCAATTCAACAACTGTCCCTGCTTAGCGTGGGCCACTGCCTTTGCACCCCTTAATATTTCCTCCTGTCTACGAACCTGCTCCACAACTAGCTTTCTCTTCTCTTTGGGACCTGCTCTACTCTACACCGGTTTGCCAGGGCCAAGCCCCAAGCCTCCCTGGCTTATTTGGACATTACCCACAATCTCTGTATGCCTGAGCGTTGCTTCCGCCTCCTGCACTGCCATTCTTGGATTCCACTTTCTCCCCTTGATTGGGTTTGGAACCACCTTACTAACTACCACATCTTTACTCCTAGATAACAGGAGCTCTGTCCTAACTTTAGTACATTTAAACTCCTCCACTAGTCTAGTTACTGGGAGCTGAAGTATGCCTTCCCCATACAGTGCCACTGTACTTAAACATCCAGGAACACCTAGCCACTTCCTAATGTAAAAGCTAACTAATCTTTCCATTTTTTCTGCAGCAGATAATGGAATCTCATATACAGACAGTGGCCACATCAACCTGGGAAATAACCCGAACTGCAGACACCACAACTTCAACTTTCCTGGAAGCCCTGATTTATCTATTCTATACAGTCCCTCAGCAACATCCTTCCAAAACTGCACTACCTGTTCTCTGTCATTCAAGTCTGGCTTGTACCACCTACCTAAACTCTTTACTTATTTTTCCCTAATTATTGGAATTTCCTCTTCATCTTTTACAAACTTCCTATCACTTAACTTCCCTCTACTTATTGAGATACTTCTAGACTTACTAGGCTTGATTTTCATACTAGCCCACTTTAAGTTTTTATTAAGTCTCTCAAGTACTCTTTTCATACATGGCACCATTGTAGTTATCAATGTCATGTCATCCATGTAGGCCCTAATTGGTGTAAGGCGCATCCCATCCTGCCGCCTCTCTCCACCTACAACCCACTCAGAAGCTCTAATGATTACCTCCATCGCCATTGTGAATGCCAATGGAGAAATCGTGCACCCTGCCATAATGCCTATTTCTAGCCTCTGCCACCCTGTTGTAAAGCCTGCTGTACTTAAGCATAGTCTAATGTCTTGGAAATACGACCTTACTAAATTAACCACTACTCCAGGCACTCTAAAATAATCAAATGCCTCCCAAATAAGGCTATGTGGCACTGAACCAAACGCATTTGCTAAATCCAAAAATATGACATGCAAGTCTCTTTTCTCTGTCTTGGCTGCCTGAATTTGATGCCAAATCATGCTAGTGTGCTCTAAACACCCTGCGAAACCTGGTATTCCTGCCCTCTGTACTGCAGTATCTATTAAGCTATTCCTTTCCAAATAACTAGCTAATCTCCGTGCGACTACGCTAAAGAAGATCTTCCCCTCTACATTTAGGAGAGAGATCATTCGAAACTGACTCAGGTCTGAGGATTCCTTCTCCTTTGGAATAAAAACACCTCCTGCCCTACGCCATGCTCTGGGAATAACCTGTTTCTCCCAAACTATTCTTAATTCCTTCCACAAAAACTTTAGGATATCAGGTGCGCTTTTATAAACCCGGTAGGGGACTCCATTTGGCCCTGGGGCCGAAGAAGCCTTTGCACGCCTGACTACCTCCTCAACCTCCTTCCACCTGGGTGGTCTAACATCCATCTCATAATCTATCTTTCCTAATGGTGGCATGTCAGGTGGAAGGCCTACTACTCTATTCTGCTCAAAATCTGAATATGTGTTTCTTGGATACTTTTCTACTTCTAACTTTGTTGCTTTAAGTTGCCCTCCCTTTTCCTAGTTAAACAATCCTTTGACAAACTCCCTGTAAAACGCTGTCCTTACATACTCTTTCTTCTTTCTCTTTTTCCTAAGATATTCAGCCCTTCTAAGTACTGCTAGCCTGCCTCTCAAATCTTCTTGCAACACATTAATTCCCCCCCTCTCTTCCTCTGTTGCCCTTTTCCACTGCTTTCTTAATTGTCTTCTTTCCTTAACTAATTTCTCCATTTCCCTTTGCCGTCTAGACTTAACTAACTGTACTCTTTCAACCCTCTTTCTGTCTTGCACCCCAAATCTTTCTGCACCATAGGAGTAAATTATATCTCCCATCTTCTCTAGTCTATCGCTTGCATTTCCTCCTAGTCTGCTTAAAATTACTGACAAATCTCTATTGACTGACTCCCATTCTTTCTTGCTATTTGCCCTTGGCCATTTAACTCTTGTTTTCTGCTCCATATTTCTCTCTCTGACTGGCCTGTTCACTTCAATATCAGCTGCATCCCCTCTTGTAGTCTCCTCTTCCCCCTCTGTAGCTGTGTTATTGATATCCTTCGAACTGTGGTTTTCTACCTGTCGCTGGACTTCATCCGACTTATTCGATTGACTTCTTAAAAAGTATCGATTGATGCGGCCACACTGCCTTTCCTTTGCAACACATCTCTTTCTTCCCTGATGCATTGTAAGGCCTCTAACTGGCATTACTTTCTGCCAGCCACAAGGACAAATCTGGAGCTTATTTCCCTCTAGCCTCACATTTTTATTCTCTCCAGCTACGCTCACATCACCCTGAGAACTATTCTGCCCAGCTCTAGTCCTAGACCTGCCCCTATCCTTCACTGAGTCGCATATCCAACTCATAGTCATGTCCGTTCCAGTGTCCGTTGCCGTATAATCTGCCTGTGAGTAATCTATACCTTAACCAGTACTCTTTACCTGTTGAAAACTGTGTAAAGGGCCAGTGCAAAACCAGAAATTGAATCCAGCTCCTAATGTTGGACTGAAAGGGTTTTTCTGCCACAAAATGACTTCATATCACTCATCAGAGTTATATTTAGAAGATATACCATAACTAGTACTTTTCTCTAGTTCAAAACTCTGTAAAGGGTCAATACAACACAGACAATGCAGTTTTTAACTTGCCAATTGATTCCAGCTCCTAATATTGGACTGAAAGGGGTTGTCTGCCTGAAAATGACTTCATGTAACTCATCAGAGTTATAATTTGAAGATTATACCTTAACCAGTACTCTTTACCTGTTGAAAACTGTGTAAAGGGCCAGTGCAACACATACAATGCAGTTATTTACTTGCCAAAAATTGATTCCTGCTCCCAATTTGATACTGAAAGGGTTTTTCTGCCACAAAATGACTTCATATCACTCATTAGAGTTATATTTAGAAGATATACCACAACCAGCACTTTTCTCTAGTCCAAAACTTTGTAAAGGGCCAATGCAACACATAAAATGCAGTTTTTTATTTGCCAAAAATTGATTCCAGCTCCTAATGTTGGACTGAAAGGGGTTGTCTGCCTGAAAATGACTTCATGTAACTCATCAGAGTTATAATTTGAAGATTATACCTTAACCAGTACTCTTTACCTGTTGAAAACTGTGTAAAGGGCCAGTGCAACACATACAATGCAGTTATTTACTTGCCAAAAATTGATTCCTGCTCCCAATTTGATACTGAAAGGGTTTTTCTGCCACAAGATGACTTCATATCACTCATCAGAGGTATATTTAGAAGATATACCATAACCAGTACTTTTCTCTAGTTCAAAACTTTGTAAAGGGTCAATACAACACATAGAATGCAGTTTTTTACTTGCCAAAAATTGATTCCAGCTCCTAATGTAGGACTGAAAGGGTTTTTCTGCCACAAAATGACTTCATATCACTCATCAGAGTTATAATTTGAAGATTATACCTTAACCAGTACTCTTTACCTGTTGAAAACTGTGTAAAGGGTCAGTGCAACACATAAAATGCAGTTTTTTACTTGCCAAAAATTGATTTTAGCTCCTAATGTAGGACTGAAAGGGGTTGTCTGCCTGAAAATTACTTCATGTAACTCATCAGAGTTATAATTTGAAGATTATACCTTAACCAGTACTCTTTACCTGTTGAAAACTGTGTAAAGGGACAGTGCAACACATAAAATGCAGTTTTTTACTTGCCAAAAATTGATTTTAGCTCCTAATGTAGGACTCAAAGGGGTTGTCTGCCTGAAAATTACTTCATGTAACTCATCAGAGTTATAATTTGAAGATTATACCTTAACCAATACTCTTTACCTGTTGAAAACTGTGTAAAGGGTCAGTGCAGCACATAAAATGCAGTTTTTTACTTGCCAAAAATTAATTTTAGCTCCTAATGTAGGACTGAAAGGGGTTGTCTGCCTGAAAATTACTTCATGTAACTCACTAGAGTTATAATTTGAAGATTATACCTTAACCAGTACTCTTACCTGTTGAAAACTGTGTAAAGGGCCAAGTGCAACACATACAATGCGTTTTTTTACTTGCAGAAATTGAATCCAGCTCCTAATGTTGGACTGAAAGGGTTTTTCTGCCACAAAATGACTTCATATCACTCATCAGAGTTATATTTAGAATATATACCATAACTAGTACTTTTCTCTAGTTCAAAACTCTGTAAAGGGTCAATACAACACATACAATGCACTTTTTTACTTGCCAATTGATTCCAGCTCCTAATATTGGACTGAAAGGGGATGTCTGCCTGAAAATGACTTCATATCACTCATCAGAGTTATAATTTGAAGATTATACCTTAACCAGTACTCTTTACCTGTTGAAAACTGTGTAAAGGGCCAGTGCAACACATACAATGCAGTTTTTTACTTGCCAAAAATTGATTCCTGCTCCCAATTTGATACTGAAAGGGTTTTTCTGCCTGAAAATGACTTCATGTAACTCATCAGAGTTATAATTTGAAGATTATACTTTAACCATTAGTCTTTACCTGTTGAAAACTGTGTAAAGGGCCAGTGCAACACATACAATGCAGTTTTTTACTTGCCAGAAATTGAATCCAGCTCCTAATGTTGGACTGAAATGGTTTTTCTGCCACAAAATGACTTCATATCACTCATCAGAGTTATATTTAGAAGATATACCATAACTAGTACTTTTCTCTAGTTCAAAACTCTGTAAAGGGTCAATACAACACATACAATGCAGTTTTTTACTTGCCAATTGATTCCAGCTCCTAATATTGGACTGAAAGGGGATGTCTGCCTGAAAATGACTTCATATCACTCATCAGAGTTATAATTTGAAGATTATACCTTAACCAGTACTCTTTACCTGTTGAAAACTGTGTAAAGGGTCAGTGCAACACATAAAATGCAGTTTTTTACTTGCCAAAAATTGATTTTAGCTCCTAATGTAGGACTGAAAGGGGTTGTCTGCCTGAAAATTACTTCATGTGACTCATCAGAGTTATAATTTGAAGATTATACCTTAACCAGTACTCTTTACCTGTTGAAAACTGTGTAAAGGGCCAGTGCAACACATACAATGCAGTTATTTACTTGCCAAAAATTGATTCCTGCTCCCAATTTGATACTGAAAGGGTTTTTCTGCCACAAGATGACTTCATATCACTCATCAGAGGTATATTTAGAAGATATACCATAACCAGTACTTTTCTCTAGTTCAAAACTTTGTAAAGGGTCAATGCAACACATACAATGGAGTTTTTTACTTGCCATAAATTGATTCCAGCTCCTAATGTTGGACTGAAAGGGGTTTTCTGCCACAAAATTACTTTATATCACTCACCAGAGTTATAATTTGAAGATTATTCCTTAACCAGTCCTCTTTACCTGTTTATAACTGTGTAAAGGGCCAGTGCAACACATACAATGCAGTTTTTTACTTGCCAAAAATTGGTTCCAGCTCCTAATGTTGGACTGAAATGGTTTTTCTGCCACAAAATGACTCCATATCACTCATCAGAGTTATATTTAGAAGATATACCATAACCAGTACTTTTCTCTAGTTCAAAACTTTGTAAAGGGCCAATGCAACACATACAATGCAGTTTTTTACTTACCAGCTCCTAATGTTGGACTGAAAGGGGTTGTCTGCCTGAAAATGACTTCATATCACTCATCAGAGTTACAATTTCAAGATTATACCTTGACCAGTACTCTTTACCTGTTGAAAACTGTGTAAAGGGCCAGTGCAACACATACAATGCAGTTTTTTACTTGACAAAAATTGATTCCTGCTCCCAATTTGATACTGAAAGGGTTTTCTGCCACAAAATGACTTCATATCACTCATCAGAGTTATATTTAGAAGATATACCATAACCAGTACTTTTCTCTAGTTCAAAACTCTGTAAAGGGCCAATGCAACACATACAATGCAGTTTTTTACTTGCCAAAAATTGATTTTAGCTCCTAATGTAGGACTGAAAGGGGTTGTCTGCCTGAAAATTACTTCATGTAACTCATCAGAGTTATAATTTGAAGATTATACCTTAACCAGTACTCTTTACCTGTTGAAAACTGTGTAAAGGGTCAGTGCAACACATAAAATGCAGTTTTTTACTTGCCAAAAATTGATTCTAGCTCCTAATGTAGGACTGAAAGGGGTTGTCTGCCTGAAAATTACTTCATGTAACTCATCAGAGTTATAATTTGAAGATTATACCTTAACCAGTACTCTTTACCTGTTGAAAACTGTGTAAAGGGTCAGTGCAACACATAAAATGCAGTTTTTTACTTGCCAAAAATTGATTTTAGCTCCTAATGTAGGACTGAAAGGGCTTGTCTGCCTGAAAATTACTTCATGTAACTCATCAGAGTTATAATTTGAAGATTATACCTTAACCAGTACTCTTTACCTGTTGAAAACTGTGTAAAGGGTCAGTGCAACACATACAATGCAGTTTTTTACTTGCCAGAAATTGAATCCAGCTCCTAATGTTGGACTGAAAGGGTTTTTCTGCCACAAAATGACTTCATATCACTCATCAGTTATATTTAGAAGATATACCATAACTAGTACTTTTCTCTAGTTCAAAACTCTGTAAAAGGTCAATGCAACACATACAATGCAGTTTTTTACTTACCAGCTCCTAATGTTGGACTGAAAGGGTTTTTCTGCCACAAAATGACTTCATATCACTCATCAGAGTTATATTTAGAATATATACCATAACTACTACTTTTCTCTAGTTCAAAACTCTGTAAAGGGTCAATGCAACACATACAATGCAGTTTTTTACTTACCAGCTCCTAATGTTGGACTGAAAGGGTTTTCTGCCACAAAATGACTTCATATCACTCATCAGAGTTATATTTAGAAGATATACCATAACCAGTACTTTTCTCTAGTTCAAAACTCTGTAAAGGGCCAATGCAACACATACAATGCAGTTTTTTACTTGCCAAAAATTGATTTTAGCTCCTAATGTAGGACTGAAAGGGGTTGTCTGCCTGAAAATTACTTCATGTATCTCATCAGAGTTATAATTTGAAGATTATACCTTAACCAATACTCTTTACCTGTTGAAAACTGTGTAAAGGGTCAGTGCAACACATAAAATGCAGTTTTTTACTTGCCAAAAATTAATTTTAGCTCCTAATGTAGGACTGAAAGGGGTTGTCTGCCTGAAAATTACTTCATGTAACTCATTAGAGTTATAATTTGAAGATTATACCTTAACCAATACTCTTTAACCTGTTGAAAACTGTGCTAAAGTCAGCAAAACAACATTAAACAATGCAGTTTTTTACTTGCCAAAATTAATTTAGCTGCCTAAGTAGGACTGAAAGGGGTGTCTGCCTGAAAATACTTTTCATGTAACTCATGCAGAGTTATAATTTTGAAATTATAACCTCACCATACTTTACTGTTGAAAACGTGTAAAGGGCCAGTGCAACACATACATGCAGTTTTTTACTTGCCAGAATGAATCCAGCTCCTAATGTTGACTGAAAGGTTTCTGCCACAAAATGACTTCATATCATCATCAGAGTGTATATTAAAGATATTACCATAACTTAGTTATTTTTCTCTAGGTTCAAAAACTCGTTAAAGGGTCAATACAACACAGACATGCAGTTTTTACTTGCCAATTGATTCCAGCTCCTAATATTGACTGAAAAGGGGTTGTCATGCTGAAAATGACTTATTGTAACTCATCAGAGTTATAATTTGAAGATTTATTACCTTAACCAGTACTCTTTACCTGTTGAAACGTTGTAAAAGGGCCAGAATGCAACACATTACAATGCAGTTTTTCCTTGCCAGAAATTGAATCCAGCTCCAATGTTGACTGAAAGGGTTTTTCTGCCCACAAAGACTCCATACATCAATCAGAGTTATATTAGAAGATATACCATAACCAGTACTTTTCCTCTAGTTCAAAACTCTGTAAAGGGTCAATACAACACATACAATGCAGTTTTTTACTTGCCAATTGATTCCAGCTCCTAATATTGGACTGAAAGGGGATGTCTGCCTGAAAATGACTTCATATCACTCATCAGAGTTATAATTTGAAGATTATACCTTAACCAGTACTCTTTACCTGTTGAAAACTGTGTAAAGGGTCAGTGCAACACATAACATGCAGTTTTTTACTTGCCAAAAATTGATTGATTCCAGCTCCTAATGTAGGACTGAAAGGGTTTTCTGCCACAAAATGACTTCATATCACTCATCAGAGTTATATTTAGAAGATATACCATAACTAGTACTTTTCTCTAGTTCAAAACTCTGTAAAGGGTCAATACAACACATACAATGCAGTTTTTTACTTGCCAATTGATTCCAGCTCCTAATATTGGACTGAAAGGGGTTGTCTGCCTGAAAATGACTTCATGTAACTCATCAGAGTTATAATTTGAAGATTATACCTTAACCAGTACTCTTTACCTGTTGAAAACTGTGTAAAGGGTCAGTGCAACACATAAAATGCAGTTTTTTACTTGCCAAAAATTGATTCTAGCTCCTAATGTAGGACTGAAAGGGGTTGTCTGCCTGAAAATTACTTCATGTAACTCATCAGAGTTATAATTTGAAGATTATACCTTAACCAGTACTCTTTACCTGTTGAAAACTGTGTAAAGGGCCAGTGCAACACATACAATGCAGTTTTTTACTTGCCAGAAATTGAATCCAGCTCCTAATGTTGGACTGAAAGGGTTTTTCTGCCACAAAATGACTTCATATCACTCATCAGAGTTATATTTAGAAGATATACCATAACTAGTACTTTTCTCTAGTTCAAAACTCTGTAAAGGGTCAATACAACACATACAATGCAGTTTTTTACTTGCCAATTGATTCCAGCTCCTAATATTGGACTGAAAGGGGATGTCTGCCTGAAAATGACTTCATATCACTCATCAGAGTTATAATTTGAAGATTATACCTTAACCAGTACTCTTTACCTGTTGAAAACTGTGTAAAGGGCCAGTGCAACACATAAAATGCAGTTTTTTACTTGCCAAAAATTGATTTTAGCTCCTAATGTAGGACTGAAAGGGGTTGTCTGCCTGAAAATTACTTCATGTAACTCATCAGAGTTATAATTTGAAGATTATACCTTCACCAGTACTCTTTACCTGTTGAAAACTGTGTAAAGGGCCAGTGCAACACATACAATGCAGTTTTTTACTTGCCAGAAATTGAATCCAGCTCCTAATGTTGGACTGAAAGGGTTTTTCTGCCACAAAATGACTTCATATCACTCATCAGAGTTATATTTAGAAGATATACCATAACTAGTACTTTTCTCTAGTTCAAAACTCTGTAAAGGGTCAATACAACACAGACAATGCAGTTTTTTACTTGCCAATTGATTCCAGCTCCTAATATTGGACTGAAAGGGGTTGTCTGCCTGAAAATGACTTCATGTAACTCATCAGAGTTATAATTTGAAGATTATACCTTAACCAGTACTCTTTGCCTGTTGAAAACTGTGTAAAGGGCCAGTGCAACACATACAATGCAGTTTTTTACTTGCCAGAAATTGAATCCAGCTCCTAATGTTGGACTGAAAGGGTTTTTCTGCCACAAAATGACTTCATATCACTCATCAGAGTTATATTTAGAAGATATACCATAACCAGTACTTTTCTCTAGTTCAAAACTTTGTAAAGGGTCAATACAACACATACAATGCAGTTTTTTACTTGCCAATTGATTCCAGCTCCTAATATTGGACTGAAAGGGGATGTCTGCCTGAAAATGACTTCATATTCACTTCATCAGAGTTATAATTTTGAGATTATAACCTAACCAGTACTGCTTTACCTGTTGAAAACTGTGTAAAGGTCAGTGCAACACATAAAATGCAGTTTCTACTTGCCAAAAAATTGATTTTTAGCTCCTAATGTAGGACTGAAAAGGGGTGTCTGCCTGAAATTACTTCATGTGAACTCATCAGAGTTATAATTTGAAGATTTCCTTAACCGCAGTACTCTTTACCTGTTGAAAACTGTGTAAAGGGCAGTGCAACACAATACAATGCAGTTTTTTACTTGCGCAGAAATTGAATCCAGCTCCTATGTTTGACTGAAAGGGTTTTTCTGCACAAATGACTTCATATCACTCATGCAGAGTTATATTTAGAAGATATACCATAACTAGTACTTTTCTCTAGTTCAAAACTCTGTAAAGGGTCAATACAACACAGACAATGCAGTTTTTAACTTGCCAATTGATTCCAGCTCCTAATATTGGACTGAAAGGGGTTGTCTGCCTGAAAATGACTTCATGTAACTCATCAGAGTTATAATTTGAAGATTATACCTTAACCAGTACTCTTTACCTGTTGAAAACTGTGTAAAGGGCCAGTGCAACACATACAATGCAGTTTTTTCCTTGCCAGAAATTGAATCCAGCTCCTAATGTTGGACTGAAAGGGTTTTTCTGCCACAAAATGACTTCATATCACTCACCAGAGTTATATTTAGAAGATATACCATAACTAGTACTTTTCTCTAGTTCAAAACTCTGTAAAGGGTCAATGCAACACATACAATGCAGTTTTTTACTTACCAGCTCCTAATGTTGGACTGAAAGGGGTTGTCTGCCTGAAAATGACTTCATGTAACTCATTAGAGTTATAATTTGAAGATTATACCTTAACCAGTACTCTTTACCTGTTGAAAACTGTGTAAAGGGCCAGTGCAACACATACAATGCAGTTTTTTACTTGCCAAAAATTGATTCCTGCTCCCAATTTGATACTGAAATGGTTTTTCTGCCTGAAAATGACTTCATGTAACTCATCAGAGTTATAATTTGAAGATTATACTTTACCATTAGTCTTTACCTGTTGAAAACTCTGTAAAAGGTCAATGCAACACATACAATGAAGTTTTTTACTTGCCAAAAATTGAATACAGCTCCTTATGTTGGACTGAAAGGGTTTTTCTGCCACAAAATGACTTCATATCACTCATCAGAGTTATATTTAGAAGATATACCATAACCATTACTCTTTGCCTGTTGAAATCTGTGTAAAGCGCCAGTGCAACACATACAATGCAGTTTTTTACATGACAAAAATTGATTCTAGCTCCCAATTTGATACTGAAAGGGTTTTCTGCCACAAAATGACTTCATATCACTCATCAGAGTTATATTTAGAAGATATACCATAACCAGTACTTTCCTCTAGTTCAAAACTTTGTAAAGGGTCAATACAACACATAGAATGCAGTTTTTTACTTGCCAAAAATTGATTCCAGCTCCTAATGTAGGACTGAAAGGGTTTTTCTGCCACAAAATGACTTCATATCACTCATCAGAGTTATAATTTGAAGATTATACCTTAACCAGTACTCTTTACCTGTTGAAAACTGTGTAAAGGGCCAGTGCAAAACAAACAATGCAGTTTTTTACTTGCCAAAAATTGATTTTAGTTCCTAATGTAGGACTGAAAGGGATTGTCTGCCTGAAAATGACTTTATGTAACTCATCAGTTATAATTTGAAGATTATACCTTGACCAGTACTCTTTACCTGTTTAAAACTGTGTAAAGGGCCAGTGCAACACATACAATGCAGTTTTTTACTTGACAAAAATTGATTCCAGCTCCTCATGTTGGACTGAAAGGGTTTTTCTGCCACAAAATGACTTCATATCACTCATCAGAGTTATATTTAGAAGATATACCATAACTAGTACTTTTCTCTAGTTCAAAACTCTGTAAAGGGTCAATGCAACACATACAATGCAGTTTTTTACTTACCAGCTCCTAATGTTGGACTGAAAGGGGTTGTCTGCCTGAAAATGACTTCATGTAACTCATCAGAGTTATAATTTGAAGATTATACCTTAACCAGTACTCTTTACCTGTTGAAAACTGTGTAAAGGGCCAGTGCAACACATACAATGCAGTTATTTACTTGCCAAAAATTGATTCCTGCTCCCAATTTGATACTGAAAGGGTTTTTCTGCCACAAAATGACTTCATATCACTCATTAGAGTTATATTTAGAAGATATACCACAACCAGCACTTTTCTCTAGTCCAAAACTTTGTAAAGGGCCAATGCAACACATAAAATGCAGTTTTTTATTTGCCAAAAATTGATTCCAGCTCCTAATGTTGGACTGAAAGGGGTTGTCTGCCTGAAAATGACTTCATGTAACTCATCAGAGTTATAATTTGAAGATTATACCTTAACCAGTACTCTTTACCTGTTGAAAACTGTGTAAAGGGCCAGTGCAACACATACAATGCAGTTATTTACTTGCCAAAAATTGATTCCTGCTCCCAATTTGATACTGAAAGGGTTTTTCTGCCACAAGATGACTTCATATCACTCATCAGAGGTATATTTAGAAGATATACCATAACCAGTACTTTTCTCTAGTTCAAAACTTTGTAAAGGGTCAATGCAACACATACAATGGAGTTTTTTACTTGCCATAAATTGATTCCAGCTCCTAATGTTGGACTGAAAGGGGTTTTCTGCCACAAAATTACTTTATATCACTCACCAGAGTTATAATTTGAAGATTATTCCTTAACCAGTCCTCTTTACCTGTTTATAACTGTGTAAAGGGCCAGTGCAACACATACAATGCAGTTTTTTACTTGCCAAAAATTGGTTCCAGCTCCTAATGTTGGACTGAAATGGTTTTTCTGCCACAAAATGACTCCATATCACTCATCAGAGTTATATTTAGAAGATATACCATAACCAGTACTTTTCTCTAGTTCAAAACTTTGTAAAGGGCCAATGCAACTGTTGGAAAAATTGTGATACTTTATGAATAACATAAACATCTTAGAGGGAAACTGTTTTATCCTGTATTATCCTGGGAAACTGTATTATCCTGTAATATCCTGAGAAACTGTATTATCCTGAATAGAACTTTCTATTATTGTGTTTGCTTGTAAGACAGATGTTGTCCGAGAGGAGCGCAGTGACCTTCGCTGTTTCTCCCGGCCAGTACACCAAAACATTAACTATGATAAGGCTCTATTATGTCTGTCTCATTTCAGCAACAATGCAAAATCTGTGTATAAGATTCTGTGTGAATCTTGCATCCGTTGAACATTTGCACTGTGATCTCTGGTGTGTAACTTGTTCCCTTGCTGCAAGAATAAATATCCTACTTTTATAATTTTCAGACGGTGTTCCTTAGTTTTATTGGATAATTTTCCTAACAACTTGGTCCTTCGAGCCGGATCTCAACAACCTTTCCTACTGTCCAGGACAGGACCTGAACCGTGCACGGGGGAGTCTGGGACTCCTGAACTAAAAGTCCTCCAGCATAGGAATTTGCTGTTAAAAAGAGGCCAGGATCTGCTGGACTGTGGGAAGGTGACGAGATCCACGAACAGAGAGAAACCAGGACGTCTGAATCATAAGGTAGGAGAGTCAAGTTAAAGACTATAAAATAGGTAAAGTCAAGTTAAAGACTATAAAATAGGTACAGTCAAGTTAAAGACTATAAAATAGGTAAAGTCAAGCCAAAGACTATAAAATAGGGTGAGTCCAAAGTCTGTGTGAGAAGACTACAGGAATAAATAACTCCGTGCCGCACGTTAAAGGGAAGGCCTAAAATAGTTCAGGGAACTATGAAACAGTAAACTGGGTTTACTAATAAAAAAAAATATATATATATATATATATATATATATATAAATAAATAAAAAATTTAATAAAAAAGAAATTTAAAAGGGAAAAAAAAAAAAGGTTGCAACGGGGAGTTGATAGAATATTTTCTGAAAGTGGTGTCTTGATGAGTAACAGAGAGGGGAAACCTCACGGTGTCAACAAACTCTCTGGCCGTGGAAACCTAACGGTGATAACTGAAGCGGTGCTCATCAAACAGGACCAGTTGCTCGGGTGAATTCCATACAAACTGGTTGGCCACAGATAAGAAAATGGGGAATTGCAGTAGTTGCTGTTTTAAAAAAAACAATGGTCCGATCACTGGAGATGTAAAATTAATGTTCATAAGGGACCAGGATAACATAAAATTCTTAAAAAAAATGGGAAAAGAAATATGGATTTTCGGGAAAACTAGTAACGAGTGACTGTCAGGAGTTAGTGAGGAGAATAGAAGAAAAAACTAAGGGAAAACCTAAAAAGAGTAAAAATGAGGGTCTTATACAAGCAAGAAACTGGTTAGCAGAAGCAAGGAAAAGGCAAGAAGGAATAAAAAAGGGTAGAGAAGAGAAAAAGACAAAGACTGAAGTAATGACTTTGACTGACAGAGAGGATGACAATGTAGTAGTGAGGAGAGGCCACAGAGCAGACATTGCTTTGGGACCAGTGCCAGATCCTCCACCTTACCCAGACCCAGACTTAAGACAGTTAGAACAGACAGGACCAACAGCTCCTCCACCACCGGCAGCCGCACCCACAGTTACCCCATTAAAAATGCAGAAAATGGATGAAGGGAGAGAATTAAGATCAGGGAGAGTAGGGTCTGTCTGGAGAGTTGTAAACCAAAATAAAAACCCACAATCCTATCCATTGCAAGAGACAGAAACACTCCCACTAATCGAAGTGCCAAATCCACATGGGGATGAGGCACATCCAACAATGTTTGTATACCGACCCTGGACTAATGAGGACGTAGAGCATTACTATTCTAGACTTAAGGAGATCTTTGACACATATAGCGGAGTTTCTCCACCTGCAGACATGGCTAATGACAGTCCGTATGAACAACAGCTCAAAAATGCTCTCCTCAGTGGAGTCCAACCTCAAATCAGTAGCTTCATAATGAAACACATGATAGATTATCGTACTGGACGTTTGACTAGTGTTCTGGAATATTGTAAACATGCAGAAAGCCATTTTAAAAATAAAAAAAAGCAGAAAAGGGGGCAGGCTTTTGTGTTTACTGATGAGGGAGGTGAGACTGTGTATTTTCAGACAGAACAAGGAGGGGGACGGAGCCGGGGAGGAAGGGCTGGTGGACGAGGCAGAGGGCGTGCACCACAGGATGACGCCTGTTACATCTGTGGTAGGCAGGGCCACTGGGCACGTAGCTGCAGAGAAAGAAAATACCAACCCCGAAGGAGGAGGGGGAATGGAGGTGACTGGACAGCATGACTAGAGGAAGGTCAGACAAAACTTGCACCACACACAGACACAGAGAGTGCAGGAGAAGATAGTGAAATACTGAACTTACAACATATTGATGTAATGCTAAATCAGGAAATAAAACCAGAGGTTACTCTAGTAATTGGAGGAAGTGAAGTAACTTTTCTCTGTGACACCGGAGCTACACGATCTGTAGTACATCCTGATGATGTACCAGACATAATGAGATCCTCCGATGTCATTTATGTAAAATCAGCAAATGGAAAAGTTCATAAAGAAGTTTTATCACAAACAACACCGGTGACAGACCCGGAAACAAATAAACAAACACGGATTAAATTGGTCCTGTCTCACATCTGTCCAGTGAACTTATTGGGAAGAGACTTACTGGCAGAATTAGACATAGCAGTAGTACCCTGTGATGGTGGGTTAGTTGCACAGCGCAGGGTTAAACGTGCAAAGACATTTGTTCTACAGAGTGTAGAACCACCACAGTACTGGTACAGCCTAGATCTAACAGATACAGGCCCAAGCTCAGTTACATCTCCTCTAACAAAAAAAGGAAAATCATATGCTCCGACAACAGCAGACTTTATAAAACCAGCTGAGTTACATTGCACCATGTATTATAAACACACCACAGGACCAAATCCTGACTATGAGAAACAGTTTTACAAAATGTCTCAAACAAAACTGACCCTAACAAACCTTTATTGGGATGAAACAGGATTCTGCGAAGTAGCATGTAATCTAACTCCACAAATGAGAAAACTGTATAGATCCCTCTCAGCCCCACATGTGTCTGTATCAAAGCCAAAAACAACATGCTGGCAAGATGTGGGGATATTTGTGACAGAGTGTGAAGAAACCTCAGATTGGGAAGATGTAAATAAAAATGTCCAATACTCCCCCCGTCTGAGAGCATACAGCCAGAAACTAAACTGGGTAACCAATGCCAAACCTAGCACACACTTAAATGCAGCAAAATCGAGAGCATGAGAAATATATGTGTTGACAGAAGAACAGGAACAGTTGTTAAAAGAAGTTCCATCCAAATTATGGTCACAAGGGACAGCAGATGTGGGATTAATTAAAGGGGGAGCACCAGTCTCCATAACATCAAAATCATCTTTTAGACCGCATCAAAGGCAATATCCATTAAAACCTGAAGCTGAAGCAGGGATAGAACCTATCATTAATGACCTAATCAAGGCAGGAGTAATAATTGAATGTCCTGACTCTCCATGTAACACACCACTGTTCCCTGTTAAGAAATCAGCACCCTCTACTGGATGGAGGATGGTACAAGATCTACAGGCAGTGAATAAAGCTGTGGTACCGAGGGCACCAACAGTGCCAGATCCACATCCGCTATTAAATGAGTTGAAACCAGAAAATAGATATTTCACTGTCTGTGACATCAGTAATGCTTTTTCCTCTGTTCCAGTGCATAAAGATAGCCAGTTTTGGTTTGCATTTACTTACAGAATGAAAAGATACACTTATACCCGCATTCCCCAGGGATATTGTGAAAGTCCAACAATATTCTCTCAAACTATGTCTGCAAATTTAGAAAAATTTCAACCTCCAAAAGGAAGCCAAATTTTGTTATATGTTGATGATATTCTTTTGGCCTCAGCCACAAAACAAGCATGTGAAGAGGACTCCGTAGCTTTGCTAAAGTTTCTAGCGGAACAAGGACATAAAGTAAATAAAAGGAAACTACAGCTTTGTAAAGAGACGGTAAAATATTTAGGTTATTGTCTATCAGCAGAGGGACGACACTTAGATGAAGAAAGAAAAACAGCTATTTTACAAGCACCAAAACCTCAGACCAAGCGCCAGATGATGTCATTTCTGGGCATGATAAATTTTTGCAGGAGTTGGATTGCTGATTACGCAATAATAACCTCCCCATTGTCAGCCCTAATCTATGACACGCCCCTAGCTGCGTCGGACCTCATTCAGTGGACACAAGAAGCAGAACAAGCTTTTACACAAATAAAACAGCTTCTGGTTAGCTCGTCAGTACTGGGCCTACCAGATTATTCCAAAACATTTGAACAAACTGTAGACTGCAGACAAGGATTTATGACCTCAGTCTTGACTCAAAAACATGGAATAAAAAATAGAACAATAGCTTTTTACTCCACCAAACTAGATCCTGTTGCTAGGGCATTACCACCATGTGTACAAGCTGTAGTAGCGGCCTCTATGGCTGTACAGGCTTCAGCCTCTGTGGTACTATTTCATCAACTCACATTAAAGGTTCCACATGCAGTAGCAGTAATTTTACTTACTTACTTTACTTACTAATTTTCACTATAAAAACTGAAGAAGTCACACACATAGACCATAATATCTTGAAGGATATGCAGGCAGCATTTCCTGGAGCAGAACAGAACATGTGGGAAAGGAAGGGAGCAAAACAAAACGACAGCGGCATCTATGTATGACCACAAGGCAAACCTATACTTCCACGTAGTTTGTTTAGATATGCTGCATTATTGAGCCATGGACAGTGTCATGTCTCAACAGGAGGGATGGTTCATGCAATAGAGCAAACGTTTACAACATATGGGTTTACAAATTACTCTAAGAGTTTTTGTTCAATGTGTGAAATCTTCGTAAAACATAATCCACAAGGTAATCTAAGACCTAGAAGAGGACAATTTCCAAAACCTAAGTATCCATTCCAGCACATCTGTATGGATTTTATTGAACTTAATAAATGTGAGGGGAAGAAATACTGCCTGGTAATAATCGATATGCACACAAAATGGGTAGAAATATTTCCCTGCGCACACCCGGACGCACTAACAGTTGCAAAAGCTTTGGTTAAAGAAATAATACCACGATTCGGTATTCCTGAAAGAATTTATAGTGATAATGGAACACATTTTGTCAACAATATCATCACTCTAATGGCAAAGAATCTAAAGATAGAATTAAAAAATCATTGTGCATACTACCCCCAATCAGCAGGATTAGTGGAAAGATTTAATGGAACAATAAAGTCCAAACTGAGGAAAACTATGGAGGAAACGGGAAAGAATTGGATTTATTGTTTACCACTAGTAATGTTAAACATACATGTAACACCAACAGGCACAGGTCTTACACCATTTGAAATGATGTATGGGAGACCTTACGTGATCCCACAGTTGAAACCATTCACTCGAAATGATGAAGCAGCAGAAGAGACATTAGCTGATTATATGAAGAAAATGTTGACTAACAAAAGTGTTCAATCTGCTAACTCTGTTCCAACACAGGAGCCTGAACAACAAACATCTATCGTTGTTCCAGGGGACTGGGTGTTTGTCAAAGTCATTAAAAAAAAGACCTGGTCCAGCCCAAGGTGGGAAGGACCGTTCCAGGTTCTCCTGACCACGCAACGGCAGTAAAGATCGCAGAAAGAGGCTCCTGGATCCATCTCTCACACTGTAAGAAAGCACATCAGCTATCTTCTCTGGAGAAAGACTCAGGTGAGACCTAGATCACTGACCTCAGCATCTCCATGGGATAGTCTGGCTACAAAGGGGAGTGAAACCAATAGGGTCACTCGTCTCAAACCAGTGAAGAAACCATCAGTACCTGGAGATAGTAGGAGGGAAGTGTCTGGGGTTACTAGCTTTCTCCGAAATTATATTTCTATTTGCCAAATATCGAAAGGGATAGCTTTCAGTGAAAACGAAGATTCTAGCATTAAACTGCTTACTATATTTACAGTGTTGTTCCTAGCATAGCCATTAATGATTTATCTGTTAAATTGAGTTATTGCTTAGAAATGAACATGGAGAGGCCACGACCATGGCATCCGTTTAGACAACCAGGCCTCTGTGGCCTCAGGGGTACAATCTGTTGTTTTACTCTGTATGACACTTATCATTATGCTCCCAATTATATGGTATGAGTTGCAGGTAAGCGAGGACCAACACCCACTTAATGAGACCAAGACAACCACCGACGGAAACCCCACTGAAGAGGAAATCAAAGTAGGGAGAAGATCACTGAGAGGTAGTAAGACACCATTAACACTAACGTTCACTGAGGGACAAAGTAGTACAGCAAAGTTCGATCTCTGTTCTGTCATACATTGTGGTCAAAACCAAGAAGCCCATAAGAGGTCAGACAAATATATCTGCGAAACTTCTCAAACAGGTTTTTCATATGATCAGTGGTGTGGTTATTGGGATTATGTCATCAGCAATACTAGTCCATATATCTGGGGTTACAGACCAGGAGGGGCCTCAAGTGGAAAACCACTTAATGGTCGACTAACGCTTATTAAAGGACAATCCTCACCAAATTGCAAAAGAGATAATTGTAATCCATTACTGATAACCCTAAAGGATCCACAAGTGAGTGATAGCGGTTTGTATGTTCTAGGAGCCTATGAATCAGGCACCGACCCACTTGGCCAGTTCATCATAAAAGTAAATAAAAAACAGGAAAGCAGTATTCCAGAACAACTACAGAAAAACATTGTGACTTACCTAGATCTCACTAATGCAACTATAATGGATAAAGTAGCTATTGAGACAGGGTTTGTCGAGACGAATGAATGGCTTCGATGGTTAATTTATACTGCACAAAACAATAAACCAAATACAACTAACTGTCTAGCATGTGCGGCAGCCAGGCCTGGGTTAGGCACAGTTCCATTTCCCTTAAATCAAAACAATGATCCAGATGGATTTCAGTGTATGCTCAGGCTATTCAACTCTCCTAACCCTCTCAAGGACTGTACCATCTTGCACTATCTGTTCCCTCCAACTGCAGAAACCCAACCGCCTCATTTCAGCCCGTATGCAGGTAATTACACCTGTATCGAGCGAAAAGGATCGGGGCAGGATGTGGGGGAGCTGTCGTGGTGCAACATTATCAACTAACGGCACAGGCATTCAGGACGACTGGTTAAAGGACCAGTCCACTCCTCGTGCTGATGTGTGGTGGTTCTGTGGAGGTAAAACACTGAGGTCAATGTTACCTTATGACTGGAAAGGGAAATGTGCTCTGATCCAATTAGTTATGCCATTCTATGTATTGCCCTTGACTGATACTGTAGCATCAAAAGGAATGTTCAAATCACATAGAATAAAACGCAGAACAAATCCTCTCGGATCATTTGATACACATGTATACATTGATGAGATTGGGGTGCCTCGAGGGGTACCTGACGAATACAAAGCTCGAAATCAGGTAACCGCAGGATTTGAGTCATTGTTCTTTTGGTGGGTTACAATCAATAAAAATGTAGATTGGATAAATTACATTTATTATAACCAACAACGGTTTGTGAACTACACACGAGATGGGTTTAAAGGTATAGCTGAACAATTAGAGAAAACAAGCCTGATGGCATGGCAGAACAGAATGGCCCTGGATATGCTCTTAGCTGAGAAAGGAGGGGTTTGTAAGATGTTTGGTGAGATATGTTGCACCTTCATTCCAAACAATACAGCCCCTGACGGAAGCATTACTAGAGCCAACCAAGACCTCTCTCACAGGAGCTGGCAGAAAATGCTGGTGTAGACAACCCCTTTACCAGAATGATGGAGAATTGGTTTGGGAGGTGGAGTGGACTAATCTCTTCTTTTCTAGTCTCTATTTCAGTTGCAGCGGCTCTTCTTTCTGTCTGTGGTTGTTGTTGCATACCATGTCTACGAGGACTCATCCAAAGGCTGATTGATACCGCCATAACAAAAACTATGATGTACCAATACATACCTACTGATATTGATGTTGATGAGGTTGATAATGAAAGTATTGTTTAAAAATGTGCTTTGTGATGATGGGTGAACGAACTATGAAGTACACTATGACAATCTGTGAAGAAGAGTAGTGTGTGGAAAATACGGATGAACCTAATTCACTTGTATGTATATAGTAAGAATTCTTATTGTGTGATGAAATGCTTTAAATTGAGTTTTTTATTTTCTGGAAGTTCATAAAGTATTAACAGGAGGGAAATGTTGGAAAAATTGTGATACTTTATGAATAACATAAACATCTTAGAAGGAAACTGTTTCATCCTGTATTATCCTGGGAAACTGTATTATCCTGTAATATCCTGAGAAACTGTATTATCCTGAATAGAACTTTCTATTATTGTGTTTGCTTGTAAGACAGATGTTGTCCGAGAGGAGCGCAGTGACCTTCGTTGTTTCTCTCGGCCAGTACACCAAAACATTAACTATGATAAGGCTCTATTATGTCTGTCTCATTTCAGCAACAATGCAAAATCTGTGTATAAGATTCTGTGTGAATCTTGCATCCGTTGAACATTTGCACTGTGAGCTCTGGTGTGTAACTTGTTCCCTTGCTGCAAGAATAAATATCCTACTTTTATAATTTTCAGACTGCATTCCTGAGTTTTATTGGATAATTTTCCCAACAGCAAACACATAAAATGCAGTTTTTTACTTGCCAAAAATTGATTCCAGTTCCTAATGTTGGACTGAAATGGTTTTTCTGCCACAAAATGACTTCATATCACTCATCAGAGTTATATTTAGAAGATATACCTTAACCAGTACTTTTCTCTAGTTCAAAACTCTATAAAGGGTCAATGCAACACATACAATGGAGTTTTTTACTTGCCAAAAATTGATTCCAGTTCCTAATGTTGGACTGAAAGGGGTTGTCTGCCTGAAAATGACTTCATGTAACTCATCAGAGTTATAATTTGAAGATTATACCTAAACCAGTGCTCTTTAACTGTTGAAAACTGTGTAAAGGGCCAGTCAACACATACAATGCAGTTTTTTACTTGAAAAAATTGATTCCTGCTCCCAATTTGATACTGAAAGGGTTTTTCTGCCACAAAAAGACTTCATATCACTCATCAGAGTTATATTTAGAAGATATACCATTACCAGTACTTTTCTCTAGTTCAAAACTTTGTAAAGGTCAATGCAACACATACAATGCAGTTTTTTACTTGCCAAAAATTGATTCCAGCTCCTAATGTTGGACTGAAAGAGTTTTTCTGCCATAAAATGACTTCATATCACTCACCAGAGTTATAATTTGAAGATTTTAACATAACCAGTACTTTTCTCTAGTTCAAAACTTTATAAAGGGCCAATGCAACACATAAAATGCAGTTTTTTACTTGTCAAAAATTGATTCCAGTTCCTAATGTAGGACTGAAAGGGGTTGTCTGCCTGAAAATGACTTCACTGTAACTCATCAGAGTTATAATTTGAAGATTATACCTTAACCAGTACTCTTTACCTGTTGAAAACTGTGTAAAGGGCCAGTGCAACACATACAATGCAGTTATTTACTTGCCAAAAATTGATTCCAGTTCCTAATGTTGGACTGAAAGTGTTTTTCTGCCACAAAATGACTTCATATCACTCATTAGAGTTATATTTAGAAGATATACCATAACCATTACTTTTCTCTAGTTCAAAACTCTGTAAAGTGTCAATGCAACACATACAATGCAGTTTTTTACTTGCCAAAAATTTGTTCCAGCTCCTAAAGTAAATGGTTTAACTTGCACATTTAAGTTGTTGTATGTATCGCTATTATGAAAAAAGCATTACACTGTACTGACTTGATAAGTTCTACTATATTGGCACATTTAACCACTAATTATCTATACATAACTTTAATTTCACAGCACTGTACCCAAAGTCTGGCCAGTATTTACAGTAATAGTTTTATTAATGTCTAATTTACTGTAATACACAGATGTTTTTTCCTTGTCCATGATTTTTTTTTACCTATTGTACTTACAGTGTCCTAAAAGAATGCATACTAAATTATCTCATGATGTCCTTGCAGTGTTCAACAGATGTTTCTCTTTCACCCATTGGATCCAGAAAAACAGTTTTTCTTTCTGCTGGTAAGATCATCTAACTATAGAGTTACATTTTAATAAATATGTTGTATGAGTAGCTTTGTAGTTCTTCAGCAATACTATGCAGACTGCATGTGCAGCCGAAGAATATGTACACAGACACACACACACGCGCACACACACACACACACACACACACACACACACACACACACTGTATTTTTAAATATACATACATATAAAAACACAATACCATCAAGTTGAAAAAATAATTACCTCGAGCATCCAGTGATGACCCTCATTGACAATGCCCACGATGAATTTGTACAGCTGGAGGACAATCTGTAAGATAACATAACAAATCAAAAATGCCTAGTGATTATGGTATATTGTGCATTATTTCTTAGTACAATAAATGACCCAATATTGTTTAATACCTCAATTTTGGGGTGTTTTCTCTGCCATATCCGTGTCATTTCAAAGGAGTTCAGTGCAAAAGCCCTTTCTGTGTTCTCATTATATTTTTTTTTACAAGCAGGGTCAGATGTGCATTGATAACCTGTAATTTAAAAATGAAAGGTTAAAAACATATTTAGCATGTCAAACAATAAAAAATTTTGTGTGCCTAACTGAAAACTATGGTCAACAGGGAAACCATTTTAAAAGAAAAGAATGTTAACATCTCACCTCACTTTCAAACTCCCTTTGTGGACCAGTGTTAAAAATATCCCCAAAGAAAATCTTATATGGGTCGATTTTGGAGAGGAGGACATAGACCTTTTTCCCCTCCCATACATCTTTCACATCTATAAAAGCAAGTTTTAAAGTTTTAGGAATGAAATTCTGCCAGGACTTATTTAATTGATCTTCAAAAATACACTTGGGATACAATATCATTTTACTCATGGTCAATTACAAAGCTGGCAAAATCTTGATGTTGGATTAGAATTACCTGTTTTTGGACAAAAATGTTCATCAAACTTGGATTATTCTAATGTTTATTTTGACTTCTAAACTATTTCAAGTTTTCAGATGGTGCAATATTCAGCTGATCTTTAACCTATGACTAAATCATATATATACCTGTTTTAGCCCACCTTTACAGTTAACATGTGAGTTTTACAATTTATTTCAGTATTTTACTGTTATTCTTATTTGTGTTGGAGTATTCGAGGATATTAAGCTAAAACTGTTTAATGATATATGCTAGTGGATAATTAGGTGCTAAGGGTGAGTTGTTGTTTAAACTTCTGCCTCAGGGAAACTATTTACAACCACTGATAAATGTCACTCTATGGGGACAACCGGAAGAAGACAGAGGTAGAGATGTGGTAATTTATGTGTATACATTAACTGTCTTCCTTTGAGCGCGCTGAGTTTTAGGTTACACCCAAGGTTGGAGTCAGACGAGGAGGAAGCCAGCAGAGCCAATCAGAAGAAGACAAAACGCCCTTGCACATTTCTTTGTTTGTACCTGTATAAATACACTGGATCAGGGAAAGTTAGGTTGTCAGACTGTGGACGGACCAACACTTGTTGTTGGTTAGGGAAAGCCACATCTGATCCAGAATTCTGTAATTGTTCATTGCTTGCTGAAAAGATTTACTAAACAAATTTAACTAAATTCTTTGGTGTGGACATTCACTGGTCTTTTGAGTATTTTGAACACTGCACTCACCCCATGGGGGTTGAGAGTTTTTTTCTGCAAACAGCAAAAGCTCCTTCATTTGCTAAATCCTTGGGGGTTCTTATGACTGTATGTAAATCTCTAGCAGACAGGAGCACACCCATAAAATTTTCAGCCTCAACATTTGAAGCTTGCAAATGGAGTTAATGTATATAAAAGTGAATACATTTATTAAACATATGCTTGCTGATATGGATGTCCACTGTGGAGTTTATGGATGCAGGGGAGGCAGGCAACTAACCTGAAAGTGCAGCGGCCCTTTGCCCTGTGGTATTAGTGGAGAGGCCAGCAGAGGACGGGATGGTGGAACAATCCACTGAAAGTTTGTGTGGAACTCTTGGTTGTTCCTCCATATAGGCAACCAAGTGATATGTATTGATTTTTGGCATCGTCACTCCTTGACTGTCTACAAAGTCTACACTTTTCCCTGCAATTGCCAAAATGGTGTATGGCCCAAGCTACAGTGGATCTAATTTACCCCCTTTCCTCTGCTGGCTCCGAACATTTAATCTCAAGACCTTCATACCCACCTGAGAGTCGGGAGTAGGCTTTGTGCATTTCAACTTTTTGTGAGGTTTGGCCTTGCTGTTAAGGATAGCACTCTGAAGAGCATCATCAAGCTTGAGGACGTCCTCAACAGACAGGTTGTCTTCACTACTGCTATCCACCTATAAGATTATTTCACAATTTAATTAAGGCACTAACTACATTGTTCTCATGTTACATTATGACTATATTTAAAATGTTGTTTGTTTCATCAATATACAAAGTGCAACTCACCCTGTATTGATCGGGTATTTGAGATAGATACCTCGCCTCTCCTGAACATTAAAAAAAGGTCAGTATTTGGTTGTCATTTGGCGCTTTGTCCTCAGGCCAAATATGATGGCGTCCAAATAAATGCTTGTCCCATTCATCAGTTTTTTCCTGGACCAATTTGGACAGTGCCCTAGAAAAAAAGAAAAAAAGAGTAGAGCAGTTCTTAAAAAGTTTTTAAGTCTTTCATATATTTTTTTAGATGAGAAGTAAAAAATTAAACACATGTTAAAATAGACATACCCATTAGTCTGTGAATGGTAGAGTGAACAAAGGTTGCTTTGTAGCCCTAGTATTTTGCAGACATTTCTGTTGATCTGTATTGGGAATAAATAAAGACAGTAAATTAAAAATATTCATAGATGGAATAAGATTTGACTGTGATAGCTAATTAATATAATAGTTAAATAAGCCATTACCAAAATTCTGTATGTGATAAATGTTCATTATATATTTATTTCATGGCAGTAGTTATTCATACATACTTCGTTCACAAACTCCCGGTCTTGATCAGTCAGAATCCTCTTTGGAGTTTCAAACTGATAAAAAAATTTGAGGATGCATTGAGTTACTTCCTTTGTGTTTTTAGATTTGATGACGTATGCCCAAAAATAGTCAATCAGTACACATATGTACTGATTGCCTGTAGTGGTGGTTTTTAATTTCCCGATTAAGTCCATTCCAATCAGCTCAAATGGTGTGGTAACCTGTAATACAGAATATATTGACTGATTAATGTGTATCATATTTCCTGTAAAATTTAAATTTCTGTTAATAACTTATTTTTGTCTAAAAGTAAAAGATGATATAAAAACAAAACCTTTGCTGTTGTTATTTTACCTTTATTGGTGTGTCTTCCACCTCCTGTTTGATGATCACACTGCTGGCCTGGCATGTTAAACTATTATCATTTTCCCCATCCGTGTGATTTAGAATGTCATAAAAACAAGTTTTCATTTTATCATCACTTAAGAGTCTAGAGTGTATAGTATTAACAGACAATTTTATAAAAGAAAAGCAATTTTTTGTGAGACTAACAAAAATCTGATCGAAAAGTATAGGCTCATACTAATCCACTGATTTATGTCCTCTGACATGCCAGGCCAGTAGAATCTTTGTGAAATAGCCTCTCGGGTTTTCTTCTCGCCACAGTGTGCCCATACACTGCTGGCATTGAAGTTCACAAAAACTTCGTTTGCCTCCTTTTGTCCACATAAGACCTTTGTCTTGAGGCACTGAGGTTGTCCTTTCATCCAACAGTCCAACATTAGGAGCTGGAATCAATTTATGGCAAGTAAAAAACGGCATTTTGTGTGTTGCATTGGCCCTTTACACAGTTTTGAACCAGTGAAAAGTACTGGTTATGATATAATCTTCAAATCATAATTATGGTGAGTGATTTGAAGTCATTTTGTCACCCTTTCAGTCCCAAATGTCTTTATTGCATACAAAAGTCAAGTCAGACATACATCATGTTAATTACAGTCTATTTAACAAGGATATCAGACATAACAAACAAAAAATATAAAAATAACATTATTGACTGTAATCACGTTAATATCATGCCTGATTACACTATAAACAGCAAACACGTTTATGGCCGCAAATTCTGTTGAAATAAACGTTATCGTCTTATCGTCACATAACATGACTATTAGCTTGGACATAGAGTTAGTCTATTTGTTCATAATGGCTGTTTGATCCAGATGAAAACAGCTGTAGAGGGATAGAAACTGCGTTTTTCAGCTTTAACAGGCTGCGCGCGCTCCCACGGACGGAAATCACTTTTTGGCATGCAGCCACTTTTTGGCACGACACGGGCTCAAAGCCCGACTCTAGCCATGTAAACTTTTAGCTCTCATCTGCTAGCCACAAACTCATGGCTGTTAGTCATTTTTGCACTTTTCGCGTCTTTTATTTTTCTTTGCCACAAGCTCCAAGTAACATCATTTTTGTTTACATGCGCGATCTTTTATTTTTATAAGCCAAGTCAAGACCAACTGAACCAAAACAACAGAACTGCCTCAGAGTAATTTTGTAACTTTTAATCATCATCACGTTTTCCTTTTTAAAGATTTTGACAACTTTAGAGTCATTTGGTCAACGCCAGTCTCCTATAAAGTTATCCAGCCAAAGTGAAGAGCATTAGAGTTTATTTCGCATCAAGCAAGAGACGCCAGCAGATAACACCTCTGCACGACCGCAGGCAGAGAATTCGACCAGAATTCAAGAGTGCCCGACACAGAAAGTCTCCTGGCAAACTCCACCAGAGCTGAATCGCTGAGACACCGGCAGAATCTGTCATCGTGATAACGGGACACGGCCTCCAGAAGAATCCACCTAGATCCCACCTCTCCGGGGTTACCACGGCAACCACTGCCACCTGGGTTCCAGCCGAGGGTCTACAGCTGCAGCGCAACTCACAGTAGGCCGGTCTTAACACTTTGCTCATGACTGGATTGATGTCGAAATATAGTAATATTTAATCATCAAATTTCATTCATAGACTTAGTATCATTAGCTGTATCACCATAGTGTATAGCCATAACATATTCTCTCCCACCATTGCCAACTCATCATACTGCTCATTTCATTATTATTTTATTCTTTATGATTATTACACCTTGCATTTACTCTGTAGATAGTAGTTTAGTTAATAAACTGCTTTATTTACACCCAGTTGTTGTCCTGTTGTATTCTTTTGATGTAGAGACTGGAGATCCATTGAATCGAGAAGTCATGGCTTCTAATAAGAGATTGATAAATTTGGCAATGAAGTGGCTCTAGAGGACTGGTGCCTCATTTCAACGAGAGTAAATTCTTAATTTTGGCGTTAACGATACACTGACATAATATGACGGTAGAGTCTGTTTTAATTTCATATTCGTCCTATTTGCCACACGTACACACGGGAAACAGCATGCTGAGGCTTTTCCTGAAAGAAAGGACAGGTGACATGAAAAAAGTCACCACACAGCTTTTTAACGATGTTAATGATGTCTATGAGTCCGACTCGACTGTAAACATTGTATTGCGCTGAATGGATTGTAAATACTATATTACGCCTAATAGACTGCTATTTGCACTCGGGACGCTCAGATCAACACTTTGACCATATCTGTCTATACTGACAGAATATTATAGTAGAGTCATTTTTAACTTCATAATCGTCCTATTTGCAACTACTAACGAGAAACATGGTACATTCTTTCCTGTTACAAAACGACAGGCGATTATTCCTAGTGCCAAACGAAATCCATTCGGCATCATACACAGCCTTAACATCATTTTACATTATTTTATGCCTTCTTTCACTTCAACTGTCTTTTCTATCAGGAAATCCTCATTATGATGTTTCCCATGTGTACTAGTTGCAAATAGGATAAATATGAAGAAAAACAGGTTGTCTTTCATGTTATGTCAGTTTTTACAGAAAACGTTAGTGTTCATCGGAGCACTTCTAGTTCCAAAAGCATTCCATTCAGCATTATACACCACATTAACATTCACATTACTCTTTGCCTTGTCGTCATATATTTTAATAAAAGCTTTGCAAGGGATCAGTGTACAGCAGGGGTCGGGAAAGCAAAATATTTGGAAATTTATTTCAGTGAGAGCCATATAGTATATTTTTACATTCGACCGTTTCATCGATGCAATTTTGTCATTGCAAATTAGGCACACCGCAGAACCTGCTCTCTCCACAAAGGCCAATTCTTCAGTCCATTCGTCCTGCAATGTACGATACTCATCATCTTTTTTTCTTTTCGCCATCTTCTTCATCGAAGGGTTAGCTTTGAGCTAATGACCGAGCAGACTGATTCAAAAGGGGGCGTTTACCTGTTTACCCTATTATCATCCAATTAAAATAATGGACAATTGCTCCTGCAGCCAACTGCAGCCCTGAACAGGACATGAGCAGTGGAAAATCGATGGATATACATAGCACATATATTATGTTTAAGACACACATAAAATACATTTGCATTCAACTTTGCTCACCAGTGACTTTAATCCATTAGTTTTAAATGCTGCAATTAAATTCTAACATTTTTCCATACTTAATTTCTCATTTATTTTTCAATCATTTTGACTAGGTTCTTTGGAGAAGAGAAATTCTGATTTACCTCACCTGGGCGGAGACCTGCACTCAGACGCAATCAGAATTTGATGATCCTCCTCAGGCTTCTGTCTCTCCTAGCTGGCTCGCCAATTTATTTTGGAGGAAAAAAGGCCCAGGTCCGGGCCAAAGACTAAGTCTAGACCTTTTACACCAACACTGCACTTTTACTGGAGTCAAAAAATATTTAAAAAAAAAGTCACTGGAGATGATCATCGTCTCGTCTCGTCTCGTCGTCTCCCGCTTATCCGGATCCGGGTCGCGGGGGCAACAGCCTCAACAAAGAGGTCCAGACAGCCCTCTCCCCAGCCACTTCCACCAGTTCCTCCGGGAGAATCCCGAGGCGTTCCAAGGCCAGCCGAGAGATATAATCCGTCCAGCGTGTCCTTGGACGGCCTCGAGGCCTCCTCCCGGTGGGACATGCCCGAAACACCTCCCCGGGGAGGCGTCCAGGAGGCATCCTCACCAGATGACCGAACCACCTCAGCTGGCTCCTCTCGACATGGAGGAGCAGCGGCTCTACTCCGAGTCCCTCCCGGATGACCGAGCTCCTCACCCTATCTCTAAGGCTGAGCCCGGCCACCCTGCGGAGGAAACTCATTTCGGCCGCTTGTACTCGCGATCTCGTTCTTTCGGTCATTACCCAAAGCTCATGACCATAGGTGAGGATTGGAACGTAGATCGACCGGAAAATTGAGAGCGTCGCCTTCCGGCTTAGCTCCCTCTTCCCCACAACGGACCGATTCAGCGCCCGCATCACTGCTGACGCCGCCCCAATCCGCCTGTCGATCTCTCGCTCCATCCCACCCTCACTCGTGAACAAGATCCCGAGATACTTAAACTCCTCCACCTGAGGCAAAGCCTCCCCCCCGACCTGGAGTGGGCAATCCACCCGTTTCCGGCTGAGAACCATGGCCTCAGACTTGGAGGTGCTGATCTTCATCCAAGCCGTTTCACACTCGGCCGCGAACCGCCCAAGCGAGAGCTGAAGGTCGGCGCTCGATGAAGCTAGGAGGACCACATCATCATGATCATCTAATGTAATAGAATTTATTCTTTCACAAGAATAAAAGCGAGATCAGCTCTGAATCCGAACTGAAGACAGAGAGCCTGTGCACAATCATATATAGTTCTTTCTTAGGTGGGTTCTCCACCTATTTTCTAAAGTGAACCTATCACTGTCTTGGGAGCAATAATGTCCAGCACCACGTGGAATTCCCCAAACCAGGCCTGCCAGGGTAGCGTAGTAGGACCAGGTCTCCGGAAGCCCCTCGTCCACCCTATCTAAGATACCTGTGCCAAGGCGTGTAGTAGGACCAGGCATCCAAGAGCCCCTCCACCACCCTAAACCTAAGGCATCTAGCCTCAATTTGGTCCTCGCCCTACTTCAACACCATTGCTCCCGGGGCCTTTAGACCTTTTTTTTTTTTAACTTAATTCCCTCCAGGTTTCATTCTGTAACAATCTTACTTCAGTAAAGGCTGGTTTACATACAAATCTAACCTCAGTTGTGAGTATAGCTATTCCATTGGATTATATAAATTTAACATTCAGTATATTTTTAATGCATAGTATATTTCAGTGAAAATTTACTACAACACTCTTCCCCGAGTTGTACTAGTTATGGACAATTCTTCTCACTTCTCAGTAGATGTGGTGGAAACAGTCAAGTGGAACATTTATGTTGATGGCTGTTTGAAGAGCCTGCCCTCAGAGGAGCAGCTCTTATGGTCCAAGCTCTTACTGACATTTGTGAACGAGGAGGCTTCACTCTGAGAAAGTGGTTCAGCAACAGCCAAAGCAGTGCACACCATCGCTGAAGAGCACAGGGCTAAGGAATTGAATGAATTAGATCTGGATAGAGATGAGCTTCAAGTTGAGAGAATCCTTGGGCCACAATGTTGTGTGGAGTTGAAGATGATGATGAAGGAGCACCTTCATACCAGACAAGTTCTGTTTATGATCCCTTGGGTTTCCTTCCACCAGTACCACTGCCTGCCAAGGTCATGTTGCAAGAGACGTTGCGGGTGGGACAACAACATACCTAAGTACATTAGATGCCAATGGAGAAGGTGGCTGGAAGAGATGGAAAGGATGGCATCATTCAAAGTCAAGAGAAGCATTAAGCCCAAAGACTTTGGACAGACTATTCAGGTTCAATTGCATCATTTTTCAGATGCTAGCCAAGATGGATTTGGTACTGTTACCTACATCCATGTAGGTACTGTTACCTACATCCATGGGGTCCATGTCTCCTTCCTTCTTGGTAAGGCCTGGTTATCCCCTAAAGCAGATAACCAGTCCCTGTCTGGAGTTGACAGTTGCTGTTATTGCAATTCGTGTGGATCAGATGTTGAGAGCAGAATTGCAGTTACCATTGGATCAGTCAACATTCTGGATGAACAGCAACTCAGTGCTCAAGTACATAAAAAATGAGGACAAACGTTTTCATACATTTGTGGAAAATAGGGTATCAACCATTAGAGATGCGACTCAAGTTTCCCAATGGAGGTATATAATACCAAGGATAACCCCGCTGACGACGCCTTCAGAGGTAGGAAAGTTGATGACTTGCTGAATGGTGGTGGATGGATCGAGGGTCCAAACTTTCTCTCTAACCCAAAAAGGGACTTGCCCTCTGCTACAACAGAAGGCACCTTTGCATGCGACGATCCAGAGGTCAAGAGGAATGTCAAAGTTAATGCAATCATCCAGGACTCTCCTAATGCTATGGATCAACTCATAGCATACGTCTCAGATTGGAGGAAACTTAAGATTGCAGTTGCGTGGTTTCTCAAGTTGAGGGGGACTCTTCTGGAGTTGAAACAGAAGAGGAAGGAGCTGCAGGCGCACAATGTCCACAAAAAGGCTGCAAATAGTTCATCCAGCTATGTACAGTTGGAGATGGAAAAGGTAAAAGGGGCAGTAGGAGGTCAAACCTTGTTACCAGATGAGCTCCTGTCAGCTGAAGTTTCCATCATTCGTTATAGCCAGCAACAAAGGTTCAAGGAAGAAACTGCTGCTCTATCAGCTGGAAAATCTGTGGCAAGACACAGTGTCATCTACAAACTAGATTCATGCCTGGTGGATGGACTCCTGAGAACTGGAGGGCGTTTGAGCAAGGCAGCTTTTCCAGAAGAGATAAAGCATCAACTCATTCTGTCAAAGGATCAGTACATCTCCATACTCATATTCACCAGCAAATGGGTCACAGTGGGATAAATCACATATTGGCATAGCTCTCAAGAAGTTCTGGAGTATGAATGCCAATTCAGCCGTGAGAAAAATAATTTCACATTGTTGCTTCTGCAGGCGCTATAATGGAAGAGTGGGTGAGCAAAAGGTGGTAGACCTACCAAAGGGAAGGGTTCTACCTGATCTTCCCCCCTTTGCAAATGTTGGAGTAGATTTCTTCGGACCCATCGAAATGAAGAGAGGTCAAAGCCTTTGCAAAGCGTTATGGTGTAATTTTTACATGCCTTGCAAGCAGAGCAGTCCATTTGGAGGGGGCACAATCTTTGGACACTGACGCTTTATGAAGGTTCATCACCTGAAGAAGCCAGTAGTCTTGAATGCGTTCAGACAATGGCTCAAACTTTGTTGGAGCAGAAAAGGAGCTGAGGGAGGCTCTCACATCGTTGAATCATAGTCAGATACAGGGCGTTCTACTGCAAGAGGGTATCCATTGGAGTTACAAACCCGCCTACAGGATCCCGTCATGGCGGTGTATGGGAATGTGTCATCCGCATGGTCAGGAAGTTTCTCACTTCTGTTTTTATATCTGCAAACTCTGGATGATGATGATGGAGTCCACACTGTTTTGTGCAAAGTTGAGGCAACCCTAAATGATTGCCCCATCACCAAACGCTATGATGACCCAACGACCTTGATCCTCTTATTCCAAACCACAGTCTCCTGATGAAAGGTAAACCAGGACTATTTAACGAGCAGGATCTGTATGTGAAGAGAAGATGGAGACAAGTTCAGTACATTGTGGATCTTTTCTGGAAAAGATGGGTAAGAGAGTACCTCCCTTTGCTCCAAGAACAACAGAAATTGAGCCAAACATCTTAGAAAGACCTGTGACTAAGCTTTGTTTGTTGTAGGAGGCTTCAAACTGTTAGGGTCAGGAGTTACAGTGACCTTTGACTGCAACAAGATCATGTTATAAATGGTCTGTTCAATACAAATCATAAACATGGTACATACATTTTTGGCCCATGATTAAATTTGAATATAATTATGTTCAGCCGCCATTAACAATTAGGGGCCGGCGTATGAGCCTTTGTTTGAATTTAACGTAAGTTATTAATGGATATTAGTACATGTAGATTGACGTATGGTTTATTGTGATAGACAAGAAGATGTAAATAAACACTCTTGATTATTGCTGCACAGACGTTCGTGATGTGAATTAATTAACCCGCTGCACAAAAGGAGATGCGTCAAATAGGCAATTTGCGGTATAGCAGCCCCTATGTGGCTTGTAGATCTTTTATTTTGTTTTAAGTCACAACACTTCAACTGTCTTTTCCATCTGGAAAGCCTCAGTATGATGTTTTCTGTGTGTACTAGTTGCAAATAGGACGAATATGAAAAAAATAGCTTTTCTGTCGTGTTATGTCAGTTTGTACTGAAAATGTTAGTGTTCATCTGAGCAATGAATTACTACATCGATAAATTTATCAATCTCATATCAGAAGCCATAACCTCTTGATTCAATGGATCTCCATTATCTACTTCAAAAGAACACAACAGGACAACAACTGGGTGTAAATAAATAAATGTATTAACTAAACTGCTATCTACAGAGTAAATGGAACGTGTAATAATCATAAAGATGAAAATAATTATGAAATGAGCTGTCAAAAAAAAAAGTCAAATATCATTGGACGGAGTCTCATCGTTACAAACTCGAGATTTTGCCTATGTTCTCCAGTTGCCTTTTGTCCATTTGTTGATCCTCTGGAGCTGACTCTTGACCCATGGTCTGGTTTTGTGTCTCTCTGACATGCTAAAAGCATGGTCTGTTTGTGAGAGAATGGTCCTTCTCTCTGATTCCTATTAATTTGATAGATTGATGGTGAGAAGAGTAACAAAGTGTCAATTTTGAGTCTGTAACTCTGCATATCCTTACAATGAACATCTTCAATGGCTTGGGACTGATGCCAGGCCAGGAATGTACGCTACATATCCCCCAATCGGTTGAATGGTCGCCATCTGGTAGCATAAGGAACGTCTTACATAACATCTGCTATCATGATCAGAGTTGATGTCTTTTTTTTTTTCAAAAATGAAAACAACTATGACCTGTGTAGCTATTCTATAATGCTGACTGTTGGATCATTATTTCATATCTCTTCTAGAGAATTACCTTTTGTTATGGCAGCTATGTAAAGCCATTAAACAAAACCAATGGCTAGCATTGGAAAAAATGTATAGGCTATGTAAATGCCTGAGAGGAAAAAAGGGAGAAAAAAAACAAACAAGGAATCTATAAAACTTACTGTATTGCTTAAACTAATTGTACCTTGTTTCTCAGGGGTTAACTAGTCATACAGGGTTATCTAACATTTATTACATTATTTACACCAACTCAGTCTGTTTTGTTACTGACTAAGGTGTTTTACACTGGGAGAGAGGGACAAAGTATGTCTAGGTAAACATGCCAAATGTTACAATGGCTAGGCTGACATTCATGGGAACAATATCCGAAAGCATAGCAGGGTTACGTTGTCTGTGAGCACAGACAACCTATAGTATTGATAGCGTCATAGCAGTGTGTCCACTGCTACTGTGGTCTTGTCATAAAGCAGTTAATAAGAACCTCAACTATTTGTAATTGGCACCTGTCGGTGCTTACTGATTTTTATTATTTATGACCTGATTGGGACAAAATTTTCTCAGTCTAAAGAGGGCTTTGTGTAGTTTGTACTGTGTGCAGTTGAGCCATTTGTGAGTAAGCTTTTCCTGAGTTGTACTAGCCTTATTGTGGTTCACAACAGAAAAGAGTTCATCTGAGAACATGTGTGGACTTGAGCAGTGGGGAAGAGACTTACAGGTAAGTTTTTCCGTGCTTGAACTGGCTGTTTCAGTTGTTTGAGTGAGAGAGTGGTACAGCCATGTGTCCCCCACTTGGATTTTGACATGGGAAGCTTTTTGATCATAATAGACCTTGAGCTGTTGAGTGTCAGCGCAGAAATCAGGGGTGGGAGGGTGGGAACAAAAGTAAGGGTCGGATGGAGACCCCATGGTGGGCGTCCCAAATGTGCCCTCCAAAGCGCCATGTTTGATTGAAGCGTCAGTAGATTGGTCAGGTGGGACATGTTGACCCAGTGTTTTTGTCCCTTTGACCTCAAGAGCACAGCACAAAGTTGTAGTGAACCTAATCTGGACACTTCAGTCCTCTCAAATTTTAGACCTATTTCAAAACTTCCCTTTCTTTCAAAACTCCATGAAAAAATTGTACTTATTCAATTGCAGTCCTTCTTTAACTTACATGGTATTCTTGAGGTGTTCCGGTCTGGTTTTAAAGCCTTTTACAGCACTGAACCTGCGCGTTTAAAAGTTTTTAATGATCTTTTATTAGCCACCGACTCAGGGGATTCTGCTATTCTTATGCTTTTAGACCTCTCAGCTGCTTTCGATACAGTGGATTTACAGTATCTTTATCGCTCGCCTAGAGCATTATGTAGGTATTAAAGGAACCGCTCTGGAGTGGCCTGTCAGCCTTGGTAATTGTGTGTCCTCCTCAGCGCCTTCATCTTGTGGCATGCCTCAGGGGTCCATTCTTGGGCCTGCCCTATTCTCTCTTTATATGCTCCCCCTGGGGTCCATTCTTAGAAAACACGGCATTGCATTTCATTTTTATGCAGATGACATACAAATGTATCTGCCCTTGAAACAAAGCGGCACCCTACAACCACTTTTGGACTGTCTTAAGGACATTAAAGCTTGCATGGCCTTAAACTTTTAAAGTTTTAATGAAAAAAAAGAGTTTCTGTTATTCGGGCCCAGTAGTGCCTGTATTGGCCCCCTCATAGACCTGAGCTCTGTAAGTCCATACGTAAAATCCACTGTTAGAAATCTGGGTGTGATTATGGACAGTGATTTTAAATTGGACAAACACATCAATTCAGTTGTGAAATCCAGCTTTTCAAAACTGAGGCTTTTATCGGACTGCCTGTCTTTTAATGATTTTGAAAGAGTCATCCATGCTTTTATTTTGTCCCGCTAATAATTCTGTAATGCTCTTTATGTTAGTGTTAACCAGAACTCCCTCTCACGACTACAGTTGGTCCAAAATGCAGTAGTTCGTCTTTTAACAGGAACACTGGCTCCCTGTACGTTTTAGGATTGATTTTAAAATTTTAACTTTCGTTTACAAATCATTACATGAGCTAGTTCCATTTTACCTGTCGGATCTTTTATGACAACCATCAGTACTGGGTTCAAACTGTGATATATTGCGAGCAATCTTATCTAGCTCTCGATATGAAGGACCCTGTGATGTGTTGGTGCCTGAAGATAGATAAGATCTCAAAGGAGGAATCACTCTAGTCAAATCCAGAGGAGTTCTGCTGGCCCTCAAGGGGTATGGCATAAGAGGCGAGAAGAGGTGAGAAGACACGCCTCCTTGAACTCCCCTATTAGGTGGCTCATCTTTTATTTCAGTCAGGTATGGTTGTCAGGTTCGATCCATCTTAAGAGAATGTTGCAGTTCTCCTTTAACAGGTGCCAGTTCCTTTTTTCTTATTTCTTGTTGCTAGCAGGCCTGTGAGAGTTTGTCTCTAGCTTCAGTTAACTGTTCTTGAATCTGTTGGATCTGCTTTTCTTCAACATAAAGATGGAGGTTTATAGGCTCTGTTCTGAGCTTTTAACTCATTGATATGTGTTTTAGTCTGTGTTAAAGACTGTTCTGATTGTTCAAGCTGTTGTTGAAGGAGTAAGTTTCCTTTTTGTTGTAAATTTTGTTGAATGCAGGATTTTAGTTTATTTCCTGTCCATTCTAACTGATTGTGTGCACGTCTGAGCTGTGCATTTAACACAACAGCCAGGTTCCGTAACACTTTGGTCAGTGCCGTGTCTTTTGGTAGTTTAGTCAGGGACTCATCTAGGAGTGCTGCCATTATGCTTCAAGGTCCAAAGGGTTAGTACTTTGGATTCTAGCTGCATAGCCAGGTAGCAACTTTTCAGTTATGTCCACCAATGCAGTTGCCAAGTTTTCAAAGTGGTCACCATAGCATAAAGCTTATGCGGCTAAAACTGCCATGTCTGATTTGCGAGGGGTAGATATATGGGTGGTTTGGTTAATGTGTTTAATTTATTATGTAAAAAATAAAAAGACAGAAAAGAAAGCAGTCAACAAGCAGGTTAATTTTGAAGGCAGTGATTAGTAGGTTCTGTATAACACAGGCCCTATGTAGTTGTTTACAGAACAACTACATAGGGTCTGTGTATGTGTTGCTGTTAGTTCTCACAAATGTTAGGTTTAACATGGGTTTAAATTGTTCTTGTTCAGCGATGTATTAAGATATAATAATAGCTACCATTGGGAGCTAGTCCTGCAGTTGCATTGCTAAACAATCAGCAAACCCTAGCAGTGAATAACTCTAAGCTGGTTAGTCTTCAAAGGGATAGAACTCAAAGTTGAACAGTTAAAGATCCACGTTACTGTGTCTAAATTGGAACCCCCTCCTAAGATGTCACTAGTGAGCAGTGATCACCTTATGGGTAGAATTCAAAATTAAACAGATCCAGGTGCAACTGGATTGTACAAAGGGGAGAAATCCCTTTAAAAGGAGAAGGCAATTTAATTTGATGTGATATGGTTGTGTGAATACACATTAGAGTACATCTGAAATCTCAAATTCAAACAGTGTTGATACTTGATAAGAATTTGATAATGTAATCTAAATGTGGAGTTAGTATAGGGATTTATACTGAAAGAAGAGCAGAATTGAAACTTTGTCTAAAATAGTTTTCCTTAATGCTGTTACTAGTGTTATTAGATTCATGTAACCATACAGTTTTAAAAGGATTAGGCTTTCAATTGAATCAAAAACTTAAATTTAACAACGACAAGTGTGATAGATTAATCTCTTCAACTGTAGAATTAATAACTTGGATTAATTCAAGTGTGAGTAATTAGCAGCAAGATTTTGATATAGCAAATTATGAATTTACAAAGCTAGCAGAATTAGATTTCATTCTGTTGCAATCAATTCAATGTTTGAATAATTTCAACACATTGAACCAAATCAGCCACCAGATGACAACAGATTTCAGATTTGTCAGTACGGCATGTCATTTGCACTAATGATACTTTTAGCTACAGACGAACATTAGATGTAGTCCAAAAGAAAAGTTTCATCTCTTTCCTCGCCCGGATCTGTCTCCCGCGGTGTAAAAACATACAGCATTCACCCGTGTTTTGCTTCTTTGCTGTTGAACATTGTTTCTTGTCGGAGCGGCTCTTCGGAATGGAGATAAAGATTGTTTTCGAGGCGCTTCAGACATCTCTGCGTTTCTGTGATGCTTGTTGGCAGCTTTTAAAAACATTTTTTTGTCGGGATCGTACCTTCAAGCTCAGGAGGATGCTCTTCTTATCCATGGGACTAAGGACAGACTAGACGCTACACTAACTCACACAGCATCTAGTGTGTCTAGGTGGTATTACAACGCAGTCCGGGACACGGCTAATTGATTACATGCTCATTTCAGTAGATATCTCTGAAATACAATAGATGGTGGCTCCTTCATATTGCTTGGTGTTAGTAGAGTTTTTGAACATTTTAAACTAAAATTCTGGCCAAATTTGGCCAGATCTTACACATTTCACCTTTTAGTAACCGTTATTTTCAACACCAGTCGTCTGGGACTTAAAGCAAACAAACAATTATATTGCACTACTCAGAACACAGGGTATTTACAAAGCCAAAGTTACGTTCAAAAGCAGCTATTTTTCAACACGACTATTTTTCAACAGGGGTTCGCTTTAAGGACTCCAAACAAGCAGTTCAAATACGTTATTATCTCCCAGTTCAACAAAACGGGTGTTTCACTCTTTTACCAACGCTGTGTTTCTGATCACACGGGGGAGATAATCTCTTTACTGTAACGGCAGTGATAGCAACAGCTCCTAGCGGGTCAGGTAACTAATCTGACAGGTTAGCACAGAGGGTTTAGGAGGTCAAAGCACAATCTGAGATAAAAGCATGCATTGCTTCAAATGCATCATGTGTGCAGCTCGAATAGGCAAGAAAACACATTCTGACGCCTTTTGGATACATATATAACAGTTGACCTGGAAAAATTAGTCAGAATTTAAGAAAAGACAACCTAATATGATTTTTAACAGAGAACGATCTGACAACTTTGCGTTTTCAGGGTGAACTGAGTGCAATCATTATGAAAGAAAATGTTTCTCTCACTTTCACCATTCTAGCAAACTTGGCCAGGAAGGAGGCTGAGGCTTTCTGGAGAAAAATGACGTTGATGAAGTTGATGTGAAAAATTAGTCTGACTGAAGAAAAGAGTGCTGAACATCATGTTTAATGCATAATAAACTGCTATGAGTGAGAGTAGCGTACAAATAAGCAATTGGGTGTTTTAAGGGCGAACTGAGCACAATCTGAGATAAAAGCATGTTTTCCTTCACATTTGTCATGTTTGCAGCTTGACCAGGCAAGAAAACACATTTTTAAGCCTTGTGGAGACAAATACCAGTTGAATTAAAATAGGAGTAGGAATTGAAGAAAAGGCAGTCAACGCGATGCTTAACAGACAACGAACTGATCTCAGCAAGAGTAGCGCACAAATTAATAATTGTGCTCTTTCAGGCCGAACTGAGCACAATCTGAGATAAAAGCCTGTTTTCCTTCGCAAGTTGCCTTATTTGCTGCTAGAACAGTCTGGAAATATCATTCTGAAGCCTTCTGTAGAAATGACAGTTGATGTGAAAAATGAGTCTGCACTGAAGAAAAGACAGCTTACCGTTGTGCTTATATGACCATTTAAATATTACTAGTTATGTATGAATTTTGTCCGTGTCCTTTACTCTTTCTTTGCCACGTGCTCCAAGTAACATTCTACTTTATTTTTATAAGCCAAGTCAAGACCAACTGAATTGAAACACTTGCAGTGCTGGGTGTGTGATATAGGGAGTAGTATGGCCACCTGTACTCACTTCTCGCTTAGAGGTATCTAGCTGTAGTTTTAATGAACATGCATTTTCAATAATTCGTAGCGTGTGAATGTCCTTTGCCTCTGACACCGGACCAGACCGGATTATTAAAAGTGGTGGCAGCTTTACACTACTTTAAAAATCTCTAACTACTTCAGTTTATTACAGTACTTTCTTAGCAACCAGGTGCCTGGCTGAAAAGAAACAAAGTTTCTGATTTATGAGGCATTCAAAATTAGAAAAGTGATTTCACACCTATATTTCAAGTCTACCCCAAAAATAATCATACCAATGGAAAGAGCTTGTTAATTAGTAAAGTCAAAAAATATCAAGTTAGAACCCTTAACCAAAATATATTAATTGAGTTGTCAAACATGGTTGGTTAGCATGGCTTTTGTTTACATATACACTAATGCAGTGCCTGTTCAAATGTGCATGTCATTAAGAGTTATATATTTTATTCAGGCATCTAATCATGTAATTTCTACATCACTGCTGTGTTATGAATAATCATAATAATAATAATCAGATACCTGAAGTGACATACACCTGATCAGAAAATATTGGACCACAATTTCAAAAGGACTGCTGTGACATTCACTTTTCAATTTATTAGGTACACCTAGATAAAACTAATGCAGTGCAATACAACAGCACTGTAATAAATCTTCCCCTCATGAGGATAATAATGTTCAGTTTTTATTGAATCTGTTTGAGAGGATGTTGATTTATTTTCATGGGCATTTTGGAGCATGTAAATTGGTGGAGCTGTTGAACTTTACAGGCTATACTGTGAGGTGTTTCTAATATTTTGTCCATCATATGAGTGAAGGTTGACAAAATATTTGGAACAACTCTCAGTACAGTACAGGAACAACTCATCAAGATGTTTGATATATCAGTTAATATAGCTTGGTTGAAGTTGCCAACTTCATGTTTTGTGCATTTCCTCAAAACTATTTCCAGTGATATATTTTTTTAGGGTAGACTTTGTCATTCATGGGCAATATATTGCATATTGCACTATTATTGTATATTAGGATATCTTTTACACATGCACCTAGTTGCTAAGGAAGTACTATAACATGAGTATTATATATAAAAATTTTAAAGATCTGATGTGATTCTGTGTGAAGATATTGTGGGCCCCAAAGCACTACAGAATGTTTTACATGTTTACAGAATACAATTTTCAGCAGCCATAACTTGGCAGATGTGCAACTGTAGGCCAACAATTTTAGATGTAAAGACATCTAATAGTGTAGACCAATCCCTGAAAATCTCAAGCATTTAACCTAACTAGTTCCAAAGTAAGTATTTATGGAATTTGCAGTTTTTTTTTAAAACACTTGTTTATTAGGGCCACAACCCCACCCTCCATATCTCAGAAACTAAAGAAGATGCAAGCAAGTTGTCAGGTACAATGAAATTATTTCCACCAAGTATGGATGACCCATAAGAAAATGTACTTGTCTAATGTGATTAAAAATGATCTCCAATATCCCATACATGTTTTTTTAAGGCATTATTGGAGCATGTCAGAATCAAATGAATTGCATTCCACCTTTAGTAACAATCATTCTCTTACGTCCCACCCCCTCTTTAAACCCTCCACCCACTCACAGAGAATGTGCACATAGACAGGGACACTGGCATGTGAGTCAGACTCACAAAAGTATTTTCATATGGTCTGAAATGTAACCATGGCCATGTATTCAAGGATGTCCATTTACTGTAGGGATGCCACAATTAAGTTTTTTTGGGTATCTGCTGATATCGAGTCTGATCCTGAACCGTTTTTATTATCAATATAATCATTATTATCATTATTATTATTATTATTATTATTATTATTATTATTATTATTATTATTATTATTATTATTATTATTATTATTATCAACAATGAACTAATGGAGACATACATTTTCCCTAGGGGATAATTAAAGTATCTATCTATCTATCTATTGTAGCGTTAACGCCATAATTTAGAATTTACTCTCGTTGAAATGGGGCACCATTCCTCTTGGAGGACAACAATTAATTGCCAAATTTATCAATCTCATATCGGAAGCCATGACTCGATTCAATGGATGTCTAGTTTCTACTTCAAAAGAATACAACAGGACAACAACTGGGGGTAAATAAAGGAGTTTATTAAGTAAACTACTATCTACAGAGTAAATGCAAGGTGTAATAATCATATAATAAAAAATAAAATAATAATGAAATGAGCAGTGTGATGAGTTGGCCATGGTGGGAGAGAATATGTTATGGCTATACACTATGGCGATACATCAGTTAATATAGTTTGGTTGAAGTTGCCAACTTCATGTTTTGTGCATTTACTCAAAACTATTTCCAGTGATATATTTTTTTAGGGTAGACTTGGTCATTCATGGGCAATATATTGCATATTGCACTATTATTGTATATTAGGATATCTTTTACACATGTACCTAGTTGCTAAGGAAGTACTATAACATGAGTATTATATATAAAAATTTTAAAGATCTGATGTGGTTCTGTGTGAAGATATTGTGGGCCCCAAAGCACTACAGAATGTTGTTGCTGTGAGCAATGTTTGTCAGAGTAAATGATAGCCTAATATATTAATTGTGAAAAAAAGGAATAAAAAAAACACCTGTATTCTTCAGAAGAGAGACAGCAATGTTTGCTCTTATGGTGTTTACACCAGATGTTCAATTGTCAAATTCTAGAGGGGATCCACCCACGTCCACTCAGCAAACTGTGAATAATAGGTGCAAGAATGGATTTATTATGGAAAGGAACAGTAAACTTACAAGAAGTGTTTGAAAGCTATTGAACCACCCAATGCCCAAAATTAACAGTAGCATTAGTCTTTGTGTAATATTAATTAATTAAAGCAACCCAATGTATGTTAAAGTGGAATGTCCGAATATTCTTACCTATTTTACATTCTTCCTTCCTCTGTATAGACATATCAAATAACCTGACTTTTGAGTAATACTCTTAGCTGTACTTTACCTTTGACAAAAAGGAGCATTGCACTTCACGTTCTGTGCAAATTTTTCATGAATTTATTTTTGAAGCCTTTGCATCCATGCATGGTTATCAAACATGCTTTTGTATAACATAAAAAATTTAAGGCTCAGAGTAGGAAATCAAAAATCTAAGATACAATAAAGTAAGATTCTGAGAAAGGGACTTATCTTAACATGGCTGGAAAGAATGATGAAAAATTATGCGGTGAAATAACAGCCTAGGAAAAGTCTCTATTATTAAAGTTATGTAGCAGTAGGTGGATCACAACTATCTAACAGGCCCATAATTTTTTCCAAAATGTATATTCCTTTTCTTTGAGTTTCTAACTCCCGCATCTAATACTTTCCCCAAAGTAAATGGATTAACTTGCACATTTAAGTAGTTGTATGTATCGCTATTATGAAAAAAAGCATTACACTGTACTGACTTGATAAGTTCTGCTATATTGGCACATTTAACATCTAATTATCTATACATAACTTTAATTTCACAGCACTGTACCCAAAGTCTGGCCAGTATTTACAGTAATCGTTTTATTAATGTCTAATTTACTGTAATACACAGATGTTATTTCCTTGTCCATGATTTTTTTTTACCTATTGTACTTACAGTGTCCTAAAAGAATGCATACTAAATTACCTCGTGATGTCTTTGCAGTGTTCAACAGATGTTTCTCTTTCACCCATTGGATCCAGAAAAACAGTTTTTCTTTCTGCTGGTAAGATCATCTAACTATAGAGTTACAATTTAATAAATATGCTGTATGAGTAGCTTTGTAGTTCTTCAGCAATACTATGCAGACTGCATGTGCCGCTGAAGAATATGTACACAGACACACACACGCGCACACACACAGTATTTTTAAATGTACATACATATAAAAACATATAAAAAAATACCATCAAGTTGAAAAAATAATTACCACGAGCATCCAGTGATGACCCTCGTTGACAATGCCCACGATGAATTTGTACAGCTGGAGGACAATCTGTAAGATAACATAACAAATCAAAAATGCCTAGTGATTATAGTATATTGTGCATTATTTCTTAGTACAATAAATGACATAATATTGTTTAATACCTCAATTTTGGGTGGTTTTCTCTGCCATATCCGTGTAATTTCAAAGGAGTCCAGTGCAAAAGCCCTTTCTGTGTTCTCATTATATTTTTTTTTACAAGCAGGGTCAGATGTGCATTGATAACCTCGTTAAAAACATATTTAGCATGTCAAACAATAAATCAAATTTTGTGTCCCTGTTGACTATGGTCAACAGGGAAACCATTTTAAAAGAAAAGAATGTTAACACCTCACCTCACTTTCAAAGAAGTCCCCAAAGACAATCTTATATGGGCCGATCTTGGAGAGGAGGACATAGACCTTTTTCCCCTCCCATACATCTTTCACATCTATAAAAGCAAGTTTTAAAGTTTTAGGAATGAAATTCTGTCAGGACTTATTTAATTGATCTTCAAAAATACACTTGGGATACAATATCATTTTACTCATAGTCAATTACAAAGCTGGCAAAATCTTGGTGTTGGATTAGAATTACCTGTTTTTGGATAAAAATGTTCATCAAATTTGGATTATTCTAATGTTTATTTTGACTTCTAAACTATTTCAAGTTTTCAGATGGTGCAATATTCAGCTGATCTTTAAACCTATGAATAAATCATATCTGTTTTAACCTACCTTTACGGTTAACGTGAGTTTTACAATTTATTTCAGTATTTTACTGTTATTCTTATTTGCTAAATCCTTGGGGGTTCTTATGACTGTATGTAAATCTCTAGCAGACAGGAGCACACCCATAACATTTTCAGCCTCAATATTTGAAGCTTGCAAATGGAGTTAATGTATATAAAAGTAAATACATTTATTAAACATATGCTTGCTGATATGGATATCCACTGTGGAGTTTATGGACGGGATGGTAAGCGGGACAGCAGAGTACGGGATGGTGGAACAATCCACTGAAAGTTTGTGTGGAACTCTTGGTTGTTCCTCCATATAGGCAACCAAGTTGATTTTTGGGATCGTCACTCCTTGACTGTCTACAAAGTCCACACTTTTCTCTGCAATTGCCAAAATGGTGTATGGCCCAAGCTAAATTGGATCTAATTTACCCCCTTTCCTCTGCTGGCTCCGAACATTTAATCTCAAGACCTTCATACCCACCTGAGAGTCGGGAGTAGGCTTTTTACTTTTCGACTTTTTGTGAGGTTTGGCCTTGCTGTTAAGGATAGCACTCTGAAGAGTATCATCAAGCTTGAGGACGTCCTCATACATTTTTTTAGATGAGAAGTAAAAAATTAAACACATGTTAAAATAGACATACCTCTGGATGGTGCCATTCATCTTCTCCACCAGCCCATTAGTTTGTGAATGGTAGAATGAATGCTTTTGTATCCCTAGATTTTGCAGACATTTCTGTTGATCTGTATTGGGTATAAATAAAGACAGTAAATTAAAAATATTCATAGACGGAATAAGATATGACTTTCATAGCCAATTAGTATAATAGTTAAATGAGCCATTACCAAATTTCTGTATGTGATAAATGTTCATTATATATCTATTTCATGGCAGTAGTTATTCATACATACTTCCTTCACAAACTCCCGGGCTTGATCAGTCAGAATCCTCTTTGGAGTTTCAAACTGATACTGATACTGATATTGATATTCTGTCTATACTGACAGAATATTATAGTAGAGTCATTTTTAACTTCATAATCGTCCTATTTGCAACTAGTAACGAGAAACATGGTACATTCTTTCCTGTTACAAAACGACAGGCGATTGCTCCTAGTGCCAAACGAAATCCATTCGGCATCATACACAGCCTTACATCATTTTACAACATTCTGTGTCTTTTTTCACTTCGACTGTCTTTTTTTATTACGAAAACCTCAAGATGACGTTCCCAGTGTTCATATTAGTGTTTCTAGTGCCATACGCAGTCCGTTCGGAGTCATACACAGCGTTAATATCATTTTATATCATTCTTAGCCTTTTTTTACTTCAGCTCCATGTTCTAACAGGAAAGCCTCAGTACGTTGTACGATGTGTACTAGTTGCAAATAACACGAATATGAAGAAAAACATGTTGCTGTGTCATATTATATCAGTTTGTACTGAAAAACGTTAAAGTGTTCATCTGAGAATCTTTAGTGCCTAGAGCAGTCAATTTGGAGTCATACACCACTTTAACATCATTTTACATTATTTTATGCCTTATTTCACTTCAACTGTCTTTTCTATAAGGAAATCCTCATTCTGATGTTTCCCATGTTTACTAGTTGCAAATTGGATAAATACGAAGAAAAACAGGTTGTCCTTCATGTTATGTCAGTTTTTACTGAAAACGTTAGTGTTCATCTGAGCACTTCTAGTTCCAAAAGCATTCCATTCAGCATTATACACCGCATTTAACATTCACATCACTCTTTGCCTTGTCTTCATATATTTTAATAAAAGCTTTGCAAGGGATCAGTGTACAGTCAAACAGAGTGTAAATCGTAGACTGATAACAGCGAAAGAGTGTGCATGAATTTTATAGGAAGAGTGAAGAAACAAGCATGGTCAGGATGTGTGTGTGAACATTTATGGAAGCTAACTGTCAAAAGAAGCAGCTGCGTGCTCAAGGACATGGACCCCTAAGTTTGTAACAGATAATGCCAGATAAGGAATTCACACGTAAGAACAGATTCATAAAACCAAATAAGGATTATCAATGTGAGGATAGATTCATGTCCAAAGTTATACAAAGTCAAACCATGCAAAGTGCAATACCACGTTATACAAAGTGCAGAATATGATTTTTCTATTAAAACTTTTTGCACTTCAACAAGTGTTCATCTGAGCGCTTCTAGTGCCAAAAGAAGTCCATTCGGAGTCATGTCAGGGGCAGGAAAGGAGGACTGGATTCTGCCCATTCTACCAGTCGAGGTTAAATCCATCAAGGGAGACAAGATACTACAACATATGCGTTTCTGGATCCTGGCAGTTCAGCCAATTTCTGTTCAGACATAAAGGTTATCTATGCTGCACAAGAACTTGGCCAGTGATTTATAGTCTGGTCGCATCGTTGGTGTTGCTTCAATCCACCTAGTAAATCTATCAACCACATCCAAAATGTATCTCATTCTACCTATTCACTGGATCATGTTCACATAATATATCATTAGGTGCCTAAATGGACCATCTGTTGGCCTAATATGCACAGTTGGTGTAGAAAAAGCTTTCCTTGTGTTATATTGTGCACACACTTCACATTTTGCAATGTTCTATCAACTGCAACCACCAAACTGCTTGAAGGCGTTTGATAACCTCCCCCCTTGCATAATGGTCAGAGCCTTGCACATTTCTTATACCAAAACAGGCAACACAAAATGACCATGAGAACTTCTCCACAAACCCTTTTGAGGAACATCTAGTATGACCTTGATAGCCCCCTTTTTCAACCATACCGATTTCTCATATGGATCAGCTCTCTCCTGTGCCTGTATTAGAAAAGATAGAGTTGTTAGAGGTTCACAAGCAGCAGCTGATAGAACTCATTCACTCTTTCCACTCCATGATTAGACATAGCACATGTATTATTTGCATTCAACTTTGCTCACCAGTGACTTGAATTCTAACATTTTTCCATACTTAATTTCTCATTTATTTTTCAATCATTTTGACTAGGGTCTTTGGAGAAGAGACATTCTGATTTACCTCACCTTGGCGGAGACCTGCACTCAGACACAAATTTGATGATCCGCCCAGGCAGGGGTCCTCAGGCTTCTGTCTCTCCTGGCTGGCTCGCCAATTTATTTTGGAGGAAAAAAGGTCCAGGTACAGGCCGAAGACTAAGTCTAGGCCTTTTTCACCAACACTGCACTTTTACTGGAGTCAAAAAATATTTAAAAAAATAAGTCACTGGAGATGATCAGAGTCTAATGTAATAGAATTTATTCTTTCACAAGAATAAAAGCGAGATCAGCTCTGAATCCGAACTGAAGACAGAGAGCCTGTGCATAATCATATATAGTTCTTTCTTAGGTTGGTTCTCCACCTATTTTCTAAAGTGAACCTATCACTGCCTTGGGAGCAATAATGTCCAGCACCACGTGGAATTCCCCAAACCAGGCCTGCCAAGGCATGTAGTAGGACCAGGCATCCAAGAGCCCCTCCACCACCCTAAACCTGAGGCGTTCATCTAACACCATTGCTCCCGGGGCCTTTAGACCTCCAGGTTTCATTCTGTAACAATCTTACTTCAGTAAAGGCTGGTTAACATAAAAATCTAACCTCAGTTGTGAGTATAGCTATTCCATTGGATTATATAAATTTAACATTCAGTATATTTTTAATGCATAGTATATTTCAGTGAAAATTTACTACAACACTCTTCCCCGAGTTGTACTAGTTATGGACAATTCTTCTCACTTCTCAGTAGATGTGGTGGAAACAGTCAAGTGGAACATTAATGTTGATGGCTGTTTGAAGAGCCTGCCCTCAGAGGAGCAGTTCTTATGGTCCAAGCTCTTACTGACATTTGTGAGCGAGGAGGCTTCACTCTGAGAAAGTGGTTCAGCAACAGCCAAAGCAGTGCACACCATCGCTGAGGAGCACAGGGCTAAAGAATTGAATGAATTAGATCTGGATAGAGATGAGCTTCAAGTTGAGAGAATCCTTGGGCCACAATGTTATGTGGAGTTGAAGATGATGATGAAGGAGCACCTTCATACCAGACAAGTTCTGTTTATGATCCCTTGGGTTTCCTTCCACCAGTACCACTGCCTGCCAAGGTCATGTTGCAAGCGACGTTGCGGGTGGGACAACAACATACCTTAGTACATTAGATGCCAATGGAGAAGGTGGCTGGAAGAGATGGAAAGAATGGCATCATTCAAAGTCAAGAGAAGCATTAAGCCCAAAGACTTTGGACAGCCTATTCAGGTTCAATTGCATCATTTTTCAGATGCTAGCCAAGATGGATTTGGTACTGTTACCTACATCCATGTAGGTACTGTTACCTACATCCATGGGGTCCATGTCTCCTTCCTTCTTGGTAAGGCCTGAGTCAGTCCCCTAAAGCAGATAACCAGTTCCTGTCTGGAGTTGACAGTCGCTGTTATTGCAATTCGTGTGGATCAGATGTTGAGAGCAGAATTGCAGTTACCATTGGATCAGTCAACATTCTGGATGGACAGCAACCTCAGTGCTCAAGTACATAAAAAATGAGGACACACGTTTTCATACATTTGTGGAAAATAGGGTATCAACCATTAGAGATGCGACTCAAGTTTCCCAATGGAGGTATATACATACCAAGGATAACCCCGCTGACGACGCCTTCAGAGATAGGAAAGTTGATGACTTGCTGAATGGTGGTGGATGGATCGAGGGTCCAAACCTTCTCTCTAAGCCAAAAAGTGATTTGCCCTCTGCTACAACAGAAGGCACCTTTACATGCAACGATCCGGAGGTCAAGAGGAATGGCACAGTGAATGCAATCATCCAAGGACTCTCCTATGCTATGGATCAACTCATAGCATACATCTCAGATTGGAGGAAATTTAAGATTGCAGTTGCGTGGTTTCTCAAGTTGAGGAGGACTCTTCTGGAGTTGAAACAGAAGAGGAAGGAGCTGCAGGCGCACAATGTCCACAAAAAGGCTACAAATAGTTCATCCAGCTATGTACAGTTGGAGATGGAAAAGGTAAAAGGAGGTCAAACCATGTTACCAGATGATCTCCTGTCAGTTAAAGTTTCCATCATTCGTTATAGCCAGCAACAAAGGTTCAAGGAAGAAACTGCTGCTCTATCAGCTGGAAAATCTGTGGCAAGGCAGCTTTTCCAGAAGAGATAAAGCATCAACTCATTCTGTCAAAGGATCAGTACATCTCTACACTTATATTCACCAGCGAATGGGTCACAATGGGATAAATCACATATTGGCATAGCTCACAAGAGGTTCTGGAATATGAATGCCAATTCAGCCGTGAGAAAAATAATTTAACATTGTTGCTTCTGCAGGCGCTATAATGGAAGAGTGGGTGAGCAAAAGGCGGTAGACCTGCCAGAGGGAAGGGTTCTAGCTGATCTTCCCCCCTTTGCAAATGTTGGAGTAGATTTCTTCGGACCCATCGAATTGAAGCCTTTGCAAGCGTTATGGTGTAATTTTTACATGCCTTGCAAGCAGAGCAGTCCATTTTCAGGGGGCACAATCTTTGGACACTGACGCTTTATGAAGCTTCACCACCTGAAGAAGCCAGTAGTCTTGAATGTATTCAGACAATGGCTCAAACTTTGTTGGAGCAGAAAAGGAGCTGAGGGAGGCTCTCACATCGTTGAATCATAGTCAGATACAGGGCGTTCTACTGCAAGAGGGGATCCATTGGAGTTTCAACCCGCCTACAGGATCCCATCATGGCGGTGTATAGGAATGTGTCATCTGCATGGTCAGGAAGTTTCTCACTTCTGTTTTACATCTGCAAACTCTGGATGATGATGATGATGGAGTCCACACTGTTTTGTGCAAAGTTGAGGCAACCCTAAATGATTGCCCCATCACCAAACGCTATGATGACCCCGATGACTTTGAACCTCTTACTCCAAACCACAGTCTCCTGATGAAAGGTAAACCAGTCTTACCACCAGGGCTATTTAACGAGCAGGATCTGTATGTGAAGAGAAGATGGAGACAAGTTCAGTACATTGTGGATCTTTTCTGGAAAAGATGGGTAAGAGAGTACCTCCCTTTGCTCCAAGAACAACAGAAATTGAACCAAGAGAGGAAAAATTTGATTCCTGCAGACATTGTCATGGTGGTTGATGCTGCCGCTCCTCGTGGTTCTTGGCTGCTTCGCAAAGTTATGGAAACCTTCCCAGACCAGAAAGGGTTATTCCACTCTGTATGAGACAAACATCTTCGAAAGACCTGTGACTAAGCTTTGTTTGTTGTAGGAGGCTTCAAACTGTTAGGGTCAGGAGTTAAAGTGACCTTTGACTGCAACAAGATCATGTTATAAATGGTCTGTTCAATACAAATCATAAAAATGGTACATACATTTTTGGCCCATGATTAAATTTGAATATAATTATGTTCAGCCGCAATTAACAATTAGGGGCCAGCGTATGAGCCTTTGACTTTAACGTAAGTTATTAATGGATATTAGTACATGTAGATTGACGTATGGTATATTGTGATGGACAAGAAGATGTAAATAAAACACTCTTGATTATTGCTGCACAGACGTTCGTGATGTGAATTACTTAACCCGCTGCACAAAAGGAGATGCGTCAAATAGGCAATTTGCGGTATAGCAGCCCCTTTGTGGCTTGTAGATCTTTTGTTTTGTTTTAAGTCACAACACTTAAACTGTCTTTTCCATCTGCAAAGCCTCAGTATGATGTTTTCTGTGTGTACTAGTTGCAAATAGGACGAATATGAAGAAAAATAGCTTTTCTGTCGTGTTACGTCAGTTTGCTGTAGCTGGAGACCTTTGGCTGAAACCCAGGTGGCTGAGGTTGCCATGGTAACCCTGGAGACGCGGGGATGTATGTAGATTCTCCTGGAGACAGTGTCCCATTATCACGGTGATGGATCCTGTAGGTTTTTCAGCGGTTAAGCTGTGGTGGAGTTTGCTGGGAGACTTTATATGTCGGGCACTCTTGATTTCTGGTAGGCTTCTCTGCCTGCGGTCGTGTGCAGATGTGTTAACTGCTGGCCTCTCTTGCGGGTTGCGAAATAAACTCCAATGTACCACCAATGTACCAGATGACTCTAAATTGGCAAAAGTCAAATATCATTGGACGGAGTCTCATCGTTACAAACTCGAGATTTTGCCTATTTTCTCCAGTTGCCTTGTGTCCATTTGTTGATCCTCTGGAGCTGACTCTTGACCCATGGTCTGGTTTTGTGTCTCTCTGACATGCTAAAAGCATGGTCTGTTTGTTAGAGAATGGTCCTTCTCTCTGATTCCTATTAATTTGATAGATTGATGGTGAGAAGAGCAACAAAGTGTCAATTTTGGGTCTGTAAATTTGCATGTCCTTACAATGAACTTCTTTAATGGCTTGGGACTGATGCCAGGCCAGGAATGTACGCTAACATATCCCCCACTCGGTTGAATGGTCGCCATCCGGTGGCATTAGGAACGCTTACATAAAATCTGCTATCATGATCAGAGTTGATGTCTTTTTTTCAAAAATGAAAACAACTATGACCTGTGTAGCTATTCTATAATCTAGGCAATGCTGACTGTTGGATCATTATTTCATATCTCTCCTAGAGAATTACCTTTTGTTATGGCAGCTATGTAAAGCAATTAAACAAAACCAGTGGCTAGCATAGAAAAAATTTATAGGCTATGTAAATGCCTGAGAGGAAAAAAGGGAGAGAAAAAAACAAAACAAGGAATCTATAAAGCTTACTTTATTGCTAAAACTAATTGGACCTTGTTTCTCAGGGGTTAACTAGTCATTATCTATTATCACATCTATTACATTATTTACACCAACTCAGTCTGTTTTGTTACTGACTAAGGTGTCTTACACTGGCAGAGAGGGACAAAGTATGTCTAGGTAAACATGCCAAATGTTACAATGGCTTTGTCAGCTAGGCTGACAATCATGGGAACAATATCCCAAAGCATAGCAGGTATTAGCATGGTTACGTTGTCTGTGAGCACAGACAACCTATAGTATTGATAGCATCATAGCAGTGTGTCCACTGCTTCTGTGGTCTTGAGCAGGGTTCTTTAAGTGTATTTAGCCTAGTGACTCACCCCCACTTTTATATATTTTACGCAGTCAACAAATACCGTACGTTTCAATGGCAGAGATGATTGTGAAAGGTGGATTTGACTGAAGACACCTGGATGCCATCAGGCTCTTTGCAACACAACCAATACTGAAGATTACCACTCGCACCTGTCACTGTAGGATGTTTCAAGTGTGCATCGTAGTTCATAGTCTGACTCTAAAATTGTCATAAACCATTTAATGAGAACCTCAACTATTTGTTATTGACACCTGTGGGTGCTTACGGATTTTTATTATTTATGACCTAATTGGGACAAAGTTTTCTCAGTCTAAGGAGGGCTTTGTGTGGTTTGTACTGTGTGCAGTTGAGCCATTTGTGAGTTAGCTTTTCCTGAGTTTTGCTAGCCTTATTGTGGTTCACAACAGAAAAGAGTTCATCTGAGAACATGTGTGGACTTGAGCAGTGGGGAAGAGACTTACAGGTAAGTTTTTCCGTGCTTGAACTGGCTGTTTCAGTTGTTTGAGTGGGAGAGTGGTACAGCCATGTGTCCCCCACTTGGATTTTGACATGGGAAGCTTTTTGATCATAATAGGCCTTGAGCTGTTGAGTGACAGCGCAGAAATCAGGGGTGGGAGGGGGGGAACAAAAGTAAGGGTCCCCCCATGGTGGGTGTCCCAAATGTGCCCTCCAAAGCGCCATGTTTGATAGAAGCGTCAGTAGATTGGTCAGGTGGGACATGTTGACCCAGTGTTTTTGTCCCATTGACCTCAAGAGCACAGCACAAAGTTGTAGTGAACCTAATCTGGACACTTCAGTCCTCTCAAATTTTAGACCTATTTCAAAACTTCCCTTTCTTTCAAAACTCCATGAAAAAATTGTGCTTATTCATTTGCAGTCCTTCTTTAACTTACATGTGGTATTCTTGAGGTGTTCCGGTCTGGTTTTAAAGCCTTTTACAGCACTGAACCTGCGCTTTTAAAAGTTTTTAATGATCTTTTATTAGCCACCGACTCAGGGGATTCTGCTAGTCTTATGCTTTTAGACCTCTCAGCTGCTTTCGGTACAGTGGATTTACAGTATCCTTATCGCTCGCCTAGAGCATTATGTAGGTATTAAAGGAACCGCTCTGGAGTTGCCTGTCAGCTTTGGTAATTGTGTGTCCTCCTCAGCGCCTTCATCTTGTGGCATGCCTCAGGGGTCCATTCTTGGGCCTGCCCTATTCTCTCTTTATATGCTCCCCCTGGGGGTCCATTCTCAGAAAACAGTGCCTGTATTGTCCCCCACATAGACCTGAGCCCTGTATGTCCATACGTAAAATCCACTGTTAGAAATCTGGGTGTGATTATGGACAGTGATTTTAAATTGGACAAACACATCAATTCAGTCGTGAAATCCAGCTTTTCTTCAACTGAGGCTTTTATTGGACTGCCTGTCTTTTAATGATTTTGAAAGAGTCATCCATGCTTTTATTTTGTCCCGCTAATACTACTGTAATGCTCTTTATGTTGGTGTTAACCAGAACTCCCTCTCACGACTACAGTTGGTCCAAAATGCAGTAGTTCGTCTTTTAACAGGAACACTGGCTCCCTGTACGTTTTAGGATTGATTTTAAAATTTTAACTTTCGTTTACAAATCATTACATGAGCTAGTTCCATTTTACCTGTTAGATCTTTTACTGGCACATGTACCTCTATGCACTCTCAGGTCTGCTGGCCAGTCACTCTTAGTTGTGCCCAGATCAGGCTAAAGCTCAGGGAAGACCGGGCTTTTTCAGTTTTAGTTTCCAAACTCTGGAACGAGCTGCCTCTACATGTCAGAATGTCCCCCTCCCTGTCTGTTTTTAAATCTCGTCTTAAAACACATTTTCATTCTTTGGCATTTGAATCCGTATGAAAGTTGTCATTTCTGTCTGTTTTCACAGTTTGTGTTCTTGCTGTGTTGTTTTTATGTTATTGATTGTACAGCACTTTGGTCAAGAGCTGTTGTTATAAATGTGCTTTATAAATAAATTTAATTTGATTTGATTTGATAAGTTTTTAGAGGAAAAGAGACAGGAAGAGGCTAGCAGACTTGTGCCCAGATTTTCAAGCGTTTCAAGTCGATCAAAGGATCAAGTCGGTTTAGGAGGTCTTTGCCAATTATGAAAGGAATGGCATCAAGAGGAGACACATATATGGATGGTAGAGGCTCATTGGTCCAATGGCAAGTTACACCATTGACATTGACATTGCTGTCAGTGTGGCATTGGTGGGGGCATACGGTTGCATCTCAAGGGAGTTTCAAGTCCTTGTTTGACAGGTGTACTATCATTTGCAGCTTATTGAACAGTGCTAATGACATCAAAGTGTCATCTGCTGCTGTGTCAAGGAGTGCATCATGTACGAGTGCATCTAGTGTTATGGACAGGTGTGGTTTTCGTATAACATTTTTCTCACTAATGGGGCCCAAGAACTGTTGGATTGGTGGTTCAAGTTGGACAGCTGACATGTCCTTGTTAAAAGACTTGTCTTTTAAGTCCAGTTCTGCCACCAAGACTGCACTGGGCAGGATTGACTTTTCAACCTCCTGATTTACTGCAGTTCGGCACCAGGAGCCCCTTCTAGCTCCATGCGCAAGGATTTTGTGCTGAGGCTCAAAATGGTTGCAGGCTCTGCCTGTTAAGTATGGCATTTGTTTTGCAAAGCGTTGGTTGGTTGAGGTACACGGGTTTGCCAGGACACCAAGATGACGACTGGTACCAAGATGCAGGTTCATTTCTGGAGCCAAAATATGCCTGAAGAAGGCGATAGTAGTATTGCTGGGGAGGTTCTTGTCTTCCCTGCTTAACTGCTATAGCAGTTGTTGAGCCAGCTGGTGTAGTATGCTTGGCGGACCAGGTCATAGTTCACTCTGGCATGGTTTGGTTGACGTTCAATGAATCTGCTGACCTTGTGACTTGATGTCACCTTGATCAGGTACATCCTGTCATCAGCAGTAGCATTTGGAAACCTTTGCAAGTAAAAGTCGATGTCCTTCAAGTGGGTGGTGATGGCATGACAACCATCAGGACTGGGTTCAAAGTGTGATATATTGCAAGCAATCTTGTCTAGCTCTCGATATGAAGGACCCTGTGATGTGTGGGTGCCTGAAGATAGATAAGATCTCAAAGGAGGAATCACTCTAGTCAAATCCAGAGGAGTTCTGCTGGCCTTCAAGGGGTCTGGCATAAGAGGCGAGAAGAGGTGAGAAGACACGCCTCCTTGAACTCCCCTATTAGGTGGCTCATCTTTTGTTTCAGTCAGGTATGGTTGTCGGGTTCGATCCATCTTAAGAGAATGTTGCAGTTCTCCTTTAACAGGTGCCAGTTCCTTTTTTCTTATTTCTTGTTGCTAGCAGGCCTGTGAGAGTTTGTCTCTAGCTTCAGTTAACTGTTCTTGAATCTGTTGGATCTGCTTTTCTTCAGCATAAAGATTCAGGTTATAGGCTCTGTTCTGAGCTTTTAGCTCATTGATATGTGTTTTAGTCTGTGTTAAAGACTGTTCTGATTGTTCAAGCTGTTGTTGAAGGAGTAAGTTTCCTTTTTGTTGTAAATTTTGTTGAATGCAGGATTTTAGTTTATTTCCTGTCCATTCTAACTGATTGTGTGCATGTCTGAGCTGTGCATTTAACACAACAGCCAGGTTCCCTAACATTTTGGTCAGTGCCGTGTCTTTTGGTAGTTTAGTCAGGGACTCATCTAGGAATGCTGCCATTATGCTTCAAGGTCCAAAGGGTTAGTACTTTGGATTCTAGTTGCATAGCCAGGTAGCAACTTTTCAGTTATGTCCACCAATGCAGTTGCCAAGTTTTCAAAGTGGTCACCATAGCATAAAGCTTATGTGGCTAAAACTGCCATGTCTGATTTGCGAGGGGTAGATATATAGGTGGTTTGGTTAATGTGTTTAATTTATTATGTAAAAAATAAAAAGACAGAAAAGAAAGCAGTCAACAAGCAGGTTAATTTTGAAGGCAGTGATTAGTAGGTTCTGTATAACACAGGCCCTATGTAGTTGTTTACAGAACAACTACATAGGGTCTGTGTATGTGTTGCTGTTAGTTCTCACAAATGTTAGGTTTAACATGGGTTTAAATTGTTCTTGTTCAGCGATGTATTAAGATATAATAATAGCCACCATTGGGAGCTAGTCCTGCAGTTGCATTGCTAAACAATCAGCAAACCCTAGCAGTGAATAACTCTAAGCTGGTTAGTCTTCAAAGGGATAGAACTCAAAGTTGAACAGTTAAAGACCCACGTTACTGTGTCTAAATTGGAACCCCCTCCTAAAATGTCACTAGTGAGCAGTGATCACCTTATGGGTAGAATTCAAAATTAAACAGATCCAGGTGCAACTGGATTGTACAAAGGGGGGAAATCCCTTTAAAAGGAGAAGGCAATTTAATTTGATGTGATATGGTTGTGTGAATACACATTAGAGTACATCTGAAATCTCAAATTCAAATAGTGTTGATACTTGATAAGAATTTGATAATGTAATCTAAATGTGGAGTTAATATAGGGATTTATACTGAAAGAAGAGCAGAATTGAAACTATTTGTCTAAAATAGTTTTCCTTAATGCTGTTACTAGTGTTATCTTATTAGATTCATGGAACCACACAGTTTTAAAAGGATTAGGCTTCAATTGAATCAAAACCTTAAATTTAACAACAACAAGTGCGATAGATTAATCTCTTCAACTGTAGAATTAATAACTTGGATTAATTCAAGTGTGAGTAATTAGCAGCAAGATTTTGATATAGCAAATTATGAATTTACAAAGCTAGCAGAATTGAATTTCAATCTGTTGCAATCAATTGAATGTTTGAATAATTCAATCCTCAAACACATTGAACCAAATCAGCCACCAGATGACAACAGATTTCTATCAGCTTGTTTTACAAGGAGAGGGCGTTGAGGTGACGTCAGTAATGACGACCTTAGTAGCGCCCACTGATAGACCTGCATTAGCCAGGTAGAAAAAGTTCATTTGCTGAAACAAAAAATTCTAAAACACTAATTACTGCATCAGAGGCCTCCTACAACAACATCTGGAAGGTGAAAAAAAAATTTTGCAAACGTGATACGACAATTAGTTTAGATCATACAAGTTCTTTATATTCAAACATGTTAGGTCTGTTGTGTGTGTATATAATAAATAGTGAGGATAGATATGAATATGTTAGAATAAATGCCGTATTAGGCAGTGGATCCTGAACACGCGGGTTCTGGATCAAACAGTTTCTTTGTCTTACTTATAAAAAAAAAGTTACTGACACATCTAGCTGGACAACAGCCGCAGGAACACGATAAATTCTACTAAATCACTAAAACGTCAACATCATACATTTATGCCACTTGAAGTGTTTATCAGTACGGCATGTCATTTGCACTAATGATACTTTTAGCTATAGACGAACATTAGATGTTACTCACCAGTCTAAAAGAAAAGTCTCTTCTCTTTCCTCGCCCGGAGCTGTCTCCCGCGGTGTAAAAACACACAGCATTCACCCGTGTTTTGCTTCTTTGCTGTTGAACATTGTTTCTTGTCGGAGCGGCTCTTTGGAATGGAGATAAAGATTGTTTTCTAGGCGCTTCAGACATCTCTGTGTTTCTGTGATGCTTGTCGGTAGCTTTTAAAAACATTTTTTTGTCGGGATCTTCAAGCTCAGGAGGATGCTCTTCTTATCCATGGGACAGTGACAGGGCAGACTAGACGCTACACTAACTCACACAGTGTGTCTAGGTGGTATTACAACGCAGTCCGGGACACGGCTAATTGATTACATGCTCATTTCAGTAGATATCTCTGAAATACAATAGATGGTGGTCTTGGTCATAACATCATCACTGTGGCTCCTTCATATTGCTGGTGTTAGTAGAGTTTTTGAACATTTTAAACTAAAATTCTGGCCAAATTTGGCCAGATCTTACACATTACACCTTTAAGTAACCCTTATTTTCAACACCAGTCGTCTGGGACTTAAAGCAAACAAACAGAATTATATTGCACTACTCAGAACACAGTATTTACAAAGCCAAAGTTACGTTCAAAAGCAGCTATTTTTCAACACGACTATTTTTCAACAGGGGTTCGCTTTAAGGACTCCAAACAAGCAGTTCAAATACTTTATTATCTCCCAGTTCAACAAAACGGGTATTTCACTCTTTTACCAACGCTGTGTTTCTGATCACACGGGGGAGATAACCTCTTTACTGTAACGGCAGTGACAGCTACAGCTCCTAGCGGGTCAGGTAACTAATCTGACAGGTTAGCACAGAGGGTCTAGGGGGTCAAAGCAAGAGTAGCACGCAAATTAATAATTGTGCTCTTTCAGGCCGAACTGAGCACAATCTGAGATAAAAGCCTGTTTTCCTTCGCAGTTGCCTTGTTTGCTGCTAGAACAGTCTGGAAACATCATTCTGAAGCCTTCTGTAGAAATGACAGTTGATGTGAAAAATGAGTCTGCACTGAAGAAAAGACAGCTTACTGTTGTGCTTATATGACCATTCAAATATGACCAATTATGTATGAATTTTGTTCGTGTCCTTTATTCTTTCTTTGCCACGTGCTCCAAGTAACATTCTACTTTATTTTTATAAGCCAAGTCAAGACCAACTGAATTGAAACACTTGCAGTGCTGGGTGTGTGATATAGGGAGTAGTATGGCCACCTGTACTCACTTCTCGCTTAGAGGTATCTAGCTATAGTTTTAATGAACATGCATTTTCAATAATTCTCTGTGTGTGAATGTCCTTTGCCTCTGACACCGGACCAGACCGGATTATTAAAAGTGTTGGCAGCTTTACATTACTTTAAAAATCTCTAACTACTTCAGTTTATTACAGTACTTTCTTAGCAACCAGGTGCCTGACTGAAAAGAAACAAAGTTTCTGATTTATGAGGCATTCAAAATTAGAAAAGTGATTTCACACCTATATTTCAAGTCTACCCCAAAAATAATCATACCAATGGAAAGAGCTTGTTAATTAGTAAAGTCAAAAAATATCAAGTTAGAACCCTTAACCAAAATATATTAATTGAGTTGTCAAACATGGTTGGTTAGCATGGCTTTTGTTTACATATACACTAATGCAGTGCCTGTTCAAATGTGCATGTCATTAAGAGTTAAATATTTTATTCAGGCATCTAATCATGTAATTTCTACATCACTGCTGTGTTATGAATAATCATAATAATAATAATCAGATACCTGAATTGACATACACCTGATCAGAAAATATTGGACCACAATTTCAAAAGGACTGCTGTGACATTCACTTTTCAATTTATTAGGTACACCTAGATAAAACTAATGCAGTACAATACAACAGCACTGTAATAAATCTTCCCCTCATGAGGATAATAATGTTCAGTTTTTATTGAATCTGTTTGAGAGGATGTTGATTTATTTTCATGGTCATTTTGGAGCATGTAAATTTGTGGATGTTGAACTTTACAGGCTATACTGTGAGGTGTTTCTAATATTTTGTCCATCATATGATTGAAGGTCGACAAAATATTAGGAACAACTCTCAGTACAGTACAGGAACAACTCATCAAGATGTTTGATATATCAGTTAATATAGTTTGGTTGAAGTTGCCAACTTCATGTTTTGTGCATTTACTCAAAACTATTTCCAGTGATATATTTTTTTAGGGTAGACTTTGTCATTCATGGGCAATATATTGCATATTGCACTATTATTGTATATTAGGATATCTTTTACACATAAGAAAATGTACTTGTCTAATGTGATTAAAAATGATCTCCAATATCCCATACATGTTTTTTTAAGGCATTATTGGAGCATGCCAGAATCAAATGAATTGCATTCCACCTTTAGTAACAATCATTCTCTTACATCCCACCCCCTCTTTAAACCCTCCACCAACTCACAGAGAATGTGCACATAGACAGGGACACTGGCATGTGAGTCAGACTCACAAAAGTATTTTCATATGGTCTGAAATGTAACCATGGCCATGTATTCAAGGATGTCCATTTACTGTAGGGATGCCACAATTAAGTTTTTTTGGGTATCTGCTGATATCGAGTCTGATCCTACAAATCTTATATTTACCAAAATGTTGATAAATATGCATCTGACATGTCTTATTTGTCATTAGCTATTTGATTCAGATATTCGAGGTCCTGGGTCACAAATATTAAGTTGATGAACCTATATTAATAATAATAATCTTAGCTCACTCACTGCGCTTACAGAACAGACCTCAGCAAAAGGAAGTGGAATAATCTAATTATTATTGTTTATTTATTGTTAACCGATTTTATTATTATTATTATCATTATTATTATTATTATCATTATTATTATTATTATTATTATTATTATCAACAATGAGCTAATGGAGACATGCATTTTCCCGGATAATTAAAGTATCTATCTATCTATCTATTGTAGTGTTAACGCCATAATTTAGAATTTACTCTCGTTGAAATGGGAAACCAGTCCTCTTGGAGGACAACAATTAATTACTTCATTGCCAAATTTATCAATCTCATATTGGAAGCCATGACTCGATTCAATGGATGTCTAGTCTCTACGTCAAAAGAATACAACAGGACAACTGGGTGTAAATAAAGGAGTTTATTAACTAAACTACTATCTACAGAGTGCAAATGCAAGGTGTAATAATCATAAAGAATAAAATAATAATGAAATGAGCAGTGTGATGAGTTGGCCATGGTGGGAGAGAATATGTTATGGCTATACACTATGGTGATACAGCTATTGATACTAAGTCTATGAATGAAATTTGATGATTAAATATTACTATATTTCGACATCAATCCAGTCATGAGCAAAGTGTTAAGACCGGCCTACTGTGACTTGCACTGTAGCTGAAGACCCTCGGCTGGAACCTAGGTGGCTGCGGTTGCCGTGGAGACGTGGGATCTAGGTGGATTCTCCTGGAGGCCATGTCCCGTTATCACGATGATGGATTCTGCCGGTGTCTCAGCGATTCAGATCTGGCGGAGTTTGCCATGACACTTTTGATTTCTGGTCGGATTTTCTGCAGGCGGTTGTGCAGGGGTATTATCTGCCGTCGTCTCTTGTGGGTTGATGCAAAATAAACTCTAATGCTCTTCACTTTGGCTGGATAACTTTAGAGGAGACTGGCATTGACCAGATAACTCTAAAGTTGTCAAAATCTTCAAAAAGGAAAACTTGATTGATTTGATTGAAAACTTGATGATTTAAAAGTTACAAAATTAAAATAAAAGATTGTGCATGTAAACAAAAATGATGTTACTTGGAGCTTGTGGCAAAGAAAAATGATGTTACTTGGAGCTTGTGGCAAAGAAAAATAAAAGATACGAAAAGTGCAAAAATGACTAAGAGCCATGAATTTGTGGCTAGCAGCTTAGAGATAAGAGTTTACATGGTTACAGAGCCGGGACTCTGAGCTTTGAGCAAAGTTCTCAGCTTCTAGTTTCTGCATTGTTTTTCTAGTTTAAGCTTTTCAGCCTCTAGCTTTTAGCTGCGTTTCTCGCATCTTCTTCCTTCTTAGCATCTCGCCGAGTTTCTAACTTTTTCGCGTTTCTAACATTTTAACCTTTCTGGCTTTTCTGACTTTGTGTGAATCTACATGTTACATTTCAAACATTCTATGGGATAGAAGTTTGGGATTAAAGTATTGCATAGGAACATCTCATGAATTACAGAACAGCTAGATATTTAATTTTACATTCTTCCTTAGATCTGTGTCTGTGAAGAGTGTTCTGCTGGTCACTACCCAGGATTGGAATGTGGGTTGTAGTTTATGACTCTTATCTAGAGAGGGGCAGAGGAAGGGAGGTTGGTGTGTGTGTTCATGCATGGCACAGAAAGGCCAGGATTCACAACTTAGTGTTAATCAGTCCTTTTGTTGTTACTTGTCCTATATAAGAAACAATCAAACATCATTGGACAGAGTCTTATTGTTACAAACTGGAGATTTTGACTATATTCTCCAGTTGCCTGGTGTCCATTGGTTGATCCTCTGGAGGTGATCCTTTGACCTTTGGTCTGGTTCTGTTACGTTGGGGCATGCTAAAAGCATGGTCTGTTTGTGGAAGGGGGGTCCTTTGTCTCTGTTTCCTATCAACTTTGTAAAGGGCCATTGCAATACATAAAATGTAGTTTTTTACTTGCCAATTGATTCCAGCTCCTAATGTTGGACTGAAAGGGGTTGTCTGCCTGTAACTCATTAGAGTTATAATTTGAAGATTATACCTTAACCAGTACTCTTTACCTGTTGAAAACTGTGTAAAGGGCCAGTGCAACGCATAGCTTACTCAGTAATGGAAATAAATGATGAAATTTAAAGACAAGACCTTCTTGAATGTCTTAATTAAACAATGTTCCTACAATATGACCATAGAAAAAGCACTTTTTAAGAAATAAGCCACTTGATAGGTTTGGCCAGAAAATTAAATGATTTTATACATACATATAAACATACATAAATATATATATAAATACATACAGACATACATAAATAAAAACATACATAACCACAACTATCATAAAATATGTGACCATCATGCAAACAAGATACAACTAGTGTTGTTTTTGGCGGCCTGTTTTAATTTTAGGTTTAGTATAGTTTTTGTGTCAAGCTGTCAATTTAGTTTTCATTATTTTGTCACGTTCACACTCTTTTTAGTGTAGTCAAGTTCTAGTCGACTAAAAGTCTGAGCATTTTAGTCTTATTTTAGTCAGAATCATCCATGACTATTTTAGGCTAGTTTTATTTGACGAAAACTGATGACATTTTAGTCTAGTTTTAGTCAATGAAAATTTTATTTTAGTCTCTTTCTAGTAATGCAATTCTATTTGACCCAGCATAGTATAAGTACCTAGTAGTATAGACAAAACCAAAATTTTCTTTTAGCCAAACCCATTTCACAGTTCAAACAAGGTTATCTTATCATTATATAATTGTTACCTTATAGACTCAAGAATACATCCATTCCAGACACACAAGACGCTCTGATTTGAATTTACAATATCTATTTTACCGACCAAACATATTTTTAAATTAAATAAATAAATAAAATAGCATCACATGACAATGCAAAAAAAAATTGAATACATTCAAGTTTAACAAAGAGAAACAAGGTGCTTCAATGCTCGAGCTTCAATAATATAATAAAAAGTGCAAATAACATGTGTGTGTCTGTCTTGTATTGCTTGTAAAATGAAGACAGATTTTGCATCAAAAAAACTATTAAAAGATATTACACTACAAATGGTTTGGACCTTAGAAAGATATAATGGAATGGGAAGCACTGACTGCACAGTGGAATTCATTGACAGACTACAGACAGTACTGAATTATGCCAACTACTGAACCAAATAACCAGCAGTCTCAACAGCAACTACATAAACTGTTACCTCCCGGATGTATTATTTTAAAACTGGTTGTTACCCACATGCCCGCGAGTGGGGATTGAGGAAGTGATGTCGCATGCGTCGGCGCAGTGCGACCTGATTAAGTGAGACACAGGAAACAGAAATACTGCAAAATAATAATAACTCGACTAAACGAGTCGAAATGATGTTATAACAGTTCGTCTCGTCTCGTTTTAGTCAACGAAAATGAAGAGACATTTTAGCAGAGTGTTTATTTTGTAAACCACATTTAGTCTTGTTTTTATTCGTCAACAATATTGCATTATATATTTAATCATAGTTATCGTCACATGACCAGCATTTACGTTGCGTCTCGTCTCGTTTTCGTCACGTGATAAAGGTTCGTTGACGAAGATATTTAGTCATAATTTTCGTTCACGAAAGCAACACTAGATACAACTATATACATTCCAGATATATTCCAGTAGCGACAGTTGCTACTGGCATGCTGCTCAAATACATTTCCTTCTGCCTTTTTGTGGGTTCTTGACACAGCTCATGGTGGTTCCTGTGGAACCACCATGTGCACATGTCATAGCCAAGATTGGAAAACAAAGAATTATGATTAAATTGTTATACAATTATATTAAACACTAAAATAAATTTTGTTTTGTGCCTTCAAGTCTTATGGAATTTGATAATAATGTGTGGGTTTTTTTTATAAATCTAATCGGATTTAAGAAGGACAAGGACAACATAAGCAGTTACCCAATGAGTTTCCCCATACAGTTACCCACAGAGATGACACAGGTCAGTCGAGTCGTCTGCCAAAAGAAGGAACAATGATAATTTCCTTTAACTGTGAGCAATGTTTGTCAGAGTAAATGATAAGCCTAATATATTAATTATGAAAAAAGGGAAGTAAAAAAAAAAACACTTGTATTCTCCAGAAGAGAGACAGCAATGTTTGCTCTTTTGGTGTTTACACCAGAAGTTGAATTGTCAAATTCTAGAGGGGATCCACCCACGTTCCACTCAGCAAACTGTGAATAATAGGTGCAAGAATGGATTTATTATGGGAAGGAACAGTAAACTTACAAGAAGTGTTTGAAAGTTATTGAACCACCCAATTCCCAAAATTAACAGTAGCATTAGTCTTTGTGTAATTTTAATTAATTAAAGCAACCCAATGTATGTTAAAGTGGAATGTCCGAATATTCTTAACTATTTTACATTCTTCCTTCCTTTGTATAGACATATCAAATAACCTGACTTTTGAGTAATACTCCTAGCTGTACTTTACCTTTGACAAAAAGGAGCACTGCACTTGCTCTGTGCAAATTTTTCATGAATTTATTTTTGAAGCCTTTGCATCCATGCATGGTTATCAAACATGCTTTTGTATAACATGAAAAATTTAAGGCTCAGAGTTAGTTTTAGACCATCTAATAAATTATGTAGTTAATGTGATTGACATTAGCTTCTATTTATTCATGTTACAACTTTCAGATGTCTCATAAATGTTTCTAGATTTTCTACATATTACAGTAGCCATTCATTTTTAGTACAATACTTGGAAACAATATTAGTACAATATTTAATTTTTTTCTCATTTGCTTGATAATTGGGATAGGAACTCAAAAATCTAGGTACAATAAAGTAAGATTCTGGGAAAGGGACTTATCTTAACATGGCTGGAAAGAATGATGAAAAATTATGCAGTGAAATAACAGCCTATGAAAGGTCTCTATTATTAAAGTTATGTAGCAGTAGATGGATCACAACTATCTAACAGGCCTATAATTTTTTTCAAAATGAATATTCCTTTTCTTTGAGTTTCTAACTCCCACATCTAATACTTTCCCCAAAGTAAATGGATTAATTTGCCCATTTAAGTTGATGTATGTATCGCTATTATGAAAAAAGATTACATTGTATTGACTTGATAAGTTCTGCTATATTGGCACATTGAACATCTAATTATCTATACATAATTTTAATTTCACAGCACTGTACCCAAAGTCTGGCCAGTATATACAGTAATCGTTTTATTAATGTCTAATATACTGTAAAACACAGATGTTATTTCCTTGTCCATGTTTTTTTTTACCTATTGTACTTACAATGTCCTAAAAGAATGCATACTAAATTACCTCGTGATGTCCTTGCAGTGTTCAACAGATGTTTCTCTTTCACCCATTGGATCCAGAAAAACAGTTTTTCTTTCTGCTGGTAAGATCATCTAACTATAGAGTTACAATTTAATAAATATGCTGTATGAGTAGCTTTGTAGTTCTTCAGCAATACTATGCAGACTGCATGTGCAGCTGAAGAATATGTACACAGACACACACGCACGCGCACACACACACAGTATTTTTAAATATACATATATATATATATATATACATATATAAAACATATAAAAATACCATCAAGTTGAAAAAATAATTACCACGAGCATCCAGTGATGACCCTCATTGACAATGCCCACGATGAATTTGTACAGCTGGAGGACAATCTGTAAGATAACATAACAAATCAAAAATGCCTAGTGATTATAGTATATTGTGCATTATTTCTTAGTACAATAAATTACATAATATTGTTTAATACCTCAATTTTGGGGGGTTTTCTCTGCCATATCTGTGTAATTTCAAAGGAGTCCAGTGCAAAAGCCCTTTCTGTGTTCTCATTATATTTTTTTTACAAGCAGGGTCAGATGTGCATTGATAACCTGTAATTTAAAAATGAAAGGTTAAAAACATATTTAGCATATCAAACAATAAATCAAATTTTGTGTGCCTAACTGAAAACTATGGTCAACAGGGTCAACTATTTTAAAAGAAAAGAATGTTAACAACCTTACCTCATTTTCAAACTCCCTTTGTGGACCAGTGTTAAAAATGTCCCCAAAGAAAATCTTAAATGGGCCGATTTTGGAGATGAGGACAGAGACCTTCTTCCACTCCCATACATCTTTCACATCTATAAAAACAAGTTTTAAAGTTTTAGGAATGAAATTCTGTCAGGACTTATTTAATTGATCTTCAAAAATACACTTGGGATATAATATCATTTTACTCATGGTCAATTACAAAGCTGGCAAAATCTTGGTGTTGGATTAGAATTACCTGTTTTTGGACAAAAATGTTCATCAAATTTGGATTATTCTAATGTTTATTTTGACTTCTAAACTATTTCAAGTTTTCAGATGGTGCAATATTCAGCTGATCTTTAACCTATGACTAAATCATATATATACCTGTTTTAGCCCACCTTTACAGTTAACGTGAGTTTTACAATTTATTTCAGTATTTTACTGTTATTCTTATTTGCTAAATCCTTGGGGGTTCTTATGACTGTATGTAAATCTCTAGCAGACAGGAGCACACCCATAAAATTTTTCAGCCTCAACATTTGAAGCTTGCAAATGGAGTTAATGTATATAAAAGTGAATACATTTATTAAACATATGCTTGCTGATATGGATGTTCACTGTGGAGTTTACTGATGCAGGGGAGGCAGGCAAGTAACCTGAAAGTGCAGCGGCCCTTTGCCCTGTGGTATTAGTGGAGAGGCCAGCAGAGGACGGGATGGTAAGAAAACCAACAGAGGACGGGATGGTAAGCGGGCCAGCAGAGGACGGGATGGTGGAACAATCCACTGAAAGTTTGTGTGGAACTCTTGGTTGTTCTTCCGTATAGGCAACCAAGTGATATGTATTGATTTTTGGGATAGTCACTCCTTGACTGTCTACAAAGTCTACACTTTTCCCTGCAATTGCCAAAATGGTGTATGGCCCAAGCTAAATTGGATCCAATTTACCCCCTTTCCTCTGCTGGCTCCGAACATTTAATCTCAAGACCTTCATACCCACCTGAGAGTCGGGAGTAGGCTTTGTGCATTTCGACTTTTTGTGAGGTTTGGCCTTGCTTTCTGAAGAGCATCATCAAGCTTGAGGACGTCCTCAACAGACAGGTTGTCTTCACTACTGCTATCCACCTATAAAATTATTTCACAATTTAATTAAGGCACTAACTACATTGTTCTCATGTTACATTATGACTATATTTAAAATGTCGTTTGTTTCATCAGTATATAAAGTGCAACTCACCCTGTATTGATCGGGTATTTGAGATAGATACCTCGCCTCTCCTGAACATTAAAAAAAGGTGAGTATTTGGTCGTCATTTTTCGCTTTGTCCTCGGGCCAAATATGATGGCGTCCAAATAAATGCTTGTCCTATTCATCAGTTTTTTTCCTGGACCAATTTGGATAGTGCCCTAGAAAAAAAGAAAAAAACAGTACAGCAGTTCTTAAAAAGTTTTTAAGTCTTTCATACATTTTTTTTAGATGAGAAGTAAAAAATTAAACACATGTTAACATAGACATACCTCTGGATGGTGCCATTCATCTTCTCCACCAACCCATTAGTCTGTGAATGGTAGAGTGAACAAAGGCTTTTGTATCCCTTGTATTTTGCAGACATTTCTGTTGATCTGTATTGGGAATAAATAAAGACAGTAAATTAAAAATATTCATAGATGGAATAAGATTTGACTGAGATAGCTAATTAATATAATATCTAAATAAGCCATTACCAAAATTCTGTATGTGATAAATTATTTATTTCATGGCAGTAGTTATTCATACATACTTCGTTCACAAACTCCCGGTCTTGATCAGTCAGAATCCTCTTTGGAGTTTCAAACTGATAAAAAAATTTGAGGATGCATTGAGTTACTTCAGAAAATATTGACTGATTAATGCGTATCATATTTCCTGTAAAATTTAAATTTCTGTTAATAACTTATTAATGTCTAAAAATAAAAGATGATATAAAAACAAAACCTTTGCTGTTGTTTTTTTTTATACCTTTAATTGGTGTGTCTTCCACCTCCTGTTTAATGATCACACTGCTGGCCTGGCATGCTGAACTATTATCATTTTCCCCATCCGTGTGATTTAGAATGTCATAAAAACAAGTTTTCATTTATCATCACTTAAGAGTCTAGAGTGTACAGTATTAAACAGACAATTTTATAAAAGAAAAGCAATTTTTTTGTGAGACTAACAAAAATCTGATCGAAAAGTATAGGCTCATACTAACCCACTGATTTATGTCCTCTGACATGCCAGGCCAGTAAAATCTTTGTGAAATAGCCTCTTGGGTTTTCCTTTCGCCACAGTGTGCCCCTACACTGCTGGCATTGAAGTCCACAAAAACTTCGTTTGCCTCCTTTTGTCCACATAAGACCTTTGTCTTGAGGCACTGAGGTTGTCCTTTCATCCAACAGTCCAACATTAGGAGCTGGAATCAATTTATGGCAAGTAAAAAACTAAATTTTGTGCGTTGCATTGGCCCTTTACACAGTTTTGAACCAGTGAAAAGTACTGGTTATGATATAATCTTCAAATCATAATTATGGTGAGTGATTTGAAGTCATTTTGTCACCTTTTAAGTCCCAAATGTCTTTATTGCATACAAGTCAAGTCAGACATACATCATGTTAATTACAGTCTATTTAACAAGGATATCAGACATAACAAACAAAAAACATAAAAATAACATTATTGACTGTAAGGATATCAGACATAACAAACAAAAAACATAAAAATAACATTATTGACTGTAATCACGTTAATGTCATGCATATATAGTGTAATCACACTATAAACAGAAAACACGTTTATGGCCGCAAATTCTGTTGAAATAAACGTTATTGTCTTATCATCACATAACATCACTATTAGCTTGGACATAGAGTTAGTGTATTTGTTCATAATGGCTGTTTGATCAGAGTAATTTTGTAACTTTTAATCATCATCACGTTTTCCTTTTTAAAGATTTTGACAACTTTAGAGTCATTTGGTCAACGCCAGTCTCCTCTAAAGTTATCCAGCCAAAGTGAAGAGCATTAGAGTTTATTTCGCATCAAACCCGCAAGAGACGCCAGCAGATAACACCTGTGCACGACCGCAGGCAGAGAATCCGTCCAGAAACCAAGAGTGCCCGACACAGAAAGTCTCCTGGCAAACTCCACCAGAGCTGAATCGCTGAGACACCGGCAGAATCTGTCATCATGATAACGGGACACTGCCAGGAGAATCCACCTAGATCCCACGTCTCCGGGGTTACCACGGCAATCACCTTAACACTCTGCTCATGACTGGGTTGATGTCGAAATATAGTAATATTTAATCATCAAACCTAATTCGTAGATGTAGTATCATTAGCTGTATAGCCATAGTGTATAGCCATAACATATTCTCTCCCACCATTGCCAACTCATCACACTGCTCATTTCATTATTATTTTCGTCTTTCTGTAGATAGTAGTTTAATTAATGAACTCCTTTATTTACACCCAGTTGTTGTCCTGTTCTATTCTTTTGATGTAGAGACTAGAGATCCACTGAATCGAGAAATCACAGCTTCTAATATGAGATTGATAAATTTGGCAATGAAGTGGCTCCTAGAGGACTGGTGCCTCATTTCAACGAGAGCAAATTTTAAATTTTGGCGTTAACGATACACTGACATAATATGACGGTAGAGTCTGTTTTAACTCCATATTCGTCCAATTTGCCACACGTACACACGGGAAACATCATGCTTTCCTAAGAGAAAGGACAGGTGACATGAAAAAAGTCACCACACAGCTTTTTAACGATGTTAATGGTGTGTATGAGTCCGACTCGACTGTGAACATTGTATTGCGCTGAGTGGATTGTAAATAATATGTTACGCCTAATAGACTGCTGTTTGCGCTCGGGAGCTCAGATCAACACTTTGACCTTATCTGTCCAATCTGACATGATGTTACAGTAGTCTCATTGAACGTTATATTCATCCTATTTGCCACACGGACACACGGAAAAAGCATGTTGAAACTTTCCTGAGACAAAAGATTGGTAAAGTGAAAAAAGGCACCAAACTGTTAACCTATGTAAACAGTGTGTATGAGTCCGACTCGATTGTGAAAATTGTATTGCGCTGAATGGATTGTAAATACTATATTACGCCTAATAGACTGCTGTTTGCGCTCGGGACACTTAGAGCAAAACTTTGACCTTATCTGTCCAATCTGACATGATATTGTAGTATCTTGAGGTGCTGATGTGAAGAAGTGATCACCGCTGACACGGCTTTACTTGCAAACAAAAATAAGTTTATTTACAAGAAAGAAACAGTGTCAAAAAATGCCGAATCCTGGAGCGTCTCTGCCAATGTGAAATCTCTCCTCGTCTCCAAAACCCCTCTATTTATCGGTCTCAACCCTCCTTTGGGATTTACCCTTCTTTCAATAGGGGAGACTTCACCTAGAGATTGACCACATCTGGACTGTGGCTTTTGGTCTTTGGCCTTTAACCTGTTGGGCCAGCAAGGACTCCTACATCCTGAGTCTCTCGTATCGTATTTAACAGAAACCTGATGTATAAACAGTTTTGCCCCTTAATACACATTCCTTAATCTCAATTTATAATGGATGGTTCAAGGAAACCTTTGACAAAGTCTTGGTTAACACCCTTCTTGGACTTTAGGATGAGACACACATAGAAAAAGAACATGCACTAATTTAGAATGTTGTAACATAAGGAAATGAAGTGGATAATACACAAAAATATCACAGTAGGGTAGTGTTACTTTCGTCAACGAAAATTATGACTAAATATCTTCGTCAAAGAACCTTTATCACGTGACGAAAACGAGACGAGACGCAACGTAAATGCTGGTCATGTGACGATAACTATGATTAAATATATAATGCAATATTGTTGACGAATAAAAACAAGACTAAATGTGGTTTACAAAATAAAAACTCTGCTAAAATGTCTCTTCATTTTCGTTGACTAAAACGAGACGAGACGAACTGTTATAACATCATTTCGACTCGTTTAGTCGAGTTATTATTATTTTGCAGTATTTCTGTTTCCTGTGTCTCACTTAATCAGGTCGCACTGCGCCGACGCATGCGACATCACTTCCTCAATCCCCACTCGCGGGCATGTGGGTAACAACCAGTTTTAAAATAATACATCCGGGATTTATGTAGTTGCTGTTGAGACTGCTGGTTATTTGGTTCAGTAGTTGGCATAATTCAGTACTGTCTGTATTCTGTCAATGAATTCCACTGTGCAGTCAGTGCTTCCCATTCCATTATATCTTTCTAAGGTCCAAATCATTTGTAGTGTAATATCTTTTAATAGTTTTTTTGATGCAAAATCTGTCTTCAGTTTACAAGCAATACAAGACAGACACACACATATTATTTGCACTTTTTATTATATTATTGAAGCTCGAGCATTGAAGCACCTTGTTTCTCTTTGTTAAACATGAATGTATTCAATTTTTTTTGCATTGTCATGTGATGCTATTTTATTTATTTATTTAATTTAAAAATATGTTTGGTCGGTAAAATAGATATTGTAAATTCAAATCAGAGCGTCTTGTGTGTCTGGAATGGATGTATTCTTGAGTCTATAAGGTAACAATAATATAATAATAAGATAACCTTGTTTGAACTGTGAAATGGGTTTGGCTAAAAGAAAATTTTGGTTTTGTCTATACTACTAGGTACTTATACTATACTGGGTCAAATAGAATTGCATTACTAGAAAGAGACTAAAATAAAATTTTCATTGACTGAAACTAGACTAAAATGTCATCAGTTTTCGTCGACTAAAACTAGACTAAAATAGTCATGGATGATTCTGACTAAAATAAGACTAAAATGCTCAGACTTTTAGTCGACTAAAACTTAACTACATTAAAAAGAGTATGAACGTGACTAAAACTAATAAAAACTAAAATGACAGCTTGACACAAAGACTAGACTAAAACTAAAATTAAAACAGGCCGCCAAAAACAACACTACAGTAGGGTCTGTTTTAACTTCATATTCTGCCTATAAGCCACACGTATACACGGGAAATAGCATTCTGAGGCTTTCCTGAGAGAAAGGACAGGTACCATGAAAAAAAGGCACCACACAGCTTTTTAACAATGTTAATGGTGTGTATGAGTTCGACTCGACTGTGAACATTGTTTTGCGCTGAGTGGATATTAGTGCATATTATATCAGTTTGTACTGAAAAACGTTAAAGTGTTCATCTGAGAATCTTTAGTGCCTAGAGCAGTCAATTTGGAGTCATACACCACCTTAACATCATTTTACATTATTTTATGCCTTCTTTCACTTCAACTGTCTTTTCTATCAGGAAATCCTCATTATGATGTTTCCCATGTGTACTAGTTGCAAATAGGATGAATATGAAGAAAAACAGGTTGTCCTTCATGTTAAGTCAGTTTTTACTGAAAACGTTAGTGTTCATCTGAGCACTTCTAGTTCCAAAAGCATTCCATTCAGCATTATACACCGCATTTAACATTCACAATCACTCTTTGCCTTGTCTTCATATATTTTAATAAAAGCTTTGCAAGGGATCAGTGTACAGCAGGGGTCGGGAACCTTTTTGACTCAGAGTGCCATGAAAGCAAAATATTTGGAAATTTATTTCAGTGAGAGCCATATAATATATTTTTACATTCGACCGTTTCATCGATGCAGAAAAAGAAGCAGCTGCGTGCTCAAGGACAAGGACCCCTAAGTTTGTAACAGATAATGCCAGATAAGGAGTTCACACGTAAGAACAGATTCATAATACCAAATAAGGATTATCAATGTGAGGACAATGTCATGTCCAAAGTTATACAAAGTCAGACCATGCAAAGTGCAATACCATGTTATACAAAGTGCAGAATATGATTTTTCTATTAAAACCTTTTTTTCACTTCAACTTCAACAAGTGTTCATCTGAGCGCTTCTAGTGCCAAACGAAGTCCATTCGGAGTCATGTCAGGGGCAGGAAAGGAGGACTGGATTCTGCCCATTCTACCAGTCGAGGTTAAATCCATCAAGGGAGACAAGATACTACAACATATGCGTTTCTGGATCCTGGCAGTTCAGCCACTTTCTGTTCAGAATATAAAGGTTTGGAACTTGGCCAGTGATTTATAGTCTGGTCGCATCCTTGGTGTTGCTTCAATCCACCAAGTAAATCTATCAACCACATCCAAAATGTATCTCATTCTACCTATTCACTGGCTCATGTTCACATAATATATCATTAGGTGCCTAAATGGCCCATCTGTTGGCCTAATATGCACAGTTGGTGTAGAAAAAGCTTTCCTTGTGTTATATTGTGCACACACTTCACATTTTGCAATGTTCTATCAACTGCAACCACCAAACTGCTTGAAGGCGTTTGATAACCTCCCCCCTTGCATAATGGTCAGAGCCTTGCACATTTCTTATAGCAAAACAAAGGCAAAAACAGGCAACACAAAATGACCATGAGAACTTCTCCACAAACCCTTTTGAGGAACATCTTGTATGACCTTGATAGCCCCCTTTTTCAACCATACCGACTTCTCATATGGATCAGCTCTCTCCTGTGCCTGTATTAGAAAAGATAGAGTTGTTAGAGGTTCACAATCTTCAGCTACCAACAATGAGTCCATAGTTGTACCAACTGCTGCAGCTTCATCTATTAAATTATTGCCATTGGCAATTAATGAGTCTGTTATTGATGAGCTGGACACTTAATGATAATGATAGCTGTAGGGAGGGGGATTGCATCTAACAGAGCAGAGACAACTTCCCTGTATGTTACTGGGCTGCCATCAGCTCTAAGAAAACCTCTCTGTTTCCAAATGTTTCCATATATGTGACACACACCATATGCATACGCTGAGTCTGTGTATACATTATAACGCTTTCCTCATGCTAACAAATGCAGCTGTCAACGCTTTGACCTTTTAACCTTGGATGCTTGAATTTCTATAGCTGTTATCCTTACCTAATTGTGTGATGGCATAACCAGCATGGTTTCCTGAAGCATCCCTGAAACAAGAGCCATCTACAAACAATGTGAGATCCACTGTGATTGGTTCATGCTTGCATGAACGTGTCTGTTGTTTGGACACAGTTGTGTGGTGTGCCATCCACATGCAACACCATCCTGGTTGCAGGATTCACTGTATTGCATCTTTGGATGGTGAGTTCAGGTGCTGAAAGTATAACTTCATAAACTGTTTTTCTTGCTTGAGTTAGAACGAACCGACAACTTTGTGCCCCATGGTTAACGCTGAGGCTTTTTTGAAAAGCAAAAACGGCCAATCCCTAATAACAGAGTGGCAGGCCTCATTCAATGTTATCCAATTTGGTGCTGTAGTAAGCTAATGGCTGTTTACCTGTTGGTGTATCTTGCATTGTCTCTGCTCCAACCAGAAATACATCTTTATTCTTATTCTCTATATCTTCATATCGACTCTACTTTTATATTGTTCTAAAGTAATTAACACCTTATCTTTATTATCACTTTCTCTTAGGATATGAACAGTTTAACAACAACTACAATTTAAATCACTTTTGACTGTTGACTTTCACTGTTTTATTATTTACATAGTTACTAGTTTATCTATCCATAGCAGTACTAACACCCTCCCCCTCAGTGGCACATGCAATAACTCTCTTGCCATCCCTTGGCAATGCATGCAAGCTTTTAGTCTCTCTCAGACTTTTGGTTCTCTACCCATTCACACTCTGTCTTCTCTGGAGTATCGCAGCTCCCAGCTGCACCGCTATAGGATGATTGGATGTTACCCGCAGAAGCTACGCCAGCATTACTTTTACTCAGTAACTACACTACTACACGTCTTCTCTATTCTATGCAGGCTGCAGTCTTTTCTAATCTATAAACAAACCACACTATTCTCATCCATGCGTCTGCATGAGGCTGTTACACACTTTTCTTCACGGCTTATCATGCTCAGAGGCCTGAAGTGATAACCACATTAACACCCCACAAAACACTAGACAGGTCATAAGCTAGCATACAATGCACACATTCAGCAGCAATTGATAAAACTCATTCACTCTTTCCACTCTATGATGAGACATAGCACATATATTATCTTTAAGATACACATAAAACACATTTGCATTCAACTTTGCTCACCAGTGACTTTAATCCATTAAACTGTTTTAAATGCTGTAATTAAATTCTAACATTTTTCCATACTTAATTTCTCATTTATTTTTCAATCATTTTGACTAGGTTCTTTGGAGAAGAGACATTCTGATTTACCTCACCTGCACTCAGACACAATCAGAATTTGATGATCCTCCCAGGCAGGGGTCCTCAGGCTTCTGTCTCTCCTGGCTGGCTCGTCAATTTATTTTGGAGGAAAAAAGGTCCAGGTCCGGGCCAAAGACTAAGTCTAGACCTTTTTCACCAACACTGCACTTTTACTGGAGTCAAAAAATATTTAAAAAAGAAGTCACTGGAGATGATCAGAGTCTAATGTAATAGAATTTATTCTTTAACGATAATAAAAGCGAGATCAGATCTGAATTCGAACTGAAGACAGAGAGCCTGTGCACAATCATATATAGTTCTTTCTTAGGTGGGTTCTCCACCTATTTTCTAAAGTGAACCTATCACTGCCTTGGGAGCAATAATGTCCAGCACCACGTGGAATTCCCCAAACCAGGCCTGCCAGGGTAGCGTAGTAGGACCAGGTCTCCGGAAGCCCCTCGTCCACCCTATCTAAGACGCCTGTGCCAAGGCATGTAGTAGGACCAGGCATCCAAGAGCCCCTCCACCACCCTAAACCTAAGGCGTTCATCTAATCTCAATTGGGTCCTCACCCTACTCTAACACCATTGCTCCCGGGGCCTTTAGACCTTTTTTTTTTAACTTTATTCCCTCCAGGTTTCATTCTGTAACAATCTTCAGTAAAGGCTGGTTCACATACAAATCTAACCTCAGTTGTGAGTATAGCTATTCCATTGGATTATATAAATTTAACATTCAGTATATTTATAATGCATAGTATATTTCAGTGAAAATTTACTACAACACTCTTCCCCAAGTTGTACTAGTTATGGACAATTCTTCTCACTTCTCAGTAGATGTGGTGGAAACAGTCAAGTGGAACATTTATGTTGATGGCTGTTTGAAGAGCCTGCCCTCGGAGGAGCAGTTCTTATGGTCCAAGCTCTTACTGACATTTGTGAGCGAGGAGGCTTCACTCTGAGAAAGTGGTTCAGCAACAGCCAAAGCAGTGCACACCATCGCTGAGGAGCACAGGGCTAAAGAATTGAATGAATTAGATCTGGATAGAGATGAGCTTCAAGTTGAGAGAATCCTTGGGCCACAATGTTATGTGGAGTTGAAGATGATGATGAAGGAGCACCTTCATACCAGACAAGTTCTGTTTATGATCCCTTGGGTTTCCTTCCACCAGTACCACTGCCTGCCAAGGTCATGTTGCAAGAGACGTTTTGGGTGGGACAACAACATACCTTAGTACATTAGATGCCAATGGAGAAGGTGGCTGGAAGAGATGGAAAGGATGGCATCATTCAAAGTCAAGAGAAGCATTTTAAGCCCAAATACTTTGGACAGACTATTCAGGTTCAATTGCATCATTTTTTAGACGCTAGCCAAGATGGATTTTGGTACTGTTACCTACATCTGAATGAAAAACAGCAGGAGTGGGGTCCATGTCTCCTTCCTTCTTGGTAAGGCCTAAGTCACGCCCCTAAAGCTGTCAACTCCAGACAGGGAATAGTTATCTGTCACAATTCATGTGGATCAGATGTTGAGAGCAGAATTGCAGTTGCCATTGGATCAGTCAACATTCTGGATGGACAGCACCTCAGTGCTCAAGTACATAAAAAATGAGGACAAATGTTTTCATACATTTGTGGAAAATAGGGTATCAACCATTAGAGATGCGACTCAAGTTTCCCAATGGAGGTATATCAATACCAAGGATAACCCCGCTGACGACGCCTTCAGAGATAGGAAAGTTGATGACTTGCTGAATGGTGGTGGATGGATCGAGGGTCCAAACCTTCTCTCTAAGCCAAAAAGTGATTTGCCCTCTGCTACAACAGAAGGCACCTTTACATGCAACAATCCGGAGGTCAAGAGGAATGGCACAGTGAATGCAATCATCCAGGACTCTCCTATGCTATGGATCAACTCATAGCATACATCTCAGATTGGAGGAAATTTAAGATTGCAGTTGCGTGGTTTCTCAAGTTGAGGAGGACTCTTCTGGAGTTGAAACAGAAGAGGAAGGAGCTGCAGGCGCACAATGTCCACAAAAAGGCTTCAAATAGTTCATCCAGCCATGTACAGTTGGAGATGGAAAAGGTAAAAGGGGCAGTAGGAGGTCAAACCCAGATGATCTCCTGCCAGCTGAAGTTTCCATCATTTGTTATAGCCAGCAACAAAGGTTCAAGGAAGAAACTGCTGCTCTATCAACTGGAAAATCTGTGGCAAGACACAGTGTCATCTACAAACTAGATCCATGCCTGGTGGATGGACTCCTGAGAACTGGAGGGCGTTTGAGCAAGGCAGCTTTTCCAGAAGAGATAAAGCATCAACTCATTCTGTCAAAGGATCAGTACATCTCCACACTCATATTCACCAGCAAATGGGTCACAGTGGGATAAATCACATATTGGCATAGCTCACAAGAGGTTCTGGAGTATGAATGCCAATTCAGCTGTGAGAAAAATAATTTCACATTGTTGCTTCTGCAGGCGCTATAATGGAAGAGTGGGTGAGCAAAAGGTGGTAGACCTGCCAAAGAAGGGTTCTACCTGATCTCCCCCCCTTTGCAAATGTTGGTGTAGATTTCTTCGGACCCATCGAATTGAAAAGAGGTCAAAGCCTTTGCAAGCGTTATGGTGTAATTTTTACATGCCTTGCAAGCAGAGCAGTCCATTTGGAGGGGGCACAATCTTTGGACACTGACGCTTTATGAAGGTTCATCACCTGAAGAAGCCAGTAGTCTTGAATGCATTCAGACAATGGCTCAAACTTTGTTGGAGCAGAAAAGGAGCTGAGGGAGGCTCTCACATCGTTGAATCACAGTCAGATACAGGGGGTTCTACTGCAAGAGGGTATACATTGGAGTTTCAACCCGCCTACAGGATCCCATCATGGCGGTGTATGGGAATGTGTCATCTGCATGGTCAGGAAGTTTCTCACTTCTGTTTTACATCTGCAAACTCTGGATGATGATGATGGAGTCCACACAGGTTTGTGCAAAGTTGAGGCCACACTAAATGATTGCCCATCACCAAACGCTATGATGACCCCGATGACTTTGAACCTCTTACTCCAAACCACAGTCTCCTGATGAAAGGTAAACCAGTCTTACCACCAGGACTATTTAACGAGCAGGATCTGTATGTGAAGAGAAGATGGAGACAAGTTCAGTACATTGTGGCTCTTTTCTGGAAAAGATGGGTAAGAGAGTACCTCCCTTTGCTCCAAGAACAACAGAAATTGAACCAAGAGAGGAAAAATTTGATTCCTGCAGACACTGTCATGGTGGTTGATGCTGCCGCTCCTCATGGATCTTGGCTGCTTGGCAAAGTTATGGAAACCTTCCCAGACCAGAAAGGCTTAGTCCACTCTGCATCTAGACAAACATCTTAGAAAGACCTGTGACTAAGCTTTGTTTGTTGTAGGAGGCTTCAAACTGTTTGGGAGCAGGAGTTATAGTGACCTTTGACTGCCACAAGATCATGTTATAAATGGTCTGTTCAATACAAATCATAAACATGGTACATACATTTTTGGCCCATGATTAAATTTGAATTTAATTGTTATGTCCAGCCGCCATTAACAATTAGGGGCCGGCGTATGAGCCTTTGTTTGAATTTCATGTAAGTTATTAATGGATATTAGTACATGTAGATTGACATATGGTTTATTGTGATGGACAAGAAGATGTAAATAAACACTCTTGATTATTGCTGCACAGACGTTCGTGATGTGAATTAATTAACCTGCACAATTGCGGTATAGCAACCCCTATGTGGCTTGTAGATCTTTTGTTTTGTTTTAAGTCACAACACTTCAACTGTCTTTTCTATCAGGAAAGCCTCAGTATGATGTTTTCTGTGTGTACTAGTTGCAAATAGGACGAATATGAAGAAAAATAGCTTTTCTGTCATGTTATGTCAGTTTGTACTGAAAATGTTAGTGTTCATCTGAACTACATCGATAAATTTATCAATCTCATATCAGAAGCCATAACCTCTTGATTCAATGGATCTCCATTGTCTACTTCAAAAGAACACAACAGGACAACAACTGGGTGTAAATAAATAAATGTATTAACTAAACTGCTATCTACAGAGTAAATGTAACATGTAATAATCATAAAGATGAAAATAATTATGAAATGAGCTGTGTGATGGGTTGGCAATGGTGGGAGAAAATATGTTATGGCTATACACTATGGTTATACAGCTAATGATACTAAGTCTATGAATGAAATTTGATGATTAAATATTGCTATATTTTGACATCAACCCAGTCATGAACAGAAGGTTAAAACCAGCCTACTGTGAGTTGTGCTGTAGCTGGAGACCCTTGGCTGAAACCCAGGTGGCTGAGGTTGCCATGGTAACCCTGGAGACGCGGGGATGTATGTAGATTCTCCTGGAGGCCGTGTCCCATTATCACGGTGATGGATCCTGCCAGTTTCTCAGCGGTTCAGCTGTGGTGGAGTTTGCTAGGAGACTTTCTTTCTCAGGCACTCTTGATTTCTGGTAGGCTTCTCCGCCTGCGGTCGTGTGCAGATGTGTTAACTGCTGGCCTCTCTTGCGGGTTGTTGCGAAATAAACTCCAATGTACTTCACTTTGGCTGGATAACTTTAGAGGAGACTGGCGCTGACCAGATGACTCTAAACTGGCAAAAATCAAATACAAACTGGAGATTTTGCCTATGTTCTCCAGTTGCCTTGTGTCCATTTGTTGATCCTCTGGAGCTGACTCTTGACCCATGGTCTGGTTTTGTGTCTCTCTGACATGCTAAAAGCATGGTCTGTTTGTGAGAGAATGGTCCTTCTTTCTGATTCCTATTAATTTGATAGTTTGATGGTGAGAAGAGTAACAAAGTGTCAATTTTGGGTCTGTAACTCTGCATGTCCTTACAACGAACTTCTTTAATGGCTTGGGACTGATGCCAGGCCAGGAATGTACGCTACATATCCCCCACTCGGTAGTCGCCATCCGGTGGCATTAGGAATGTCTTACATAAAATCTGCTATCATGATCAGAGTTGATGTCTTTTTTTTCAAAAATGAAAACAACTATGACCTGTGTAGCTATTCTATAATCTAGGCAATGCTGAATGTTGGATCATTATTTCTTATCTCTTCTAGAGAATTACCTTTTGTTGTGGCAGCTATGTAAGCAGTTAAACAAAACCAATGTCTAACTATTGAACACAGAAAAAATTTATAGGCTATGTAAATGCCTGAGAGGAAAAAAGGGAGAAAAAAACAAACAAGGAACCTATAAAGCTTACTGTATTGCTAAAACTAATTGGACCTTGTTTCTCAGGGGTTAACTAGTCATACAGGGTTATCTAACATTTATTACATTATTTACACCAACTCAGTCTGTTTTGGTACTGACTAAGGTGTCTTACACTGGGAAAGAGGGACAAAGTATGTCTAGGTAAACATGCAAAATGTTACAATGGCTAGGCTGACAATCATGGGACCAATATCCGAAAGCATAGCAGGTATTAGCATGGTTACATTGTCTGTGAGCACAGACAACCTATAGTATTGATAGCGTCATAGCAGTGTGTCCACTGCTTCTGTGGTCTTGAGCAGGGTCCTATTAGTGTATTTAGCCTAGTGACTCACCCCCACTTTTACGTATTTTACGCAGTCAACAAATACCGTACGTTTCAATGGCAGAGATGATTGTGAAAGGTGGATTTGACTGAAGACCCCTGGATGACATCTGGCTCTTTTCAACACAACCAATACTGAAGATTAACTGTTTACACTCGCACCTGGGAATGTAGGATGTTTCAAGTGTACACTGTAGTTCATAGTCTGACTCTAAAATTATAAAGCATTTAATGAGAACCTCAACTACTTGTAATTGGCACCTGTGGGTGCTTACTGATTTTTATTATTTATGACCTGATTGGGACAAGATTTTCTCAGTCTCAAGAGGGCTTTGTGTGGTTTGTACTGTGTGCAGTCGAGCCATTTGTGAGTTAGCTTTTCCTGAGTTTGCTAGCCTTATTGTGGTGCACAACAGAAAAGAGTTCGTCTGAGAACATGTGGGGACTTGAGCAGTGGGGAAGAGACTTACAGGTAAGTTTTTCCGTGCTTGAACTGGCTGTTTCAGTTGTTTGAGTGAGAGAGTGGTACAGCCATATGTCCCCCACTTGGAGTTTGAGGTGTTCCGGTCTGGTTTTAAAGCCTTTTACAGCACTGAATCTGCGCTTTTAAAAGTTTTTAATGATCTTTTATTAGCCACCGACTCAGGGGATTCTGCTATTCTTATGCTTTTAGACCTCTCAGCTGCTTTCGATACAGTGGATTACAGTATCCTTATCGCTCGCCTAGAGCATTATGTAGGTATTAAAGGAACCACTCTGGAGTAGCCTGTCAGCCTTGGTAATTGTGTGTCCTCCTCAGCGCCTTCATCTTGTGGCATGCCTCAGGGGTCCATTCTTGGGCCTGCCCTATTCTCTCTTTATATGCTCCCCCTGGGGTCCATTCTTAGAAAACATGGCATTGCATTTCATTTTTATGCAGATGACATACAAATGTATCTGCCCTTGAAACAAAGCAGCACCCTACAACCACTGTTGGACTGTCTTAACCCTCCTATTATCCTTGAGGTCAATTTGACCCCATTCAAAAAACAATAGTTGGCTTTGTTTTTTTGCTCCATATTTCATGACTTTTCCTAATTTGATGGGGACAACTGATTAAGCATAAAATTATCATGATGATATTTTTCAATGTGCTGAATGCATATTGCACGCATCAGTGTTCCTCTGGGGTCAATTTGACCCCAAGTTGTTTTAGCTGTGTAAAACTTGTCTGTCTGTGTGTGAGACCTAACATTCCCACACTTGCAGGTGCAGAGTTGATATTTTTGAGTTGATACATAATGGGGGGGGCATTCCCGCACCATGGGCATGAAGGTGTGTGTGTGTATGTGTGACCTACTCTACTCACACCTGCTGAAGTAGAACTGAACTTTCCTGCACTGTGGAGGGCGGGGTATTCCCGCAAGAACATTGGTAGTTCATGCAAAATAAGGGAGGAGCAAACATATAAAAGCTTGCACAGCAGCCCAAATCATTCCTCATTGTGCTCTGTGTATTCTGCAATCTGCACGCTCTCTCACTTGAAAATGTCCTCTGGGAAAAGGTTTACTGTCAATGATGTTCTGGAACAGCTCTTTGACAGTGAAAGTGACATAGAGGAGAATGTGTCTGAGACAGAGGATTGTGTTGAGGAGGACCCTGATTTTGAGGCATTCTCATCTATGAGAGTGTTGACCCTCCTATTGTCTCTCAACCACCAGCAGACACGAGCCCTTCCAAAAATGGAACGATAATATGGTCCCTTTCCCCACTTAGACAGCAGGGTAGACTTAACGCTACTAACATTATCAAAATGGTTACAGGCCCCACAGATATACAATCAGCCACGTTGAAGACATCAAGTCATCATTAGAGCTCTTCATAACACCATCGATCAAAAAATATTGTACTTGGGATGACAAATTTAGAGGGGAAGCGTGTGTTTGGGGACAGTTGGAAAGACTTGGATGTAGTTGACTTGGAAGCCTACATTGGCTTACTCATTTTGGCAGGAGTTTACAGATCAAAAGGTGAAGCAACAGCAAAGTCTTTGGAACGCTGAGACTGGAAGGGCAATATTTCCAGCCACTATGTCTCTGAAGACATTCCAAGTTTTGTAGAGTGTCATACGCTTTGATGACAAACAAACAAGGCAGGGCCGACCAACATCAATCAATATGGTTCATTCTGTGAGAGTCATGAATGTGCACCCCAAATTAGAAAGGATTTGGATGAAAGATTTTCAAGATACACTAACTCTAAAACTGAAAGTTTGACCTGATGGTGGCGCTACAGTCATATCATCACCAAAACCAATAGGGTTCATACTCTTGTGGTCATTAATGTTGTCAGTACATTTGAGAAGATTTGTATGAAAACTTTTCAAGATAAATTAATTCTAATTTAAAAGTTTGCCTGATGGTGGCGCTAGAGGAAGGGTCAACTCACTGATAGGTTTCATGATCAAGGGGTTATTTATGTATTCAACAAATAAACAAAGTGCCTGACACAATAACTTGGTCAACAATTTTCTGTAAATCATTTTCTGGAGGCAAATATCCCTGGGGTCAGATTGACCCCAAGGGTGAAATATGTTAGTAATATTTGAGGATAATACGAGGGTTAAGGACATTAAAGCTTGGATGGCCTAAACTTTTAAAGTTTTAATGAAAAAAAAACAGAGTTTCTGTTATTCGGACCCAGTGGTGCCTGTATTGGACCCCACATAGACCTGAGCTCTGTAAATCCATACGTAAAATCCACTGTTAGAAATCTGGGTGTGATTATGGACAGTGATTTTAAATTGGACAAACACATCAATTCAGTTGTGAAATCCAGCTTTTTTCAACTGAGGCTTTTATCGGACTGCCTGTCTTTTAATGATTTTGAAAGAGTCATCCATGCTTTTATTTTGTCCCGCAAATACTACTGTAATGCTCTTTATGTTGGTGTTAACCAGAACTCCCTCTCACGACTACAGTTGGTCCAAAATGCAGTAGTTCGTCTTTTAACAGGAACACTGGCTCCCTGTACATTTTAGGATTGATTTTAAAATTTTAACTTTCGTTTACAAATCATTACATGAGCTAGTTCCATTTTACCTGTCAGATTTTTTAGTGGCACATGTACCTCTATGCACTCTCAGGTCTGCTGGCCAGTCACTCTTAGTTGTGCCCAGATCAGGCTAAAGCTCAGGGGAGACCGGGCTTTTTCAGTTGCAGCTTCCAAACTCTGGAACGAGCTGCCTCTACATGTCAGACTGTCCCCCTCCCTGTCTGTTTTTAAATCTCGTCTTAAAACACATTTTCATTCTTTGGCTTTTGAATCCGTATGAAAGTTGTCATTTCTGTCTGTTTTCAGTTTGTGTTCTTGCTGTGTTGTTTTTATGTTATTGATTGTACAGCACTTTGGTCAAGAGCTGTTGTTATAAATGTGCTTTATAAATAAATTTGATTTGATTTGATTTGATAAGTGTTTAGAGGAAAAGAGACAGGAAGAGGCTGGCAGACTTGTGCCCAGATTTTCAAGCGTTTCAAGTTGATCAAAGGTTCAAGTCGGTTTAGGAGGTCTTTGCCAATTATGAAAGGAATGGCATCAAGAGGAGACACATATATGGATGGTAGAGGCTCATTGGTCCAATGGCAAGTTACACCATTGACATTGACATTGCTGTCAGTGTGGCATTGGTGGGGGCATACGGTTGCATCTCAAGGGAGTTTCAAGTCCTTGTTTGACAGGTGTACTATCATTTGCAGCTCATTGAACAGTGCTAATGACATCAAAGTGTCATCTGCTGCTGTATCAAGGAGTGCATCATGTACGAGTGCATCTAGTGTTATGGACAGGTGTGGTTTTCGCATAACATTTTTCTCACTAAGGGGGCCCAAGAACTGTTGGATTGGTGGTTCAAGTTGGACAGCTGACATGTCCTTGTTAAAAGACTTGTCTTTTAAGTCCAGTTCTGCCACCAAGACTGCACTGGGCAGGATTGACTTTTCACCCTCCTCTTCTGATTTACTGCAGTTCAGCACCAGGAGCCCCTTCTAGCTCCATGGGCAAGGATTTTGTGCTGAGGCTCAAAATGGTTGCAGGCTCTGCCTGTTAAGTATGGGATTGCATTTGTTTTGCAAATCCTGGCAAGCGTTGGTTGGTTGAGGTACACGGGTTTGCCAGGACACCAAGATGACGACTGGTACCAAGATGCAGGTTCATTTCTGGAGCCAAAATATGCCTGAAGAAGGCAATAGTAGTATTGCTGGGGAGGTTCTTGTCTTCCCTGCTTAACTGCTATAGCAGTTGTTGAGCCAGCTGGTGTAGTATGCTTGGCGGACCAGGTCATAGTTCACTCTGGCATGGTTTGGTTGACGTTCAATGAATCTGCTGACCTTGTGACTTGATGTCACCTTGATCAGGTACATCCTGTCATCAGCAGTAGCATTTGGAAACCTTTGCAAGTAAAAGTCGATGTCCTTCAAGTGGGTGGTGATGGCATGACAACCATCAGGACTGGGTTCAAAGTGTGATATATTGCAAGCAATCTTGTCTAGCTCTCGATATGAAGGACCCTGTGATGTGTGGGTGCCTGAAGATAGATAAGATCTCAAAGGAGGAATCACTCTAGTCAAATCCAGAGGAGTTCTGCTGGCCTTCAAGGGGTCTGGCATAAGAGGCGAGAAGAGGTGAGAAGACACGCCTCCTTGAACTCCCCTATTAGGTGGCTCATCTTTTATTTCAGTCAGGTATGGTTGTCGGGTTCGATCCATCTTAAGAGAATGTTGCAGTTCTCCTTTAACAGGTGCCAGTTCCTTTTTTCTTATTTCTTGTTGCTAGCAGGCCTGTGAGAGTTTGTCTCTAGCTTCAGTTAACTGTTCTTGAATCTGTTGGATCTGCTTTTCTTCAGCATAAAGATTCAGGTTATAGGCTCTGTTCTGAGCTTTTAGCTCATTGATATGTGTTTTAGTCTGTGTTAAAGACTGTTCTGATTGTTCAAGCTGTTGTTGAAGGAGTAAGTTTCCTTTTTGTTGTAAATTTTGTTGAATGCAGGATTTTAGTTTATTTCCTGTCCATTCTAACTGATTGTGTGCATGTCTGAGCTGTGCATTTAACACAACAGCCAGGTTCCCTAACATTTTGGTCAGTGCCGTATCTTTTGGTAGTTTAGTCAGGGACTCATCTAGGAATGCTGCCATTATGCTTCAAGGTCCAAAGGGTTAGTACTTTGGATTCTAGTTGCATAGCCAGGTAGCAACTTTTCAGTTATGTCCACCAATGCAGTTGCCAAGTTTTCAAAGTGGTCACCATAGCATAAAGCTTATGTGGCTAAAACTGCCATGTCTGATTTGCGAGGGGTAGATATATAGGCGGTTTGGTTAATGTGTTTAATTTATTATGTAAAAAGTAAAAAGACAGAAAAGAAAGCAGTCAACAAGCAGGTTAATTTTGAAGGCAGTGATTAGTAGGTTCTGTATAACACAGGCCCTATGTAGTTGTTTACAGAACAACTACATAGGGTCTGTGTATGTGTTGCTGTTAGTTCTCACAAATGTTAGGTTTAACATGGGTTTAAATTGTTCTTGTTCAGCGATGTATTAAGATATAATAATAGCCACCATTGGGAGCTAGTCCTGCAGTTGCATTGCTAAACAATCAGCAAACCCTAGCAGTGAATAACTCTAAGCTGGTTAGTCTTCAAAGGGATAGAACTCAAAGTTGAACAGTTAAAGACCCACGTTACTGTGTCTAAATTGGAACCCCCTCCTAAAATGTCACTAGTGAGCAGTGATCACCTTATGGGTAGAATTCAAAATTAAACAGATCCAGGTGCAACTGGATTGTACAAAGGGGGGAAATCCCTTTAAAAGGAGAAGGCAATTTAATTTGATGTGATATGGTTGTGTGAATACACATTAGAGTACATCTGAAATCTCAAATTCAAATAGTGTTGATACTTGATAAGAATTTGATAATGTAATCTAAATGTGGAGTTAATATAGGGATTTATACTGAAAGAAGAGCAGAATTGAAACTATTTGTCTAAAATAGTTTTCCTTAATGCTGTTACTAGTGTTATCTTATTAGATTCATGGAACCACACAGTTTTAAAAGGATTAGGCTTCAATTGAATCAAAACCTTAAATTTAACAACGACAAGTGCGATAGATTAATCTCTTCAACTGTAGAATTAATAACTTGGATTAATTCAAGTGTGAGTAATTAGCAGCAAGATTTTGATATAGCAAATTATGAATTTACAAAGCTAGCAGAATTAAATTTCAATCTGTTGCAATCAATTGAATGTTTGAATAATTCAATCCTCAAACACATTGAACCAAATCAGCCACCAGATGACAACAGATTTCTATCAGCTTGTTTTACAAGGAGAGGGCGTTGAGGTGACGTCAGTAATGACGACCTTAGTAGCGCCCACTGATAGACCTGCATTAGCCAGGTAGAAAAAGTTCATTTGCTGAAACATAAAAAATTCTAAAACACTAATTACTGCATCAGAGGCCTCCTACAACAACATCTGGAAGGTGAAAAAAAAATTTTGCAAACGTGATACGACAATTAGTTTAGATCATACAAGTTCTTTATATTCAAACATGTTAGGTCTGTTGTGTGTGTATATAATAAATAGTGAGGATAGATATGAATATGTTAGAATAAATGCCGTATTAGGCAGTGGATCCTGAACACGCGGGTTCTGGATCAAACAGTTTCTTTGTCTTACTTATAAAAAAAAAGTTACTGACACATCTAGCTGGACAACAGCCGCAGGAACACGATAAATTCTACTAAATCACTAAAACGTCAACATCATACATTTATGCCACTTGAAGTGTTTATCAGTACGGCATGTCATTTGCACTAATGATACTTTTAGCTATAGACGAACATTAGATGTTACTCACCAGTCTAAAAGAAAAGTCTCTTCTCTTTCCTCGCCCGGAGCTGTCTCCCGCGGTGTAAAAACACACAGCATTCACCCGTGTTTTGCTTCTTTGCTGTTGAACATTGTTTCTTGTCGGAGCGGCTCTTTGGAATGGAGATAAAGATTGTTTTCTAGGCGCTTCAGACATCTCTGTGTTTCTGTGATGCTTGTCGGTAGCTTTTAAAAACATTTTTTTGTCGGGATCTTCAAGCTCAGGAGGATGCTCTTCTTATCCATGGGACAGTGACAGGGCAGACTAGACGCTACACTAACTCACACAGCATCTAGTGTGTCTAGGTGGTATTACAACGCAGTCCGGGACACGGCTAATTGATTACATGCTCATTTCAGTAGATATCTCTGAAATACAATAGATGGTGGTCTTGGTCATAACATCATCACTGTGGCTCCTTCATATTGCTGGTGTTAGTAGAGTTTTTGAACATTTTAAACTAAAATTCTGGCCAAATTTGGCCAGATCTTACACATTACACCTTTAAGTAACCCTTATTTTCAACACCAGTCGTCTGGGACTTAAAGCAAACAAACAGAATTATATTGCACTACTCAGAACACAGGGTATTTACAAAGCCAAAGTTACGTTCAAAAGCAGCTATTTTTCAACGCGACTATTTTTCAACAGGGATTCGCTTTAAGGACTCCAAACAAGCAGTTCAAATACTTTATTATCTCCCAGTTCAACAAAACGGGTATTTCACTCTTTTACCAACGCTGTGTTTCTGATCACACGGGGGAGATAACCTCTTTACTGTAACGGCAGTGACAGCTACAGCTCCTAGCGGGTCAGGTAACTAATCTGACAGGTTAGCACAGAGGGTCTAGGGGGTCAAAGCAAGAGTAGCACGCAAATTAATAATTGTGCTCTTTCAGGCCGAACTGAGCACAATCTGAGATAAAAGCCTGTTTTCCTTCGCAGTTGCCTTGTTTGCTGCTAGAACAGTCTGGAAACATCATTCTGAAGCCTTCTGTAGAAATGACAGTTGATGTGAAAAATGAGTCTGCACTGAAGAAAAGACAGCTTACTGTTGTGCTTATATGACCATTCAAATATGACCAATTATGTATGAATTTTGTTCGTGTCCTTTATTCTTTCTTTGCCACGTGCTCCAAGTAACATTCTACTTTATTTTTATAAGCCAAGTCAAGACCAACTGAATTGAAACACTTGCAGTGCTGGGTGTGTGATATAGGGAGTAGTATGGCCACCTGTACTCACTTCTCGCTTAGAGGTATCTAGCTATAGTTTTAATGAACATGCATTTTCAATAATTCTCTGTGTGTGAATGTCCTTTGCCTCTGACACCGGACCAGACCGGATTATTAAAAGTGTTGGCAGCTTTACACTACTTTAAAAATCTCTAACTACTTCAGTTTATTACAGTACTTTCTTAGCAACCAGGTGCCTGACTGAAAAGAAACAAAGTTTCTGATTTATGAGGCATTCAAAATTAGAAAAGTGATTTCACACCTATATTTCAAGTCTACCCCAAAAATAATCATACCAATGGAAAGAGCTTGTTAATTAGTAAAGTCAAAAAATATCAAGTTAGAACCCTTAACCAAAATATATTAATTGAGTTGTCAAACATGGTTGGTTAGCATGGCTTTTGTTTACATATACACTAATGCAGTGCCTGTTCAAATGTGCATGTCATTAAGAGTTAAATATTTTATTCAGGCATCTAATCATGTAATTTCTACATCACTGCTGTGTTATGAATAATCATAATAATAATAATCAGATACCTGAATTGACATACACCTGATCAGAAAATATTGGACCACAATTTCAAAAGGACTGCTGTGACATTCACTTTTCAATTTATTAGGTACACCTAGATAAAACTAATGCAGTACAATACAACAGCACTGTAATAAATCTTCCCCTCATGAGGATAATAATGTTCAGTTTTTATTGAATCTGTTTGAGAGGATGTTGATTTATTTTCATGGTCATTTTGGAGCATGTCAATTTGTGGAGCTGTTGAACTTTACAGGCTATACTGTGAGGTGTTTCTAATATTTTGTCCATCATATGATTGAAGGTTGACAAATATTAGGAACAACTCTCAGTACAGTACAGGAACAACTCATCAAGATGTTTGATATATCAGTTAATATAGTTTGGTTGAAGTTGCCAACTTCATGTTTTGTGCATTTACTCAAAACTATTTCCAGTGATATATTTTTTTAGGGTAGACTTTGTCATTCATGGGCAATATATTGCATATTGCACTATTATTGTATATTAGGATATCTTTTACACATGCACCTAGTTGCTAAGGAAGTACTATAACATGAGTATTATATATAAAAATTTTAAAGATCTGATGTGGTTCTGTGTGAAGATATTGTGGGCCCCAAAGCACTACAGAATGTTTTACATGTTTACAGAATACAATTTTCAGCAGCCATAACTTGGCAGATGTGCAACTGTAGGCCAACAATTTTAGATGTAAAGACATCTAATAGTGTAGACCAATCCCTGAAAATCTCAAGCATTTAACCTAACTAGTTCCAAAGTAAGTATTTATGGAATTTGCAGTTTTTTTTAACAACACTTGTTTATTAGGGCCACAACCCCACCCTCCATATCTCAGAACCTAAAGAAGATGCAAGCAAGTTGTCAGGTACAATGAAATTATTTCCACCAAGTATGGATGACCCATAAGAAAATGTACTTGTCTAATGTGATTAAAAATGATCTCCAATATCCCATACATGTTTTTTTAAGGCATTATTGGAGCATGCCAGAATCAAATGAATTGCATTCCACCTTTAGTAACAATCATTCTCTTACATCCCACCCCCTCTTTAAACCCTCCACCAACTCACAGAGAATGTGCACATAGACAGGGACACTGGCATGTGAGTCAGACTCACAAAAGTATTTTCATATGGTCTGAAATGTAACCATGGCCATGTATTCAAGGATGTCCATTTACTGTAGGGATGCCACAATTAAGTTTTTTTGGGTATCTGCTGATATCGAGTCTGATCCTACAAATCTTATATTTACCAAAATGTTGATAAATATGCATCTGACACGTCTTATTTGTCATTAGCTATTTGATTCAGATATTCGAGGTCCTGGGTCACAAATATTAAGTTGATGAACCTATATTAATAATAATCATCTTATCTCACTCACTGCACTACAGAACAGACCTCAGCAAAAGGAAGTGGAATAATCTAATTATTATTGTTTATTTATTATTAACCGTTTTTATTATCATTATTATCATTATTATTATTATTATTATTATTATTATTATTATCAACAATGAGCTAATGGAGACATACATTTTCCCTAGGGGATAATTAAAGTATCTATCTATCTATCTATCTATTGTAGTGCTAACGCCATAATTTAGAATTTACTCTCGTTGAAATGGGGCACCATTCCTCTTGGAGGACAACAATTAATTACTTCATTGCCAAATTTATCAATCTCATATCGGAAGCCATGACTCGATTCAATGGATGTCTAGTTTCTACGTCAAAAGAATACAACAGGACAACAACTGGGGGTAAATAAAGGAGTTTATTAAGTAAACTACTATCTACAGAGTAAATGCAAGGTGTAATAATCATAAAGAATAAAATAATAATGAAATGAGCAGTGTGATGAGTTGGCAATGGTGGGAGAGAATATGTTATGGCTATACACTATGGCGATACAGCTAATGATACTAAGTCTATGAATGAAATTTGATGATTAAATATTACTATATTTCGACATCAATCCAGTCATGAGCAAAGTGTTAAGACCGGCCTACTGTGAGTTGCACTGTAGCTGAAGACCCTTGGCTGGAACCTAGGTGGCTGCGGTTGCCGTGGTAACCCCGGAGACGCGGGATCTAGGTGGATTCTCCTGGAGGCCATGTCCCGTTATCACGATGATGGATTCTGCCGGTGTCTCAGCTATTCAGCTCTGGCACAGTTTGCCAGGAGACTTTCTGTGTCGGGCACTCTTGATTTCTGGTCGGATTCTCTGCAGGCGGTTGTGCAGAGGTATTATCTGCCGTCGTCTCTTGTGGGTTGATGCAAAATAAACTCTAATGCTCTTCACTTTGGCTGGATAACTTTAGAGGAGACTGGCATTGACCAGATAACTCTAAAGTTGTCAAAATCTTCAAAAAGGAAAACTTGATGATGATTTAAAAGTTACAAAATTACTCTGAGGCACTTCTGTTATTTTGGTTCAGAGATTGTGCATGTAAACAAAAATGATGTTACTTGGAGCTTGTGGCAAAGAAAAATAAAAGATGCGAAAAGTGCAAAAATGACTAAGAGCCATGAATTTGTGGCTAGCAGCTTAGAGATAAGAGTTTACATGGCTACAGAGCCGGGCTTTGAGCCGGGACTCTGAGCTTTGAGCAAAGTTCTCAGCTTCTAGTTTCTGCATTGTTTTTCTAGTTTAAGCTTTTCAGCCTCTAGCTTTTAGCTTCGTTTCTCACATCTTCTTCCTTCTTAGCATCTCGCCGAGTTTCTAACTTTTTCGCGTTTCTAACATTTTAACCTTTCTGGCTTTTCTGACTTTGTGTGAATCTACATGTTACATTTCAAACATTCTATGGGATAGAAGTTCAGGATTAAACTATTGCATAGGAACATCTTATGAATTACAGAACAGCTAGATATTTAATTTTACATTCTTCCTTAGATCTGTGTCTGTGAAGAGTGTTCTGCTGGTCACTACCCAGGATTGGAATGTGGGTTGTAGTTTATGACTCATCTAGAGAGGGGCAGAGGAAGGGAGGTTGGTGTGTGTGTTCATGCATGGCACAGAAAGGCCAGGATTCACAACTTAGTGTTAATCAGTCCTTTTGTTGTTACTTGTCCTATATAAGAAACAATCAAATATCATTAGACAGAGTCTTATTGTTACAAACTGGAGATTTTGCCTATATTCCCCAGTTGCCTGGTGTCCATTGGTTGATCCTCTGGAGCTGACCCTTTGACCTTTGGTCTGGTTCTGTGTTGTTCGGACATGCTAAAAGCATGGTCTGTTTGTGGAAGAGGGGTCCTTTGTCTCTGCTTCCTATCAATTTGATAGTTTGATGGTGGGAAGAGTCGCAAAGTGTCAATTGTGGGTCCGTAACTCTGCATGTCCTTATCTATCTATCTATCTATCTATCTATCTATCTATCTGTCTATCTATCTATCTGTCTATCTGTCTATCTGTCTATCTGTCTATCTATCTATCTATCTATCTATCTATCTATCTATCTATCTATCTATCTATCTATCTATCTAAGTGTCTTTCCTTCTACCTCCAGTGCCTTGCTGGAGCTGACAGTCAAGTAAACTCCTCTCCACAATGACCACACTGGCAAGAGGTTTCAAGTTCACTCCCTTTACTAAAGCCAATCAGAGTTGTTTAAAAAAAATAAACATACATTGCCATTACAAACAATAAACATTCTCACCATTCAGATAGAAATTTATAATGCTATCCAAAACACCAGTGAAATCCACCATCACGAACTTAAATGCTAAATATATCATATTTCATAACCAGGTGTGGCTTGTTATTTCATGATAAATTAAGCAAATAAAGGTCTGGGGTTGAGCCCAAGTGTTTTGCATTTGGTAGCAGTTCGTCCAACTAAAGTGGATGCTCCTGCTAGCTTGCTGCTAAAGAGAGACCTGCACATCATCTTTGACCTCTTCACCATCATCGGTGAAGGCTCGAAGATTAGGTATTTGAGATTCTATATTGAAATTTCTGCCACCCCTCTCAGTACAATGAAGGTTAATGGAATCATGATTATTGATGAAATACTGTTAGATGTAATCAAAAGACTTAATTCAAAGAATTTTTGCTATTCTTTATACCAGTTACCATTGATTTTATTGTATCCATTCAATTTAACCCTTTGTTGCATATTTTGCAGCCTTAAAATTAGTGTTTATTGACTTTTGCTCCTCAAATAACATTTTGCACTTCTATAGAGTGTTAATTGTTTTGCAGGTCAGCAACCTTTCAAGAGAACGATGTGGGAGAAAGAGGAGATCCTTGCTGTCAAGAAGCACATGATGTCCTTCATCACTTCATGTCGTGTTCCAGGGAATAGCGACTGTGATAAGTGCATTCAACTGGAAAAAGTAGCACTCAAAAACAGAAATTGGTTGGCCATAAAATTCTACATCAAATATCGAATCACAGCTCTCAAGAACAAAGTATAAAGTGATCATATAATGTATGTTGGCACCTGTTATGGTTGTTGTGTCATAACTTGTTAAATCTTATCCTTCATAAATTGTTTTGTTTGCAACAAAATGACATTGAAATACCATTCAATGTATCTGCTAGATTTAAAGTATCAATGTTGTAGGGGGTTCAATGTGACTTCTTTCATTCTTTTTTATGGCTCTGCGCAATGGCTGTCCGTCTGCCCCATTCTTATGAACGCATTATCTAAGACTGTTGGAATTTCTTCTAATTTGGTACGAACATTCATTTAGACTCAATTATTAACTGATCCAATTTTTGTGGTCAGAGGTCAAAGGTCACTGACCGCACAAAACACATATTTGGCCATAACTCAAGAATTAACTTCAAGTGGACCAGTTAGCAGAGGCATACAACTGCAAGGCAGTAATTCTAGTTTAACTCGTTGCCTGAAGAAATGTACTATAACATTCAAATAAAAGACTTCAAAATAAATCCAATGGCCTAAGGTCTCTCATTTGGAGCAACATCTGTTAATTTCAACCAAGGAAATAAAAAATACAGGCTTGTACTACTAATACAGCACCTGGTGTGTCGATAATCTGAAGCTTATTAGGTACTTCAAAAGAATATTTTATGATGGCATGCAATTTTTAATTATTTGCACTGCATTTCCATTTTAACTAGTTTTTGTATTCAGTGATGTTGGTCTGACCTTTTTCATTCAGGATACTTTTATCAGTTTATCAGTTACTTAAAATCAACGCTGGGACTTTACAGAACCTAAATTGTGATGTAAACTGTCAAGCTCCAGCGGATGTATAACATATAGTTGCATAGTTGCATGGTTCCCCAAAGTAAGCTTAACCTGAAAATGTATAACAGTTTTTGCTCATTGCTTGAACACTATAGATCCATGCTTAGACTAAAGTAACACAACTTGAAGCTTTTGTTACCATACCTCAAACACATGTACCCATACCTTAAACAAAAGCGCTTGTAGCGGCTAAGCCTAAACTTAAAGCCACTGAGGGGCTGCATAGACGGGCTAAAACTAATCGACGCGCTTGCTGCTACTGCATGACTATAACTTGTGTCCAATGAAACAAACAGCTTCCAGATTCACTTCTTCATTTGATGCTTTCTTTATTTCTCACCATCTGGATCTTTAAACCATGCAAGAATCCATTACTCAGTGCAGATAAAGTCCATACAGCTTTGTTCACCAAACAACAAACAAACGTGACAGCAGCGGAGCAGAGCATACCGTAGCAGTCGAAAAACTGTGTGCTTCTTCCGTCTAGCAACACCTGACACCTGCCAGAAGGTTCCCACCCATATAGAAATTCACACACAATACAATGAGGACACCTACTGGCCAAATTTGGTATCTACATATATTCGCATAGAAATGGCTCCTACAGCGCTGCATTGCACTCTAGTTGCAATTCTGCAACACACTTACTCCTTTATGCAACACACTTGGTCCTGCATACTACACTCTATTTCATACATTGAACATACATCGTTCAAAAATGAAATCTCAGGGTGCCATTTGGAAAACATGTGTATCCAAAATACAAAACACATCGGGTAATTGCAACCACTCAATTACACACCTGAAGGCACTTACTTGCAAAACTGAACACCAATCAGCCAGCTACAAAAAGCCCTCAGTTTAGCCATTTCAAGAACTTTGCAAGCATGGATGGAGGGAGAGTGAGAGGCAGAGGTAGAGCAAGAGGAAGAGGACGAGGAAGAGGAAGAGGAAGAGGAAGAGGAAGAGGAAGAGGAAGAGGAGGAGGAGGAGGAGGACGACAAGGTCAAGGTCGAAGAGGCCATGCACAGACCCCTATTTCTGATGATATAAGAGCAACTTTGGTGGACCATGAGGGAAGCTGGGCAGAGAGTCCACCCACATCTAAACCCCTTCACAGTGGCATCTGTAATAGGAACATTCTGACTGGAAAACAGGTATGTCTTCACCTCTCTACCTTCTACTCTACTCAGATGGTATTTACAGCACTGTACTACAGTATATCACATTACCACATCACGTGTACAGGGTATTGCAGGGTGCTAATGCTCCTTTTGCAGCCAAAGTGGTAGTTTTTGTGAAACATACCATGATTACTTATATTGAGATGTTTCAGTACAGTTGATGATACAGTATATACAGTAAAGTACAGTATATATAGTACTGTAAGAAAAAGAAGCAAACCAATGACAATATGTGGTTGTATTTCTCTAGAATGACTAGAAGACCTTCTGGGGGAGGACGCCAACGCCTGTTCACACAACAGCAGGAACTTGCCGTTGTGGACCTAGTGAGGGCAGACAATGCCATCCGTCTCCACCAGCTATGACAGAAAATACTTGCAGACAGGCAAGTGTTCAACAACATAAACCATGTGAGCATCACCACCATCAGACGCATCTTGGGAAAACACAACATCACCATGAAGAAACTCTACAGGGTCCCATTTGAGAGGAACAGTGTCAGGGTCAAAGGACTTCGACGTGAATATGCATGGGTAAGTGTAACTGTCCTTTACATTTACAATACAGTATTGGTGAAATCCAGTAGCAGCTGAATATGTACCATATCAGTACCACATGGATCCATTCGGAGAGCTACACAGGTACCTGTGTGATGGGGTGGGGGTTCAGTATGTGTAGCACTGTAGTAATGTTTTTTTTTTTGTTACAGAGAATCTTGGCCATGGATGGAGCTGCACAGCCTCATGAATTCATTTTCATTGATGAAGCTGGATTCGACCTGAGCAAAACAAGACGACGGGGTCATAATGTAATTGGCCAAAGGGCAATTGTGCACGTCCCAGGGCAGCGCGGGGGAAATATCACATTGTGTGCTGCCATAAGCCTTCGAGGGCTTCTGCATCATCATGCAAAACTAGGTCCACACAATACCCAACATATACTCACATTTCTAGATGCTCTCCATAATATAGTTGTACAGAACAGATCAGATCAACCCAGGTTTGTGGTGGTATGGGATAATGTCAGTTTCCATCGGGCTGCTCTGATCCAGGCCTGGTTCACCAACCACAATCAATTTGAAGTGGTATACTTGCCCCCTTACTCACCATTTTTAAACCCTATAGAGGAATTCTTTTTGGCTTGGAGATGGCGTGTATATGACCGCCAACTACATGCCCGCATGCCTCTTCTGCAGGCAATGGAACAGGCCTGCAGCGACATTCAGGTGACAGCAATCCATGGATGGTTGTCGATGAGGTCCTGTGGCCAGACCCCAACAGATGGCGGGACCCATGAGCCCACGTATGCACAATTGCCATGATTTTCTGTGTTTACAGTATAGTGTTTTTTCTATTATTTTTTTTTTTTGCTTTATCTGAATTCATGTTACTGCAATGTACAGTGCTGCAATGTACAATATTGAGTAGGCCTATTTGCTTTTTTGGTTGTTTGAAAATGTGCTTCCTGAAAATGTGCCTTCTGAATAAACAGTGAAAATCAAAGACTGCAGTGTTTTATATAAAGTAGACTAGTGTGTTCCCCCTGATCTGAAAGTGTATGCATATGATGCAAGTGTGTATCATTTTGTCATCAGAGTTACATTTTGACAAAGGATTGTTAGGTTTTGATAGCAGAGTTTAGGTTTTGATAGTAGTTTCAATTTGACACAGATGTGAATGGTATATTTCCCAGTGTTGTGTCATGTTTACTTGTGTGTAGAGTTTTGGCACAATGAGCAAAGTTTTGCAAAATGTGTTCAAGCAACGGGCAAAAACTGTAGTAATTATTTTGGGCTTGTAAAGTGCACTGTGCTCCCATCAAGAGGTCTGTACCACCCTGTTCTGCCCTATAGGTGTCGTAACAAGCTCATGTTCCCGTTATGCCACAGGTGTGCTGAAGAGCTGAATCAGACCAGTGAACGCAGGCACTGCGACGATGACAGACAGCTGGCACATGGGTGTCATTTGACCTTGAAAAAGTGCTTGAAAAGGGGTATCAGATTGTGCACATTGATGAAGTGTGGCATTTTCCAAACAAGACAAACACTTTGTTTAAGGACTATGTCAAAACATTTCTGAAATGCAAGCAAGAGGCATCGGGTTACCCCAGTCATGTGAAAACATGAAATACATAGACAAGTATTTGGAAAAAGAGGGCATCGGGTCAGATCCTGATAAAATCTGCCTTAACAAGGCCTTCAGGAGCTGCAACAAACTCCTAAACTCACTGTGGGGTCGGTTTAGCATGAAAAACAACATGCCATCATGTGAGTTGATTACAGAACCAGACAGATTTACACAACTAATGTTCAGTGACCATTATGATGTGCGTCAGTTCTGTTTCATCTCAGATGATGTGGCTATCGTGCAGTGGTGTCATGCTGACGGCAGTGGGTCCAGGATAAGAGATGGAAATGTCTTGACAACGGCCTATGCCAGGCTCATGTTATATGACTTATTGGAAAAGCTGCAGCAACGGGTTTTGTATTGTGACACAGACTGTAGTTTTTTCCTCATGGCCAGCCGAGTGGGTCCCACGCCTGGGGGATTTGACGGACAAACTCAATGATGGTGGTGGTGGCCCTGAGGAAGACTACATCACAGAGTTTGTCAGGGGGTCCATAGTGCTATGCCTATTGCGCATTGCACAGAAAGACACACAGGTAAAATTCAAAAGCGTAACACTGAACGCCAAAAACGCAGCAGTGGTTACTCACGAGTCACTGGTTGGTTTAGTTCATGCCTTTGTGGCCAATCACAATACAGATGCACACATGGTGACTGTATCTGATACCATCAAATGAGATAAAAAGAAGTTTCATAAAAAAAAAATCGTTTTTAAGAAGGTCCAGGTTGTGTACAACAAGCACAGGGTTTTTCCTGATTATTCTACACTTCCTTATAGATACTAAACTAGATCAAGGGTTTGATGGCAGACTACAGCATCCATTTAGTTTGGTAGTGAGCATTCCTTCAAATTGTGGGAAGACATTTTTGTCAAGAGTGTTATTGCCAATGCATTGACAATAGAGATTGACAATATTGTTTACATTTACTTGTGCTGGCAGCCTTTATCTAAATCAACTTCTTCAGATAAGAGACATTAACTTTGTGAATGGATTGCCTGAATCTCTGTGTGATGATGTACTGCTACCCCCAGACAAGAACAATTTATAATAATTTCTTATAATAGACGATTTAATGAATGACGCTAGTAATAATATTTATATTATTATATATAATATTTATAATAATATTTAATATATATAAATATGTCCATCATAGAAATCATAGAAATCTCAGCTGTATATATTTAGTTCAAATTTCATTTATTCAAGGTAAGGCTAGACGAACTATTAGTTTAAACCCCAACTACCTTGTTTTGTTTAAAAAACCCTAGGGATAAATATCAGATTTCCTTATAAGCCAGACAAATGTTTCCGGGTAAGACAAAATATTTTTTAAAGGCCTTTAATGACGCCACAGGGGCTGCCTACAGGTATCTCTTTATAGATTATAAAGCCAAGACACCAGATTATGTAAGACTCAGAACGCCTTTGCTTTCAACTGGTTGTCTACATCCTTAAGAAGCAGAAGGGGTAACAATGTCATCACATGTGCAGAGAAATTTGGTTCTGTGTTATCTAAATCATAGATGAGTGTGCGAAGGGTTATTGTTAGTAATGCGAGTGCAGACTTTATTAACGCACTGTGTGAGATAGCTCTCAATGTAATGAGAGGTAACATCCCGCTGACTGACAAACAGTACAAAACTAAAAAAAGAAAAAGACAATCATCAGACTAGTTGCAGACAAAAAAGTCAGACATTTGAAAAAGAGAAAGACTATCAATCAGACTGGAAGAAGAGTTTTATTACCTTACTAGGCGCAGCTATTCCATTTATAACAACTTTTTTGAATTGGGGGTGAAAATGGAGCACAGCCAAAAGATGTTCCACAACATCAATTGGATTAATTAAAGCAGGAAAAAAAGTTATTGACTTTATCAATGTCCATCAGTGGAAGTAATGATACAAGTGGTGCAAGTCACAGCGCAACATGCTAAAAAGGACGAGGTTATAGAAGAAGTGTTAAAACACATGCCTAAAAGAAGTAGAAAAAATGCTGAATACATTTTGGCTCACAAAATGTCATGTCTTGGACAGATGAGGGAGAAATCATTGTCAGAGGTTCACATCTGTATGATTTGGTAAAAAGACATTTCGTAACCCTTGGGATGGACTATGTTTTTAAAAACACTGGCCGGTTTCAATATACCACTATCTGCTAGCCCAAATTTCCCGAAAAATCCGCAATGTTATTTCAGAAAAGGGTTAAAAAGGGTGATGACCCAGCTAATGAAGCAAGTTTTATAACCCATGACAGCTCAGACACCAGAAAAAAGAGAATGCTATCTGACTCACATAGGTCTACTGCTACCCCTCTTAATACACGTGGGTCTAAGGGTTTTAAGTCACCTAGATTGGACCTTTCTGGTTGGTTGTATTTTTGATTTCTATGTACCTTTTTTTTAATTATGTACAGAATATATCTTCCTTTGAAAATGTTTTTTAAAACACTGTATATTGTAAAACATGTTCCTGTTATTTTAATGTAGCAAGACAGAATGAATTAATGTATTTTTATGCTACATAAATGTGCCAATGACAGAACTTTATGTAATTATATTGTGTTTTCATTTTTATGTGCTTTTAAACTATGCGAAACATGAATAATGAAAAAAAGTCTTCTAAATTATCACATTCTCATTTGCTTTATTTGAAAATTATCATTGTTACATTTTTAAAAAGTAGTTTAACTTTATTTTCCATATTGTACACATGTAGAATGGTATCCGTGGCATACACCTGGTAATATTTTTTTTAACAAATCGACACACCATAGCATTATTACAGGCAAGATTAGCTCCATACATGTTTATCAGTTTTGTATAAGGTATCCCTTTTTTGTATGTGACATAGGAAAAACACAGTGTTGATCACAGGCTGTAGCATTATTACTCTGAACCTGTCTTCTACAATAAGATACATGTGTACAGTTTTTCACAAGGAAACCATTAATCTCTGACGGGAAATTGTCACAGTAAGGTGGGTTGCCAAAACTGCCAAAGAAATATCCTTGTTTGTGTTTCGTAAAATAAATAGCCAACCAATGCACACCAGGCATGTTAGACGGATGTGTGTTTACAATCAACATAGCGGGGTATTTACAAACATTGTATTTTGGTAATTGATCGTATGCATAGACTCCAAAGAAATTTGTACCATTACTAATTCTTTTTCCAACAATACTAGTTAATACTATTGTATTCATTTTTAATAGTATACTCAAAAAAATGACTCATTGGATGAACTCAATTAAATTGTGGGCAGGATTTCCATCCAATAAATATATGTAGCCCCAACTGAAAACAAGTACATCTATGCAATATAATGTATTTGAGTTAATCTAACTCACTTTTTTATGTTAGTCCAACTCAAACTAAAAGCATCTATGTAATATAATTTAATTGAGTTACTTCTACTCATTTGTGTCAAAGAGAGCTAAAATAAAGTAACTACATTAAAGTAGTTTAAATGATTTGTGTGTGTTCAACCTAAAAAAATATATAATTCATTGGAAATAAAAGTAAGTGAGATTAATTTGATCCCCTTCCCTTAGGAAACACATGAGACCATAGATGAGACCACAATAATGCAGCTAAAAGATTATTTGTTAGAACCAAGACCTCAAAATGTAATCAGTAAGGTCAATAACATTCCTTATTAAACTTCAGTGCCTGAATACACACATTAACTCTTGTAGTTAAATACAGCAAGATGACTTTAAAAGAACACGTTAAGAAGGGTGTTATAATCAAGTACCTTGGAAATAGGTCAGTACTGCCACAACAATATCAAAACTTCCCAAGCCCATGTAGCACCAGTATCACACCACTTACTGCGCCACTGGACCAGTTCTAGGCTCTAAGGAGTGGGGAGCAAAAGATAATTAGACCAGAGACCGTTGCTTTAAGTTCAAAGGCCGGCAATTTACTGAATGCAAAAACACACATATAAAACACAGTACACAAAAACAAAGAAAATATCCTGCAGGTTCCCAATAATAAGGTAAGTATAATTGAAAAAAGTATTTCACTCTTTCTTTTTGTTCTTTAGTTCACCTAGTTTATTTTAGTCAGGCTAATTTTAGTTAGACCAGTCTCTTTTTCCTAGGTTGCACCTATTTTAGAATTCCTATTTTTCTTCCTGAGTTAACTCCTTTTTTTTTCTTTTACAGGTAATAAAATACCTTCAATTAAACAAACAAATCAAAGTGGACCACAATCATCCAATCACATTCAAAAATATAAACTCAGCATGAAAACAAAAGTATGACACTTTCAATTCAAGTTCAAGTCCAAATGTGAATTCAAATGTTCAGTTCAATGAAAAAGTTCAGTTCGATTCAGTCCAAAAATAATAATTCAGTCAGTTCTCAGTTCAGTTCAGTTCAGTTCAAACTAATTCCTGATACTCCTACCACTCTGGCAGTGAGTCACCGTACGCAGAAGATTTCCTCACTGACGCGATGGAGAAGATGAGTTGAAGGTCTGGGTCTGGCTCACCATCTTGAATCCCGTCTGTGCATGTGCGCGTCCGCACACGGCAGACCAGTCCTCGCTCTGACCGAGCTTCAAACCAAGCAAAAAACCTGACCTGTGCAACAGGTCATAAACACAATAAATCTCTTTTTAAATCATCAAATCACACAACAAATGTCTCACAGTCTCTGAGTTGCAACGTTACTGCCACGGTGTTTCTTCATCTCAAAATGGCAGCGGAGCGGCCTCTTTCAACTCACGGCTCCGTCCCCCACACCAACCACTGCACACACCGTTCATTTACACAGCATACATACACTTTTATAACATTCACAGTCTTCATAAACCCAAAATATTAACTGGTAAACAGTTTGACAGAGCATTTCCTTGTAAACAGCTACGTTTTTAGCATTAGCTCTCCGCCAGAGAATGCAAGAAAACAAACACAAAACTCACCAAAACTTTCAAACTTATTTATGCAGCTTTTAAACTATTTATTCTTATTTATGTCATATTTTAACATGGGTTACACCCAACTGTCCTAAATGCCCCACAGTTGTTAACAGTGATATTATGGAGGTGGATGGTTTGCACCATTCTCAAAACAGGATGTCATTGGGTGGTTTTGATACCACAATTGGCACAATTACATGCATAACAAACCCTTAATTTTTAACAACTTGGAATACTAACTGAAGTTCAGTTAAAATATTAAAAACTCTGTACAACTCAACAATAAAAGTGCATAAATATTTTTGGAAAACACTGCCTATTTTACAAATGCAGTTCAGAATTCAACATGCTTAGACAACTGCTCCAGGAAGCAAAACATCAGGGAGGAGCAATTACAGAACAATGCTCTACTCCCTATGGCTCGCTGTCCAACCAAAACCACATGTCTATGCGGACCAGGTTCCATTGAGTTAAGACTCAGCTCAGTTCAGACCAGGTTTGGTTCGGTTCAGTTCAGACTAGGTTCAGTTCAGACAACAACAAAACAAAAACAACAAAACAAAAACAAGTCCCCAGGCCCAGTGTTATTTGTCACCAGTGCCTCCTTTTACATGAACAGCTTGATTTTCAGCTGCTGTATTTTGGTGTTGAGTCTGTGTCCATCCAGATTCATAAGGCTTTTCTGGACAAACGCAAAAGTATATTTCAGGCTGTCTGGGAAACTAAGATCCAGGGCATAAATTAGCCCAAGCAGTAAGATGAAAGCCGTTATGGCACTTCCCACAAGGACTTTCACGCCTTCAATGACAACCCCCACGTCGTCTGGCTCACCAAACTCATCTCTTTGGAATGTGTAAATGCCAATAACTGTGGTGGCAATGTCATTCTCGGCATCCTCAGCAGCAGAGGGCTGGAAAACAGAAACACACAACACTCATGTTACATCCAAACACAATTTATTTGCATAGAGCCAAGTTGCAAATAAGATAAACCTCCAACAAACATTGAAATATTGATGAATACAATGAATATTGCAGAGGTCAATGCTGTAGAGAAAAATGGTGAATATGGGTGCACCGGCGAGTGTTGTAAGACTCAACTTGTGTGTGCAGGAGAGCCGAGAGACATTTTTAGAAGTGTCTGTCTGTGTTCATCTCATTTCTTTAGAAGATAATCTCTGTTGTTTTGATTTCAGTTTCTCTTCTCTGTCACTGTTTTCACATTCAGGTATCTGCTATGCTCTACTGTCATGTTCGCTTTGAGCTGTATACAGGTACAGAAATCAACAATCTAGTATCTCAAAAAATTAGAATATTACATAAGACCAATATAATACAGAAATGTTCACCATCTGAAAAGTATGTTCATTTATGCACTCAACACTTGGTCAGGTTCCTTAAGCATGAATGACTGCATCAATGCGGTGTGGCATGGAGGAGATCGGTGATCAGTCTGTGATCAACCTGTGATCAGCACTGCTGAGCTGTTATTGAAGCTCAGGTTGATTTGATAGCGACTTCCAGCTCATCTGTACTGTATATAAAGTTTGTTATATCTACTCCTTAGTATTTCACTTCCTTTTTAACTGGAATCTAATATAAAACTATCAGAGGATGGTCATATATGGAACCTAAAGATTTAGAAAACTTATGTATCTTCTTGATCACCAGGGGGGAGCTGTTCTGAACTCTTGACTAAGATTGTCCTATCATCTGCCAGTTCACTTATGTACAGATGATTTCCTTGCACATGTAAGGGCTCTATATCAGGGCGGTTTTTTAATGAAAATAGCCAACAATTACGCAACTAAAATAAATACTAAACTGAGCAGGAACATTCCTGCCAAATTCCCTATTGAACCTCGAATCTTTTAGAAGTTCCTTGAGGGAGAGAGACTGAACTATTGCAGTACAGACAAGCTAAGGCCGATATCAAAACAACCTGGGCTTCCATAACAGGCTGATCACAGACTGACCTCCTCCATGCCACGCCACACTGATGCAGTCATTCATGCAAAAAGAGCCCCGTCCAAGTATTGAATTCATAAATTTACATAGTTTTCAGAAGGTTGAAATTTCTGTAATATAAATCCTTTTTTGATTGGTCCTATGTAATAATCTAATATTTTGAGTTGCTGGCTCTTGATTTTGGTGAGCTCTAAGTCATGATCAACAAAACAAATAAACAAAAAAAAGGCTTGAAATGTTTTACTTTATTTATAACTTTTCGAATTAAAATCAAAAAAATAATTTTTCCTTGATATTCTAATTTTTTTAAGATGCACCTGTATAAGTCATGTCAAGTTACTACTGATGTAGAGGCAAAGTAAGGTTTCCTGGTGACAACTTCACCAAATTACAAGGTGCATGGAGGATGAAAGTCTTGAAGAGGTGTTACAACCCGGCTAACAGGGGAAAGGGAAGCAACACAAAATCCAGTTGTTATTAGGTATGAGGTTGTTTATTGTAATATAAATTGAAAAAATAATGGTTTACATGGACAAAACCAAACCAAGGAACGGGGCCGGTGGGTGCTGTCCAAAGCAAAAACAGAATATAACAAAAGGAGGACTCTCTAGGAGCTAATCACTAAAATTATTTAACTAATTCAAAGTAAAAGGAAAAACAAAGCTGGCTACCAAAGCTGACTAAAAACCAAAAACACAACAGGAACAGCACCCCTGCACCTAGTGTATATTACAAACACAAATGTCTACAGGTGGAGGAATCAGCAAAATCAGTCTAATAGTAAAATCTAAACCTGACGCCACTTCCAGGCTTCAAAGACTACCAGGAGTAAAACAAAACAAACAAAACTGTCACAAAACAAGCTACCAATCTCTGCTATCTTGCAGAGACAAATATACTTTCAACAAAGAGGCAAGCCGCCACTAACAGTCAGCTGCCTGGACTGACAGGCTGGCAGGAGTTTTATAGCGCTTGGCTCCTGATTGGGCGGCTGGGATTGGCCAGCTGCAAACAGGTCGCACCAATCAGGAACCCAGGTGAGCTGAAGGCGGAGCTGGCAGGAGCCTGGAGACCGCACCAATCAGGACAGAGAGGGTGGAGCATCTGGGTGGACCGTGCAGGCAGCTTGGCAGACAGGAAAATTGGGCACAACAGAAGTGAACAGAGCGGCGGCCGTAACAAGAGGTCTTCATTAAGGTCATTTTACCATGATGTAATATTTGAATGTCATTTTTGGCTAGTTTTTGGCAATTTCAGATGCAAATATATTTGTCAGCTTTCATTACATTTAAAGTAGAAAATTTGTGTGCATTAGAAATACATTTGTGAACCTTTTGTGCATGTTGATTTATTTTTCTTTTTATTCATATATGAGAAATATTTTATGAGCACTGAAAAAATTTTGTTTACATATAAATCACAGTATACATGTGAATATTTAATTTGTTAATATCGCAGCTCATCTGATTCCATAATAGTGTGCTATTAGGGGAAGTAACTGGGAACACTGCTCTGCACTACATGGGAAACACTGAAACTTACCAAGTATTCCTTGAAGAGAGAGTTTGGATCCTCATTGAGGTATATGAACAGGCTTTTGAGGATGCACTCCCTCCTTTTGTTGTCACACTAAAACACAGGCCATAAAACAGGAGAACATTTAGCCAAATATGGGTGCAATGGTGGAACAGGAAGTAGAGCAGGTTGTGGAAGAGCAGAGGGTCTTATCTGTCAAGGTACTGCTATGAAGGATACCAACAACCTATAAATGCCCCCAACACACTTACACTTGGTTTACAGGGTGGTTGTTCTGTTGGTGTGTGTTCTGAAGGCTGCATGACAGAGCAGGTGACTTTGCCAGACCTAACCACTAGGGGCGCTGTCACGCTCCATAGGGCAGAGTGCCACCGCTTGTGAGAGGTAGAAAGAGAGACTGACGACGGTGAGCTGTGTGTATGGCCGGTAGAACAAAGTTGTGTTGCTACTTTGTTACAGTTGATCTGCCGTTTGTGGTTCAGTGTGCGTCCAGAGAAACGTAAGTAACCTTGTTTATTCGCTGGACGTATGTTGCATTGTTGTTATATTTATCTGTATATATCTGTTAACTGATGTTATATTTGGGGCTTTAGTGTATATCTAGCGGTGTTAGCTTTCATTGCTAATGTTAATACTACCTTTGTCAGTAAGTGAAATGTGTGATGTTTATTACTCTCCCAAACGCTGTGAGATACCCACCACTGGAGTAGAAGTAGAGAGGGATTTGCCGAGATGACACCCCTCACCCAGCGCCCACTACAGCATACTCATTATTCTGCTGAGTTCATAGAGACATCTCCCAGTCACATCGGAGCCGCAGCACCTGTGTATGTGAGTACGCCACAGCCATATCAGGGCCCACCTGTAATGATGGATGGGTTGCAACAAATACAAGAGGATAACAGGAGGTTGCAGCTGATGGTGATGGATATGAGACGTCAGATGGACAGGAGCGGTGTAGCACCTCTCAGTTTACAGCATACTCAGCTGGACCATCCACCCCCTGCCAGAAGAGAGAGCATGAGGCGCCCACCAGCACAACCCCCCCTGCTGTATCCACCACCTGGAACACATCATCCACAGCCAGGAGACCAGGACAGTCGGCCACTGCCACAACCCCGCTTGCAGGCCGCACCACCGCTTCCACCCAGGGAGCTACACCGCCTGCCCGCTGTACAAGACAGGAATATAGCAGAAGATGAGTGGCCACTGCCTCCCCCACCAGTAACCTTCTCCGATGATGACTATGAACCGCCAAGAGTCCAGCCTACACCCTTAGGGCAACCTGCTGATGTCGTGGAGAAACTTAGAGAACGTCTGCAGCAGTTGGAAGCACGTCTGTCACCAGCCCTATCTATGCGGTCAGAACCACAATATGATAGTGTGCTGCCTTCAGTTGCACCCCCACAATCCCCACGACCCGCACGACGGCTAACCTCAGCAGTGCTACTGCCGAACGGTAACGAGAGGACATACAGGGGCCCTGCGCCGTCGATCCCTAAGTTCACACGGGGTGACCCCAGAGAGTTTTCCAGACTGAAACTCGCACTTGATAATATTCTTCCTGCTGATGCTACGGAGATGTTCAAATACCAAGTGCTCTGTGACCACCTCAAGTTTGAAGAGGCTCTTCTGATAGCTGATTCATATAGCAACTCCTTATTCCCCTACTCCAACACTATGGCTTCCTTGACCAAACGCTATGGTCAGCCCCACCAGCTGTCTCTACAGCGCAAGGCAGAGCTTATGGAGGAGCCCGCTATCCGAGCTGGCGACACTGTAGCATTCAGGAGGTTTGCTCTGAGAGTCCGAGCTCTAGTCGGGATGTTGGAGCAGCTTGGTGAAGACGGGCGCATAGAGTTAAAGTGTGGGTCTCATGTGGCCAGATTAATGAGGAAGCTACCCCAGGATCTCCGCGCCACCTTCCGGCGCCACATTCACTCCTGGAAGGCGGGAATCCCGTCTTTGATGGACTTCGCGGAGTGGCTTGACTACGAGCTGGAAATCCAGGAGGATGGAGACCAGTTCGACAAGATAGAGGATGTCCAGAAAGGGAGAAGCGGGGTGAAGAAGGAGTGTGACAAGGACAAGAGAGCCACTAGGAAGACCATGAATGTGCTGCACGGTGCCACCCAGGATACAACCCCCCAAGCCGGTCAAGCTGAAGTCACAGATTACCAAGAGACTCTGGACAAGCCCAAAACCTACTGCCCCTACTGCAGCAATACGCAGCACTTCCTGGACCAGTGCTTGAACTTCAAGCAATTAACCAAGGAGCAGAAGACGACCTGGGTGAAGTCCAACAATCGCTGCTGGCGTTGTGGCCGGCACCATCAGGCCGCCCAGTGCAGGTTGAGAGTCCTATGCAAGACGTGCAAGGGGAAGCACCTCGAAGCCTTGCATGAGGTGAATCTCCGACCTGGCAGGAATGAGCGCACTACAGGGAATGGCACTGGTGCAGAGTGGAAGTCAGCCACAGATGTTTTGTACCTGGATCGTCGTGCTGGCTGCAATCAGGTCCTTTTGAAGGTCAGTAAGGTGCTACTGCACAATGGCGACCACACCCTGGAGACATATGTCATATTAGATGATGGCTCAGAGAGGACGATCCTCCTCCAGGAGGCTGTTCAGAGGCTGCAACTTCAGGGACCTCCAGAGAGCCTCACCCTGAGAACAGTTTGGCAGAACGTGAGAACACTACATGGTTCATTGGTGACGTTCAAGATCTCTCCGACTGGGCAGCCAACAAAGACATTCACCATTGAGAGAGCCTTCACTGCAGGTGGACTAGGCCTTGCTGAACACTCTTACCCAGTGAAGGGACCTCAACGCAGATATAAGCATCTCAAGACACTCCCCCTGCAGCCGTTCACAGATGTCCACCCACTCCTCTTGATAGGCTCTGACTGTCCGCACCTGGTGACCCCTATCGAACCTGTCCGTCTTGGCCCGCCCGGGGGCCCAGCTGCGGTGAAGACCAGGCTTGGTTGGACACTGCAAGGACCAGTCAAGTCTCTCCAACAGAGCAACCGCTCACAGCAGTGTCTGTTCGTGTCCACCACCTCTCCTGCGGCTGAGCTCTTCAATCAGGTAGAGAAGCTCTGGCAACTGGACACCCTGCCATACAGAAATGAGAAGCTGGTGACTAGGTCACAGAGAGACCAAGAAGCCATGAACCTTCTAGAGGCAAAGACTAGGAGAGTGGAGGTGGATGGAGTTCTCAGGTACGCCATCCCACTGTTACAGGTGAGTAACATGCCTGTACTCACAGCACAGCCTGAAGCGGTAGCCTACGTAGCACGGAGAGGCGTCTTGACAGAGACCCAGTAAAGGCAGAGGCATATCAGGCAGAGATCACGAAGCTGAAGAAAGCAGGCTACGCATCTGAAGTTAGCCAGGAGCAGGTGAAGACTTCCAAGGAATCGTGGTTTATTCCCCATCACCTGGTGACACACAACGGGAAACATCGGATCGTGTTCAACTGTTCCTACACCTATAAAGATAAGAACCTCAACGAGTTATTGTTGTCTGGCCCTAACCTGGGTGCATCTCTCCTGGGTGTCCTGCTGCGATTTAGGGAACATTCCATTGCTGTCAGCAGTGACATAAAGGGAATGTTCCACCAGGTGAGGTTGCTGCCTGAAGATCGCCCTCTGCTGCGCTTCCTCTGGCGCGACCTACAGCGAGACTCCCAACCCAGAGCGTACGAGTGGCAGGTTCTTCCCTTTGAGACCACCTGTTCCCCCTGCTGCAATATACGCACTACAGAGGCACGCACACGATCACACCTATCCTGGGGATGCAGTGCGCGAGTTTATCGAGAACCACTTCTATGTGGACAACTGGCTACAGAGCTTCCCTACTCCAGAGATGGCCAAAGACGTCACAGACAGACTGAGGGGGCTGTTATTGGAGGGAGGCTTTGAGCTGCGACAGTGGGTCAGCAACATGCCAGAGGTCATCGGCCACCTGCCTAAGGAGATTAGGTCAGAGAGTAGTGAACAGTTGCTTAACCACACAGACATGGACCCACAAGAACCTGCCCTGGGGCTGCGTTGGTTATGCCACTCGGATACGCTGCGGTATAAGTCACGGATGCTGGAGCGCTCCCCTGCCACCATGAAGAACATCTACCAAGTGTTGGCCAGGCAATACGACCCCATAGGGTTCCTCATGCCCTATACTACAAGGGCCAAAGTTCTTGTTCAGCAATTATGGGACAAGAAGCGGGAGTGGGATGACCCTCTGCTACCAGGTGAGCTGCTCACAGCATGGCAAGACTGGGAGAACGAGTTGCGGTACCTGGACAACATCAGACTGCCTCGCTGCTACGTCAGCCCAGCCATGGACCGTGCAGCCAATCAGCGGGAAGTCCACATCTTCTGTGATGCATCTCAACATGTGTATGGCAGCGTGGGGTATCTACGCACAAAAGACGCAGAAGGGCATGTGGAGGTGGCTTTCCTGACAGCTCAGTCCCGAGTGGCCCCCAAGCGCCAGCTCTCCATGCCATTGGAGCCGCTCACGGGCGCACAGCTTGCAAACGTGCTAACCCGAGAGCTCACATCGGAAATATCCAGAGTGGTCATGTGGACGGACTCCACAACTGTTCTTGCTTGGATCCAATTGGACTCATGTCGCTTCAAGGTGTTTGCAGGAACTCGTATTGCAGAAATTCAAGAATTGACAGATAGCCATGCCTGGCGCTACATGGAGACATCAGAGAACCCGGCAAATGATCTCACCCGGGGAAAATCACCGGAGGATCTCTCAGGTGAGAATCGTTGGATCCATGGGCCCCTGTTCCTGCAGCAGCCACCTGACCAGTGGCTAGTGCATCCAGTCACAACGACTGAAGATATTGCTGAGGAACTTCGAAGGCCCACAACCTGCCTGTTTAGTACGGTAACCAGCACCCACCATGTCTTACCTGATGCTCAGCAGTTTGGCACCTTCAGTGAGCTGGTGAAGGCGACCGCGGGGTACCTTCATGGGGCGGCTGCTGATGCTAAAGGGACTCCTACAGTAGAGGAGTAAAAGGAGGCAGAACTCAGCATCCTGCAGTCCGCTCAAAGAGACAGCTTCCCTGAAGAAGTCCAGTGTTTGGCGGCAGGGAAACAAGTCCCTTCCTCCAGCTGCTTAATCACACAGGCTCCAGAATATGATGCATCAGTCCAGCTGATATGAGTAGGAGGGCGACTGCGGCGTTGCCAGGATCTGGAAGACGATGTGATCGACCCTGTAGTCCTTGACCCGAGACATGCAGTGACCATGATCTGAAACACCCTGGTGCAGAGCGACTCTTTGCGGAACTGAGGAGGAAGCTCTGGATCCTTCGTGGCCGTGAGGCCATAAGAAGAGAGCAGCGCTCATGCCCCGAGTGTCAGAGATGGAGAGCCCAACCTGTCAACCCCAAGATAGCAGACTTGCCCCCTGCACAGCTGAGGCTACACCAACTAGCCTTCTACTTTATGGGGATTGATTGTTTTGGTCCAATGCAGGTTAAAGTCAGCCGACGGAATGAGAAACGTTGGGGCTTGCTCGTTAAATGCCTCACGACGAGAGCAGTCTATATCAAGGTGCTGTCCAGCATCAACACGGACTCCTTCCTGATGGCCTTGAGAAGGTTCATATCCCATCACGGGAGACCAGCAGAGTTGCTCTCGGACCAGGGCACCAATTTCAGAGGTGGAGATAGGGAATTACAAGAAGCTTTCCAAAGCCTCCATCCTTCTCTCCAAGCCCAGCTGGCAGAGTACCAGATCAAGTTTCGCTTCAACCCGCCAAGTGCCCCCCATTTCGGTGGCTCCTGGGAGCAGGAAATCAGGTCTATCAAAGGCTGCGCTAACTGCTACCCTGGGCTCACAAGTTGTCAGGGGAGAAGTGCCGACCACCGTCCTGATTGAGATTGAGGGTATTCTCAATTCCAAGCCTCTTGGCTACGTATCATCCGACGTAGCAGACCCGGACCCGGTCAGCCCCAATCTGTTGCTGATGGGGCGGCCAGACCCTTCCCTACCTCAGGCAGTATATCACGACTCAGAACTGCTCAGCCGGCGTCAATGGAGGGCCTGTGAAGTGCTGTCTGATCGCTTCTGGATGCGGTTCCTGCGCCACTACCTGCCCACATTGCAAACCCGGTCCAAGTGGCAGTCGGCCACATCCCCTCTTCAGCTGGATACAATCGTGTTGATCGTCGATCCGCAACTGCCCGGAGCATCGTGGCCTGTTGGGAAAATTGAGAAGGTGTTCCGTGGGGCCGATGGTCTGGTTCGCACAGCGGAGGTCAAAGTTCAGGACCGCACCTATGTCCGACCTGTGAGCTGTCTTATCAGACTTCCTGCTGTACCAGAAGAGAATGGACAATGATAGACTGCAAATTTGCTGGAGCAAATTTGGGGGCCGCTGTTCTGAAGGCTGCATGACAGAGCAGGTGACTTTGCCAGACCTAACCACTAGGGGCGCTGTCACGCTCCATAGGGCAGAGTGCCACCGCTTGTGAGAGGTAGAAAGAGAGACTGACGACGGTGAGCTGTGTGTATGGCCGGTAGAACAAAGTTGTGTTGCTACTTTGTTACAGTTGATCTGCAGTTTGTGGTTCAGTGTGCGTCCAGAGAAACGTAAGTAACCTTGTTTATTCGCTGGACGTATGTTGCATTGTTGTTATATTCATCTGTATATATCTGTTAACTGATGTTATATTTGGGGCTTTAGTGTATATCTAGCGGTGTTAGCTTTCATTGCTAATGTTAATGCTACTGACCGTTCCTTTGTCAGTCAGTGAAATGTGTGATGTTTATTAATGGCTTTACTGTTTGGTTTATTTCAGAACCACACACACACACACACACACACACACACCCACACACACATCAACCACCCACAGTAACACATGAATGCTGTCTACACCATTAAAGCACCATAAAGAGGACCGACTGTCTCCTGCTTCATTCTTCACCACTGAGTCTTGGGGGAACTTTATAGAGTGCGTTCTAACAGACGCACACTCTGCGATTACGAACTAGAGAAGCCAGTCTACTAAACTAAGCCTCCGTCACAGTGTGTGTAGATCAACGATTAAGCACATTGACTGCAGTTTTGTTGTATTTGCAATTTTGTTGTATGTTTGTTCATATAATGACAATGCAGTTCTTATCTTAATATTTATCAAATATGTTTAAATGAGCAACTATAAAACCTTAAAATAACCTCCCCAATACAATGAAAAGATGTTCTTTGCATTTTCACTAACCGCATCTTTGATCGCCAGATCCTTCTTTATCTTCTGTCCCATCACTCCTCCTTTGCTCTGGAAAATTTGGAGGAGCTTCTCTGAGAAGTGGTCCAGTTGGGCCAGGAACTTTGATCGCAGAGGCTTTGTGGTGATCGGCAAGAACTCTTCATTCACCTTGAAAATATTACGAGACAAAAAAGCCATTTATTGATTGTTTGTTGTAATTACTCTCATATAGGGTTGCAGGGCTATCGACAAATTCAAATGACTATTTTGCAGCCATTAATTACCATGGACAAATAAAAACAGTCAACAAGTAACTACATTTACTCACAGTTCTGTAATTAAGTCATTGTTTAGGGCACTTGTACTTTGTACAATCTTGCACAGAATACCGTTACATTACTGAAATATTTTTAATTACAAGCAAAGCTGCTGGTACTAATGTAAAAGTAATTAGAGTTCTCTGTACTAGTTACTTTTTAATCATTGATGTTTAATGCTTTATTTCCTGCTCTCTTCTGCTCAGTGGTCATGGTCACCTCTCCAGACCTGAGAGTATGTTGCCGTGCGGGGGTACGTCACGGTTTTCATTGGCTCGTGTGTGATTCACATAACCTTACTGGCTACACAAATGTAGATAAAAGTTTTAAATGTTTATTCAAATGTACTCATTACTCAGTTATGAATTTAAAATTAATGCATACTTAAGTTAGAGTAAAATTACAGACTTCAAACATTTCTAAAGGGAAAATTTATTTAATTGCAGTAATTTGAGTAGAAGTTTCACCCCTGCATAAACACGTACGGATGTACTTACTCCACTTTCCTGGAACAGGGCAGGCCATCTGTCTTTCAAGTCTCCTATCATTGGCCTCTGCTCCACAATCTCCAGGTGTCTGTGGAAGAAGGTCTTCTCCATTTTTGGTTTTATCACCACTTCATTGTCATGCTTTTTCTTTTATGATAATAAAGTGATTCTCTCATCCTCCAAGCTCTCTGCAGTTTCAACTTTTGGGTGCAGAGGAATGTAGTTAACTTCAGCCATTCTTGGTTTTTTGATGTTGTGCTGTAGCTTTCACACGGATTTCAGGATGTCCTAGTCACCCGAGTTTTCTTCAATAGTTTTGCACTTTATACTTAAGTGATTGTTTCAAACGCCAAAAACCTGTCTTGGTTCCCAGCTGTCTCAAACAAGTCAAAGCTTCTGCTACCTCTTCACATTGATAGTCTTTTGGGTATTTTGTGTATTTCATCATTTCTTGAGCTAGGCCATCAAGGATGACTCCCTTCAGCGTTTAACCAGGGTTGATGTATGTTCCATTTTTCTCAAACTCTGTATTCTTTTGCTGTAGCTCAAATTCAGCCTCGTAAGTGAACTTGGGGACCACAAAACCCCGAGGTCAGCACAATCCTGAGAGCTGAACTTCTTGGGATGAATGTGGGGTTGCTGTGGACATCACTGCAGGATGAGGCTATAGATGAGTTATAGTTGTTGTTTGAGGCTCTGGGACAGTGGTACTTGAGGTTTCATCAGTTAAGTCTTCTTGGTACAAGGTGATGTAGGGCTCCTGAGGTGCCAAGATCAGGGTGCATATTACTTTCAGTGTGCTTTTGTTTTGAATTTCATACACTGAAGTTAGGTCATGAATGTATTAAAGTCAGCACCCATGTATTGCAAACCGAAAATCCTCTTTCAATTGAAAGAATATCTTTATTGTTGTAAGCAGTTCTTCCACTGTTGCTGGAATTCCAGACACCAGGGGGAGTTTTCTCAAGTCAGATTCGTCACAACAGATGATCGGCAGAACAGCAGGAGCTGCCATTATGGAACACCTTTAATCTAGAGGAGAAACAAGGGAGAAGAAACTAATAAATGTATGTTATAGTTCAGATGAAAATAAAAATAGGGTAGCACTTCACATTACAGCATGGTAATAGGATGGTAATAGTTGATTAATAGATCGATAAAAATGGGAATAATACTTATGTAATAACCAAAATAATAACTAGGTAATTGCATGGTAGTAACAATGGGTATATCGGTGTAGTATTTCATAGAAATTTATGTAACAGGGCAATTATGGCCCAAATCTAAGGGTAATAATGAGGAAACAAATTTAAAGGTAAAAGGTAATAGGTAAAACTATTTGTTAATAATACAATAATACTTTGCTAACATGCTGGCAATAAAATGGTTATATCAGTACAATATTTGGATTCAAAATTCAAAACTACAAATGTTTCCAGGTAAGAAATCACAGGATCAAACAAATATTTTGTTCAGTATTTCTTTGAAAAAAAAGGGAATGTTTGGAACAGAAGGGTTGGATGAATTTCAGTATTAAAATATAGTAATAACCAATTTTGACTTCCAAGAAGTTTCATCTAATTTAGAGGCTATTAAGCAGAGTAGCCTCATAATTATTATTATCAACCTCATTATTATGTTATCACAATATTAATATCACACTATTACCAAATTTGAATCCAAATATTGTTCCAAACATTCCCTGTTGTTTCAACGTAATACTGTACAAATGATGTTTAAACTTGTGACTTCTTACCTGGAAACGCTTCTGATAGTTTCTGTGTGATAACCATGAGTCGGTTTTGCAAAATACTAAACTATCTGTTTGTAGTTAATTTCATGGAAATATTAGATGAAACAAAACATCCAGAGGTGCAGAGATTACCTGGAGACACTTGTGGTAGTAATATTGCACTGATATAACCATTTTATAGTTAGCATGTTACCAAAGTATTACTGTACTATTACCAAATAGTTTTACCTTGTCCATCTTTAAATTTGTTTCCTCATTATTACCCTTAGTTTTTGGGCCATTATTGTCCTGTTACATAAATTTTAGTGTAATTACTTAGATATACCCATTGTTATAACCAAGCAATTACCTAGTTATTACTTTGGAAATTACATGTTATTACCTATGTATTACCTATTTTATTACTGTACTGTAAAGTGCTACGAAAAAGATTTTTTTAAATTATATTTTCTAAGACCCTGACATACAGAACTCACACAGTTAAGTTTAAACAGTGGCACTAACCTTTGACAATGATGAATCTTTTCAACATTACCATGCACATACCCCTGACCATATACTTCACAAGGGAATATGGGTCTTCCAAGTTACCAAGCTCAATGAGGCCAACCTCTGTAGTGGTTGAGGCAGAAAGTTCAAATGCACCAAAATGCTCCCTATACCAGGCACATTCATCTTTCACAAGAAAACACAACTGCTCCTTAAGAATGCACAGTTGAATGATCTTGGGAAATGTAGGCAGTCCATCTGCAGATCCGTGTACAATATGCATTTCCTCACTGTAACATATACCACTGCAAGACACATTATTTGCCATATGAACCTCAGTCATATCTGGGTATCTCTGATTCAGAACAGACACAGCTCCCTCATTAAGGACATCAACAGGCACAAGTGAGACATCTATGACCTCCAAGGAGTACCTCTTGAGAATGGAGGAATGTGTGTGATAGGCAAGCATGAACTGATGTTTAATAGCTAGTGAACGAGGCATGTTCTTGAAGCATTTTGAATGACTTGCAATCTGTTTAAAGAAGTATGTTTTGCCTCAAATCTCACCGTCTGCAGTGAAATTAGAGGTCTAAAGCAATGAATCATTTGAGGATAGTGCTCTTGGTAGTAATGTTTTGGAAGGAGTTTAATATGTGGAAAGAGCTCAAGATAGCGATGTCTGTGATCATAGACTTTGGCCTCTAGATATGCAATGGTCTCCTCTGTGTGAACAGGGGCCACAACCAACTCAACTATGTCCTTCAGATCTACAATTACCTGCCATGCTGGCTCGTTTTCTGGCACAATTTGTCCAATAATTAAGGGAAGCAGTCTCAGTACTTACTAGACCCCAGGCAGTAAGTGTGGAGCATAGACTTTAGAGTCTGATGGAAACGTTCAATCACCCCCTGACTGTCTGGGTGATATGTGCTTGAACTACAGTGAGTGACGTTAAGTTGTTTCATGACTCGTGCAAAAATTTGCGACATGAAATTGGATCCCTGATCAGTTTGTATTACTTTAGGAAAACAAATAGAAAAACTTCAGTGCTTTCACAACAGTTGGAGCCGTGATTTTACGCATGGGAATGATTTTGGGAGACCGAGTTGCGGAGCACATTATGGTCAAAAGAAACTTGTTACCAGCTTTTGAGCATGGAAAAGGACCAACACAGTCCACAATAACGCGCTCAAACAGCTCAGCCACAACTGGAATTGGATAAAGAGGGTATGGTTTTAATCCTGGCCAGAAAAAACATTGCAGGGAAACAGAACCTTTCATGATAAAAAGGAGCATACACATCAAAATCAGGTTTAACTGAAACGGGCTGTTTGGGCCATTTTTGCTGACTGGGCAAAGCTTCGGTTTTCAACAGATTAACTGCTTTTGGAGACTTGTTTTGTTTGTTTAAGGTAAAACATTGATTAATGGTGTGGCCACGCTTTTTACAGTTAAAAACAAACTGGCCTGACCTTAGCATCTACACCTTTCTTATTGCTGTGCTTCATCTCACCCTGAGAGTTTGACGTCCCTGAAAAAACAAATGATTTGGCTACAGGAGCACTATGCTCAGAGTACAAGTGAAACTTTTCAAAGGCATCCCTGTTTGTGAGGATGTACTCAGCCAGAACAGCTGCATCAGACACCGTGGATACCTTCTGCTCATTATTGTAAATAACGATTTTTTTTCTGGTAAACAGTTCTTAAATTCTTCCAGCAGTATTAGATTACGCAGATTGCCAAAATCATCATCATTTTTAGATTGGCACCAACGATCGAACAGAGCTTCTTTCAACATAAGTCTGATTGTCTGTTTTTTTGAACCGGCAAATCTTTTGGCAATGCATTTCAACTTCTTACTCCTTAAGACGGAGCTGTTCCCCCGGATCTTGTAGAGGTGAACTCATTGTCAAGACACTGGGATCACAAGGAAAAACCCCTTTTCCAGACAAAGCAGTAAATAACTCGGATTTTATCACTTACTTTTTCATCTGTTTAGGCACAGTGACACCAAAATGATCAGCAATAACAATCAAATGCTCTTGTGTGCAACAATGTCATTTATCAGGACTAGGCTGCGCCACAAATTTGTCAAGATTAAACTCCATTGTCAAGCGCAAATAAAAAAAAAAAAAAAACGACCGCAAAAACCCTGCCGAGTTAGGAGGAAAAAGGACGGGCTGACACAAAAACACTGCCTCAAAAGTATGGCACAGCACACAAAAAAACTGCACGGACAGCAGCAGCACAAAATCAGTGCCTTCCAAAAAAGGGATGCACAAAATTACAAAGCACACAAAAGTAGGCCATATGAAACAACAGCAAACAATACAAAGTATCAAAGTAACCATCCACAGTGTCACTCTAAACATCAAGTAACGTGGGGAAAAAGAAATTACTATGATACAGTCTGCCAACACAAGTAACTGCGCTAAAACAAAAAGCCATCAGCAACCACACACTGCATTTTGAAGGAAGCCTACAGAACAACGTCAGTGCGGAAAAACGGGATGGACAAGCCCCCAAATATGTTTGGCCTCCAAAACTAAGGCTCAAAAAGGGGGTAGGAGGCTGCAACATATGAAAGAAGGTAGCCAGTTAAGTAACACTTAACTCAAGCTTTATTGAATTAACCCCCAAAATATTCAAGGTTGCAAACAAAAAAACCAAGGGAAACAAAAAGGACTGGAGACTCCGGCCAAACTAAACAAAAGTTTACCTACCTAAACTACCTAAACCAAACTAAACCGAAAACAAAAGACGAATAACATGACTACCGCTCATCTCCAGCACAAATTAACACAATAAACTGAAATAACAAAACCCCACAGCACCTAAATGTGCGTGGAGGAGAGAATCCTGCTTGGGGAAGGAAAAGAAGACAAAAAACCCTCACCACAGGTACAGCTGTCCGTGTGTGTGTGTTCCCTGTCTCTGCACTCTCAGCCCCTCCCTCAGACAAGAATAACAGAGATAGGACAGGACACCACACAAGGGCACACGTAACATGAGGCATTACTAGGCAGGGTGACATGGGTATGAAACGCTTCAAAAGTGAACACACCAGCAGACGATGACAATGTCTTTTTCGGAGCACCATGAGATAAATTTCTTGGGCCAACCAAGCCACTTCTCTAGGACAATATTTTTACACCCCGATCTTTTTCTGGCCAATACTTTTTCTATTTTAAAAGCTTTGCTTTTCTATCAATAATTACTAATTGTAATGCTGACTCATAAAATGTGCCTTTCAGTGTTTCACCAGCGCAGTCCGTTAGTATATGCACAGGGGGTTGTCTGGCAATACGTTCCTTTACTGTGTACTACACTTCCAAGACCCCCGGGTGAGACGGATCGTAATAGATCTTTTGCAACTTGCTTTCCATGATTGATATGAAGTGACCAAATGACCATGTCATGTTTGTTACAATACCTTTTATTTATTATTTTCCTAATTGTGCTAATCACAGTAAAAAATATTGTCACACAAAAGAAAAAACTGAGTAAAATATACGTTCGTTACAAAACCTTTTATTTATTTTTACTACTTGTGCTAATCACAGAATACATTTTTTTTCTCACAAGAAAAAACTGGGTGAAACGATCTAAAATTACGATCGAAACGATCTAAAAAAACATGCAAAATAGTAAACAATGTGTGGGGTATTGCTTTCAGTCCTCCTCTAACCTTCTCCAATAGTCACCAACCATTCTAATTTGCACTACTTCCATAAAGTTGTCGCCGATCATGTTATCATACTGTGGTATCTTCAGATATCAATTATTTCAGGCAGAGACACATTTTCAGTTACGCTGGATTTATTACCTAAAACATTGCAGCAACATTACATGCTAATCAACATGAGGTGACAACTTCTTCTCCTCACTAGTTACACCAACTGCGCATGGCACTACCTACACCTACTATTTCTATTACTACAGCACTGGTGCCCCCTATTGGTCCCGAACTACCATAACAGACAGTCACTTCATAACACATACATTTCTTTTATTTTGTCAGAGACGCTCTCTGTTGATTGTAGCTCGTGCAGGATACTCTCTGCAGGACCTTGGACTCGGCCCTCAGAGCCTTTGATGTCATTTGCGGGGACAAAAGATCACTCCAGAGTCTTTTCATAAGGCTATCAAAGTGGCGCTCATAGAAACACCCAGTGATCTCCGACAGGTACTGGTGAAGTTTCTGGCTGGAGTGACTGATCTGGCAGCCGTAGCAGTTCTCCTCTCAAAACTTGTACATGATACTGTTAAGTAAGTGGAAAACACTGATTTTAACGGCATCCAAGACCTACCAGTCAGGTTGTTGTCGACAGCAGAGCCGACCTCCACTGCATTGTGTGAGTCGGCAGGTGGTGGTGGAGACACTGGAGATATCAGGGGTGTCCTAATCATAAGAGATGGAGGAGGAGATGGTGATGGTCGAGGTGATGGGGGAGGTGTCCAGGACGGCTGAGAAGGAGAAGATGGAGGAAACGGTGTTGATGATGATAGTGATGGCGGTGACCAGGATGGTTGTGATAGAGGGACCCTGCTGCACGGGGTATTGTTTATAAAAAACTAAAGAATAAAACATCACACACTGTTTTAAAAATCACTTTACACAGACATTTGGGCATACAACAACAAAACATATAGAATATAATACACATACAACCTACCTACCATTCGTCATTAGTAGTCTGTGTGTCAGATGATTTTCAGCCTACACAGATGACCAGTTTGTGCACCAGACGGTATATATCGTCGATGTTTTCTAACAACTTCATAAGAAGTGATGATTCTGTCTCTTTTGATTGCCTTGTCAACTTCGCTAAACACAGCTTGCAGAGCCTGCCAGTTGCACCAGTGGATGAAGAAAAGGGTTTTAAACCATGCATCATATTCTTCCAGAGTGACTGGGTATGAGCATAATAGCCATTCTTCACGACCTCTGGTCACAATCACCCTCTCTCTGTCTTCACAAACACTGAGAAAAATAAAATCCTCTGACAGGCAATTGAAGCGATCGGCTTCAACACTATACATTTTCAGACATGTAGCTGTAGCGTACATACGTGACCTGGCATCAGTCACAAGCCATTAAGGAAGTTCATTGTAAGGACATACAGAGTTACGGACCCACATTTGACACTTTGCGACTCTTCCCACCATCAAACTATCAAATTGATAGGAAACAGAGACAAAGGACCCCTCTTCCACAAACGACACAGAACCAGACCAAAGGTCAAAGGGTCAGCTCCGGAGGATTAACCAATGGACACCAGACAACTGGAGAATATAGGCAAAATCTCCAGTTTGTAACAATAAGACTTTGTCTATTGATATTTGATTGTTTCTTGTATAGGACAAGTAACAACAAAAAGGACTGATTAACACTAAGGTGTGAATCCTGGCCTTTCTGTGCCATGCATGAACACACACACCAACCTCCCTTCCTCTGTCCCTCTCTTGATAAGAGTCATTAACTACAACCCACATTCCAATCCTGGGTAGTGACCAGCAGAACTCTCGTCACAGACACAGATCTAAGGAAGAATGTAAAATTAAATATCTAGCTGTTCTGTAACTCATGAGATGTTCCTATGCAATAGTTTAATCCCAAACTTCTATCCCATAGAATGTTTGAAATGTAACATGTAGATTTTAAGACAATGTCCTTCATGTGACCATACTGTCAGCATCCTTCACACGAGGTAACACACACTACATGACATCCAGAATGTCCATATTATTATTATTACAGTCAAAGAACTGCTGTGTAATCCACATTTATAGACTATTAGCTTTGGGAAATGTTTATATTGTTGTTTGATCAATTAATCACTTGTATCATGATTAATTCCAGGTTTGAAGGATGTAATATGAAATCAACACCCCTATTACTCCTCTCTGCCATTATTAGTGCAAGTAGTTTTCTATGTTATTTCACTTAATGTTTTGTGGTCATGGTTGAAGACGGATGTGCAAGTTTATAAGTAAACTCTAGATTTAAATTATTCCAAAGTTCAGCAGAAAATTACTCTCTCCTCCAAATGGAAACATAGGAGAAGATTGGACGCCCCTGAAACATGCACCTGCCCCCAGGGGATAAAACAGTTGTGATCAATTCACACATGGTCACAAAAGTCGGAGAAGTGCAGAAAAGCCTGAAAGGTGAGAAGAGGTCAGATGTCAGTTAAGAAAAGTCAGAGGAACCCAGATGACAAGAAGATGTGAGAAGCGAGAAACGATGCAGAAACTAGAAGCTGAGATCTTTGCTCAAAGCTCAGAGTCCCGGCTCAAAGCCCGCTCTGTAGCCATGTAAACTCTTAGCTCTAAGCTGCTAGCCACAAATTCATGGCTCTTAGTCATTTTTGCACTTTTTGCGTCTTTTATTTTTCTTTGCCACAAGCTCCAAGTAACATCATTTTTGTCTACATGCGCTGTGCAAACTTCCCTGCTCTGCCGTGTTCGGGACATCACTGTTATGGTTCCGAGGTACAACTGAAGAGCGCAGCGGCAGCTACGTTACCTGTTGAGTGCTGCACACATCCTCGGTATTTGTGACGGTGTCATTCGGAGCCAGGTCGGGACTATCAGTGTCGTTGCTTTGTGCGTGTATGCAGAGGAACCACAACCCGACACTTCCTGTATGTTCATGTGTGGAATAAAGAGGGATAACAACATACTGGAGTAGCTGCAGTTCTTCTTACCGAGAACTAAGGCCAGACCTGTGTACGCCAGCATACATAACAAATAATTCACAAGTGGTCCTTCGAGCCGGATGTACACAAGCTGCGCCATGGCTACAAGCAGAGGATATTATGATGAGCAGCCACCTAGTCCCCGTCCCAGCAGGGTGCAACGCATTCCCGGACATCTGGAGGACTATGAGCTCAGCTATCCATTACAACACCCTCATCCCACCATGACAAGGCCAGTGTCACCGACGACATCAACATATGCAGCACCACCCAATATGGGAGGATTCCCTCCATATCCTGTGCCAACATATCCGTCCTATGAGAGCCCTGATGATAGACTTCAGCGCCTAGAGGCACGCTGGCAGACAGTGAGACACCAAATGAGAGAGCTGGAAGCTGAAATGGATAATGTAAGACTGACTCCTCACCCTCAGGTTGGCTATACTCACCCCACATATCGCCCACATCGATATGCTGCAGATATGTCTCAGTACGGTAGCCTTCCCCATCTAGAGAGAGTCCGCATGTGTCCCAGTCCCCCTAGGAGGGTACAGCATCCGACTGTATCCCACATTCCAGCTACTACAATGAAGCCCCTCTCCCAAGATCAGGACACAGCTGCTACTTCATCAACGCAGGCTGCAACACCTGCTACACCAACAGAGGCCATGGATCAAACTTCTTCTGCACAGCAGCAGGCTGACGATGAGGATCAAGCTTCAGATGCTGAATCAACCCGGCTGTTCCCCTTTCACAGAAGGAATGAGTGAATTCTGTAGCCTCCATTTCATCAGCACATCCAACTACCTCACTGCTGCCACCTGCAGTCTCTGCGATTCCTGCCCCATCACGATCAGCATACAGTGCACCCAGGTATTGGCAGTGTTGTTTCTTCCTTGGCAATGATCTGATGATGATGAAGGAATCTCTGCTGACACCGGCTCAGTTGTATATAAAAAGGTTTATTACAAAAAGGCACAGCATCGTTGAACAAGCATCAGAACAGCCTGTGAGAGGACCCAAAGCCACAAAGGATCTTCTCCCGTTTTCCCCCAAAACCATACAATTTATAGGCTGAATAGTCTCTTGATACATATTCATAACATAGCTAAATCCTAGTAACCTATAGAGACACAGAGCCAACATTTATGTCCAAACATGGTCATTCTATATGCAGTTAGAAGATACCATAAATCTTGGTAAGTTAAACAAAAGTCAGCTTCTAGGAATGTTCTGGAGAGAAGAGCGGAGGGGGTGCTCACCCTCTTCTGGCACCTGCCTTTACCCCTAGAGTATCCTCCTTAAACATTTCCATCCTTGACTCACAAATCAGCTAAGACACCACATATTTCCCCCCTTCGAGACTACACTGAGTCTCGAAAAAACAAAAGAATGAAGTATACATGAATACAATTAAATAGAGATAACCATTCCTTCGACATATGTTTTCTTTAGCATACCTTTAATTTTAACAATATCTTTATGGAGTGTGAGAGCGAAAAACCTGTCTGACAGCCATCTTTCCTAAATTTTCCATCAAACACTCTAGACAGGAAAATTCTCTCACAGCCCCTCTGCCTAGGCGACCACTCACAGTACTCCAAATCAATTAAAATAGAAACTTTCATTATTTGTAACAATTTGTGTAGATTACAATTTAAGCAAACACATATGGAAACCTCAGAAAATAAAAACAAAACACTGTCCAAATTCAGGCCAGTCGTCCCGTCGTACCTTTCAATTCCCTGCCTAGTCCCCAATTTCCCTAGGCGTTAAAAAGAAAAAAAACATCTGAGGTCCCAATATATTTACTCAATATTAAAAACATCATTCTACAAACAATTGATACAAATAAAACATTCTAAAAGTTAAGTATTACTCATACAAGTATATATATAAGTGAAAACATAAGAATATATCACACTGCAGCTCCTCAGCAGCGTCGACTCTTCAATGTAGTGTTGATGATGTATCGGATCTGAACATCACCGTATCTTCGTTCAGAGTCCTTCAGTCCCTTGTAACTGTCCATTTTTGTGCTTCTGAGTCCCTTCAAAATAGTTTTCCCCCACTGTCCTTCTGGAATGAAAGGAAAAACACCAACCAGTATCTTTGCAAAAACAACAAATGCATATTAAAACATCAAATACAGAGTGTAATATAAAATTCATAAGATCATATTATGTCAAATTATAATTCACATTTTCCATTTCCCCCCTTGCACACCTCCTAAACAACCACTCAATATAAAAATGAATGCTAAGAATGTACTAGAATTAAATGTTCAATATGGGTATTTCTCCACCAACTCTCCTTCTAACATCACTTCCTCATCATCGTCTTTACTATTCATCTGTAGTAATGGCATCTGGGATTGATCTCCAGGCATTACAACACCAACCCATCTCAATATCAACAATAGTGTACAACAACAAAACATCACACACCAGTACTGCCACCAGTATTTGAACCAACACTGCTCCCACCGGTCCTAATTTACTCTGCAACCAAGCATTTGCAGACCATCCAGCCCCTTTTGATGGGCCAAACGCATCTCTTATTTGTTTCAATGCATCTATGACACTAGTCATATTATCAGAGGTATCTGGAATTAAAGTGTAACAAGCATCTCCTGTTAGATTCAAAGCTACACATAGGCCACCTTGTTTGGCCAAAATATAGTCGAGAGCCATATCATGCTTCAACAATGTCAATCTATGACTCCTTTGAGTATTTGACAAATGTTGAAACCCTATTACGGTTTCATTAGGAAACCCCTGTAAGGTGTACGTAATATTATCAATGTGATCCGCCAAAAATGTCACTCCATACCATGGAAACAATCCTATACCCCACTTTTCTCCTAGACTGACTCTCTAATGGTAGGCTTCCAACTTATGAAATTCCGCTAACTCCCTCTTCTTCCTACTTTCAGGAACAGCATTAGGTTGATCATCATCATCAGGGACGTCTCCCTTCTGAATAGAAAAAAACTCATATGGGAGTTTCAATGTTGCCATATAACAACAACCTGTCCATCCATATGGCAGAAATATGTATGCCTTATCTCCACAAACCCACCAAATATCTTTAAAATTTCCTATTGTCACATTTCCAGGCAAAAGCTGATCCTTCACCATCACAGTTCTCCGTTTTTTCTGATTAGGAACCGAAAACATCACTTTATACTTTTCATCCCTAGCCTTTCTTTCACTATCCAAGGTCATCATGTACTCATTACAGTCTGATAACCCCATAAACATACCTGGTCCATCATAAGTATTATTTGAACAAAAACAGCTATTGGCCGTCACAGATGTCACAACCATTGCATCCGGAATCGCTGTTAGCATATTTTCCTGTCGATCAAGCAAATTCATATAAGGTAATCCCTCTAACCAAGAACAATTATATTTAGGCCTAAACAGATGTTTTGACAAAGACATCATTGCGTCTGTTGCTGATTGCTGCTGATACAACAGCCATGATAAAGCATAAGATTGACACCTAGTTGATAAAGGTTGAGGTACTCCAAAATCGAAGGCCATGTGCCTGGTGATGGAACTTTCACCACGCATGGACAATTCAATTTTTGGACCGATCTTACCGAATGAGTCAACTGCTGGAACCATAAGTTCCTAGCCGCCCATGTATCTGTAATCTGTAACACAGAAGAATCAAATCCATATGCCTTCCATGTAGCTTCTCTCTTTTGTAAAGCATGATCTTGGTTTACAATCATCTCCTCTGACATCCTATCAATATCAAAAAACTCCTCTTCCACATCTAAAATAATCCACTGAGCTGTCACAGATGAATCAACATTATTTTCTTCCACCATCTTTTCTCCCACTTCAAAAGTCTCACTACTACTGTTTACACCAGACTCTACCTTCAACATAGGTTTCTGGGTTACATTTACTACTTCCTTAAGTATCAAAGAAGTCTCCTTAGGTGGTTGTGTCACATTTATAACGTTTTTAGACATCAAAGACGTTGTTTCTGTTGTAACATTAATCCCCTTCAAAATTGCTGTTAAAGTAGTCGTCTGCATTAATATATTAGCACTCTTGGTTGTTTCTAAAGGCAAAGTAACCAACTTCATCTGAGTCTTGTTCACTCTCGGGGTTACTGTAGTAAATTGTTCCTTAACCTCTTTAATAACTGTGAAAACCTCAATAGGCCTCCAATCCTTTATCCTAAGTGTTACCTTACGAGTTACATGACCCTCTTTCCAATAATTTTGAATTGGAACGAATTTAAACTCTGGCTCCAAATAAGTACACTCATACTCTCCTTGATCTTCCCCTGTAACATTTCTCAAGACAAGTGAACAATCACCCACGATTCTGGACCACCTCATGTCATTATACAAAAGATACTTCCTCTTACTACGAGGCACCGTATCTACTTCAGGTCCTGACAACAATAACTCTTCACCGCAACTATTCTTCCACTTAGGAGGATTGTTACTGCCAATATTCCATCTCCCACATTGACAAGGAAGATGCGCTGCTTTTCCCAGCTTAACTATAACCACAGTCTCCGTAGCGTTTTGGTCTGACTTTTTTCCGACCTGGTCTCAGACTCCTTTGTCTGACCGGATCTCCAGATCCTCCTGAGGCAGATTCACAGCTCTTTTTAACCTTTGACATTTCACGCTCCACTGAAACAGGTTCTGCTGTTTCCGGGACATGTTGAAAGTCAATCTCGTCAAATTTTCTCTCCTGTCCATTAACTGCAGCGTCAGTTCTGGCACCATCAACAAAGTGTACAGAATCATCAACATAGTCCATAACCTCGACAGTTTCCTCTTCCGAGTTTTGTCTCTGGAGATTTTCATGCATCTCTCCTGTTGCATGTTCTCCCACAATTTCTCCTGGCTCTCTTGAGGTTTCACCATCTCGGCTCTGCGAGTGTGGCACCTCCTCTGTTGGTGCTTTAACACAATGTGACAAATGATACCAAGTTGGAGACCCTTTAACCTGGACCGCAGTTCCCGTACTGCAAACAACTTCAAATGGCCCTTCACGGCGTTCGTTATACCACTTCCTTCTAAATACCTTCACGAACACCTTGTCTCCATGTTGCACTGTGTTCCTCCTTTGCTCATCGAGCCTCTCCTGTACCTCCTCTTTTCTTTGCCTGTCAGAGACATATGTAGATATTCTTTTATGGAAATTAGCCATATATGTAACATATGCTCGCATTTCATCCTCCAACAGAGACAGACTTGGACCCTTTCCACTTGTTCGCAAACCAGGTGTCGGCATCCGTCTTCCCATAAGCAACTCATGAGGTGTCATATGCAAATCACGCAACTCACTCGAACAACACACCATTAATGCCAATGGAAGTGCTGTTACCCAATTGAGACCTGTGTGCTGACAAATTTTCACTATACAATTTTTTAAAATACCATTCATTCTCTCACAAATCCCTTGACTTTGTGGATGATGAACAGCACCAAGATGTTGTTTAATTCCTAATTTTTGCAAAATCAGTTTCACAGTCTTATCCACAAACTCTCTTCCATTGTCTGAGGATATCCGATCCGGAAGTCCCCACCTGCTTATGACTTCTCTACACAAAAACTTGGCAACCGACTGAGCATCTTTCCGCTTAGTTGGACAAGCTTCAGGCCATCGAGAAAATCTGTCCACAACGAGCATATACCTTTTACCTTCAACTGGTTTTATCATGTCAACAAAGTCCACAACTAACTCTCTCATAGGACCTCTCGGAGTTGGAATATAACCAGGAGGAACCATCACACCTCTCCAAATGTTATTTTTCAAACAGATAGTGCACCTGCCTATAACATAGTCAATCTGTTCAAGCAAACATGGTGCCCAAAATCCATACTCCTTTGTGATCTTTCTTTTAACCTCCCCCCTTGCCACATGAGCTAACCCATGTGCTTCCTGAATCATCAAACCCAATAGGTCTGGGGGTGCTATTACCAGCCCCTCATGATTTCTCCAAAGACCAGTAGAATCTTATGTAGCACCTCGATCTTGCCACAACTGTTTATCCATTGCAGATGCTGTTTCCTGCATCAAAATCACATCCCTGGTTGTAATTTTATCTTCTAAGTCTACTTCATGAGTAACCAAAAGAACTTTACCCAATTTGTCTGCACCCGTGACTGCTTTAGCAGCTTCATCAGCCGCTTTATTCCCCTGGGTGACTTTTGACACATCCATTCTGTGTGCTGCACATTTAGCTATCGCTATTTTTTTAGGCTTCATCATAGACTGCAACAATTTCATTATCTGAGCGTGATGCTGTATTGGAGAACCATCCGTTTTCTTAAACCCTCGGCTCCTCCACACTGATCCAAATAAATGACATACATTATGTGCATATACAGAATCGGTATATACTGTCACTCGCTTACCTTCTGCTAACAAAAACGCTTCAGTTAACCCTACAAGTTCAGTGAGCTGTGCAGATGCAGGTTGAGGTATTGTTTCAGCTTTCTCTACAACAAATCCCTTTCCTTGAGCTCTTACCACAGCATAACCAGCACTCAATTTATCACCTACACGATAGCAAGAACCATCTGTCCAATATTCCAAGTCCGCCTCATGCAATGGGAGGGCTTTTAAATCAGATCTAAATCTTGAATATTTCTCAGCTTCCTGAACACAATCATGAGGTTCACCATCCTCTGGAGTTGGCAGATTTTCTGCTGGATTCACCGTAGCACATCTCACTAGAGTGACATCTTCCTGCTCTAAGAGTCTATGATAGTCTCTAAGCCTAGGCATGGTCAATGTATATTTGCCATAGTTCAAAAGATTTCTGAGACTATGATGGGTAAGTATTGTTACTAGATAACCCATAGTGACTGATGATGCCTTATCGTACATCAAAGACACTCTCACCATTGTTCTGTAGCACAGCGGTAATCCCAATTCTACATCTGAATATGCAGTAGAATAATACGAAATAGGTTGAGGACTGGTTCCCGTACCTGTTGGCTGACAAAGTACCACACATGCATATTTACCCCCAGTAGAAGTAGACACATACAACAAGAAATTCTTAGTATAATCTGGAAGCGCTAATGCTGGAGCTTCTTGCAATCTCTGTTTGATTGTTTCAAATGCCAAAAGGCCATCCTGTGTCCAGGAAAGATTACAATGTAATTGAGCATTACCAGTATCTTTAATCATAGCTCTCAAAGGCCCTGTTAAACTAGCATAATCCTCTATCCATGCGGAGGAATATCCAGCAATACCAAGAAACGTCAACATCTCTCTGACAGTTCTTGCGAATCGCTTCCAGCTGACTCTCAAAAATGCTTCTGTGACCCTGTGTCTGTGTATCTGACCCAAATAAACCACTTTCTCCTGACAATATTGTAGCTTCTTCTGAGAAGCCTTATGTCCCTTCTCTGCCAGTATTTGTAGCAATTTAATTGAGTCCTTGTGACATGTTTCCTCATTTGGTGAACAGATAATGATATCATCCACATATTGAACAACAGTACTTTTTAACCTCTGATCTATCCCTGTCTGATCATCCTTCAATACTTTATTAAAAATGTGAGGACTATGTTTGAATCCTTGTGGCAATCTCTTATACTCATAAAACTGTCCCTTGTATGTAAACCCAAATAAACCTAGACTCTCAGTACTAAGTGGAACACTGAAAAATGCACCACATAAATCTAACACCGTAAAATGTGTAGCATCTAGCGGAATTTGGGCTAACAAAGTGTGCGGGTCTGGCACCTCTGCTGGAAAATCGGCTACCACTTCGTTCACTGCTCTCAAATCATGTACCATACGGTAAGAACCATCTGGTTTCTTCAAAGGCAACAAAGGCGTATTACTTTTAGGGTTCTGTGTTATCTTCAAAACATCAGCTTTCAAAAGTCCTTCAATTTGTGACTCAATTCCTTGAATCGCTTCTTCTTTCAATGGATACTGGTTCTTCCAAGGAGGCTTAACTCCTGGTCGGAGTTCAACTTTCACTGGTTGGGCTGATTTTACTAATCCAATATCAGTATTATGCTGAGCCCACAAACATTCTGGCACTTGCTTCAACATCTCCTCTCTCCTAGAGTCTGAGTCCATTTTAGCACTGCAAATTGACTCGTGTGTCATCCGCACAACTTGTGGTTGTCCCCATCCTTGAGCAGAAATCATAATTTTAATCAACCTTTGATCTTTACTTCTCCAAATGGCACGATTTTCTTTCACTGGTACAAAAACAGCTTCTTCTGCTTCTGCCATCATTTCTCCTATGTGCTTCTGCTCATATTCTTCCGACACCAACAAAGTTACATGTGGCACACTCTTCTTGATATCAAATTCTCCATTCAAATAATCATCTCTGTCTATCTTCATAGCTGCTCCTTGTGGTCCCAAAATTATGCAACATGAACTGAGTTGAACTTGATTTGGCTGATGATTCAGCCACTCTTCTTGGTTCGATTGGGCAGCATTTTTGAAATACTTGAGTGTACAGTGAAATGGATACTCTGGAAGCTTCGCATTGGGCATGTTTGCTATAATGAACTTCTCCCACAGATTAGCTGGTTCCAAAAGTTCTGTACTAAGATTCCCAATCCAAAATACTGAAGAAGTTTCGGCTTCTGTTGTCATCACAAATTGATCAACAACCTCGTTTGGCACTTCCACTAGACAGCCGTCTGGTGTGCATTTTATTGTACAATTCAATCTACACAAAGCATCTCTCCCCAACAGCGCTATAGGTGTATGTTCTGATACCAGTATAGGTATTGTAGTCTTCTTGTGTTTATAGCAGAGCTCAATTGGTTTCGTGAGTGGGATCAGCTGTTTAATTCCCTCAAACCCGATTGTCCGAATCAATTGACCAGACATGGGGAGATGTATAGCATCTTCAGGCCGAATACAGGTGAAAGCAGCTCTGCTATCAGCCATTGCCTCCAATGGTTGATTGTTTTTTTTCACCTCTATTGTTGGATCTCTCTCCGGCCCTGATACTACCAGCTGACACCCCCCTTTCGAGTTGTGGTATCTTGGCTGAGAGTACAGGACGGAAATGTTATGAAGGATGCTCTAGGAGTGAAGGCCAGGTGCCAGAAGAGGGGGAGTACCTTTTCTGTTCCTCTCTCCCCTACATTGTTCAATGTTGACTTTTGTATAACTTGCCAAGATTTATGTTATCCTCTAACAGCACTCAGAGAATGACCATGTATGGACATAAATGTTGGTTCTGCTCTTCTATAGGCTATTAGGATTTAGCTATGATGTATCAAGAGAATATTCAGCCTATAAATTGTATGGGTTTGGAACAAACAGGAGAAGATCCTTTTTGGCTTTGGGTCCTCTCACAGGCTGTTTTTGATGCTTGTTCAACGATGCTGTGCCTTTTTGTAATAAACCTTTTTATATACAACTGAGCCGGTGTCAGCAGAGATTCCTTCATCATCATCACATCATTGCAAGAGAAGAAACAACAAACTTGGCGTCATGAACACTGGACGTGTTGCGACCTGCAGCACTGCCAACGCACTTCAACGCACTTATCCCCGCTCCAGGTCGACCAAGAAAAAAGGGTGAGCATTTCTCACACATTGGGGTGCTGATTTGGTTGTTGAGATTGTTGTCTGCTGTGGGCGCACCGTGAAGAATCATGTGTGTGCCATGATGTGTTGATGGTGGAGTGAGACTCTGCTCTAAATTTACTGCCTTTTGCGTAGTGCACAACGCAAAAGGGTTGAGTAGTACAATAGAATAGAAGAGAGCAGAGAAAAGAATAAAAGGAATAAAAGTGAAAGAGAAAGAAATAATAAGTTTAAGGTAGCCGCTAATTTGATAAAAACCCTCAGGGAGGTGTTTTAGACGGGCCAAAAACCTGTTGTTTTCTAGGTAGAACTTCAGGTCAGTCCTCAGAAAGGGGGGCTGGAGAGACAGATTACTACAGTTAGATGGTGCCCACTCTTACGGTGATCGACGGGTCACATATGATGCTGCTTGTACTGTAAGTGCCGTCTTTCATAGGTAGCATAAATTTAGATTAAGGAAGAGAGCGGCAAAAGCATGCTTACTTAGTATGGTATGAATGAGTCGACTTTAAGAATAGCTTGTTGTATGTGTCCTATTCTTTGTTTGTCAGTTCACATCGGCCGAAAAATATAAGGAAAAGGAAAAAGAGTTAAGGAAGCCGCTAATTAGTTAAAGCCCTCAGGGAGGTGGTTTTAGACCGGCCTAAAAACCTGTTATTTTCTAGGTAGAATTTCAGGTCAGTCCTCAGAAAGGGAGGCTGGAGAAGCAGATTACTTCAGTTAGATAGTGCCCACTCTTACGATGACCGACGGGTCAGGTATGATGCTGCTTGTACTGAAAGTGCTGTCTTTCTCAGGTAGCAAAAATTTAGATTAAAAGAGATAAGGGAGTGGCAAAGCATGCTTATAGGACAGTATGAATGTGTCGACTTAAAATAGAGTGTTGTGTGTTTATTGGTTAAAGTCAACGTACTGAAAAGTTGGAGAGGGTTTTTCCCCCTCCCTCTTTTCTTTTTGCTTTCTGCCCCTCTACAAAGAGAGACTTAAAGCACTATATGTTGGCTGTTTCTTTATATGTGATAGATTTTTTGTTGGCTATGTTTTGAAATGCTGTTGAATTTGCTATGTGTTACAAACTTGCTTTGTGTTTTTGTTGAATTTGATATGTGCTACAAGTTTGCTGTGTGTTTTTACTTGTTGAATGATTTATCTCTGTGGGTGTGGAGCCGGACTCCGCAGCCGCTGCATCTGTGTATGTGAGTGTGTGAGTGTTTAAAGGTGCCTTTTTCTTTTTTATGTGAACATTGTCCTGTCTGTGAGAGGAGAGCTGCAGTGAGTTAGGAGGTTTATGTTAATGTGATAACTATTATATTGAATAGAAGTGGGGGAGTCAGTAAAAGCAGGGAAAGATATTCTGTTTTTACTAATAAAAACGTATGAGCCTTTTGTAAGGACGTTTTCAGGATTGGTTAAAACGTATGAGCCTTTTCGAAAAGGACATTTATACTTGGTTAAAAGTTATGAGCTTTATGGAGGATATTTCGAATTTGTAATAACATATGAGCCTCTGACAAGGGGACATTTTTTAGGGTTAAAGTATAAGCCTCCAGGAAAGACGTTTTTAAGAGAAGTGGAAAAGTATTGGGGATACGTATGAATGTATGCATGAGTGTTGAGTAATTTGATAAATCACATAATAGCACTAAATGAAGGTAATAATTCTATATGGTTGGATGATATAAAAGTTAATGAAGAGCATCTATTTGCAATTTTGAGTTGCACAGCTGTGGCTCATCTAGGGTGAAGCTTGGCAATGGACTGACCAGTTACTGTGCTTGAGTAGTTATCAGAATATTGTTCTTGGAATTATACTTTGTTGAAAAGTTGTAAAGGCGTGGCTCTTGACTGTGTGTGGTTTGGCTGAATTAAAGCATTTGGGGATTGTTGGTCTCTTGTGGAATTTTGCTTACAGGATATTGGAAGGAACTTTGCTTTTGCTTTCAGAGATTGTGTGTGTAGTTAGTTGACATCATATGTGGATTGGTGCTGTGAATTGCTATTATAATAGTGAATAGTTGATCCCTCCGGAGTTGGCAAGACTTTTGCAGTTTTTTTAATGTTTACTGTGGCAACGTAGTAGTAACATAGTGGCATATGAATAAATAAATGGTTAATTAATAAACAAACAAACAAACAAATAGAGAAACAGATTGGTCAGTTGATTGATTGAGTGATTAATTGGTTAATTAAAAATAGATTGATTGCTAATTGGTTAATTAATTAATTAAATAATTAATTAATTAATTAATTTTTTAAAAAAAAGGGGAAGTTATCTAAATAGTTTAATTCGTTTAAAAGTTTCGGTTATTAATTTTGATGTATGATTTGGGAACATACAGGAAATCATCAAAATGTTGGAAAAGAAAGTTAAAAATTTAAGTCCAAAAATAATTACTCCTGTTGATGTAGTACAAAAGAGTATTGCAAAGATGTCAGAGAAATGGTATAAACGTTGGCCTGAAATTGACCAACCTTGGCCAGTGGAAGGGACTTTTAACCCTGATGTGATTAAAATGATGCAGGTGCTATAAGGCAGATCAAAAGAAGGGTAAAAAAGGGGACCAACGTAAAGAAAAGAGACAAATAGAGCTTGGCATTCTTCAGTTGTTTGAAAATGAGGGACAGAAACGCTTAAAAGCTGCAAAAGATAAGAATGACAGAGGTGTAGAAATAATTCGGAAAAATGTAAAAGAAATAGAAAAAGTGATGGCGGAAATTAATACACCATTTTCACATACAGATCCAAGCAAGACCCCTCCACCTTCTGAGAAGGAAGTGGAGTTCAAGGAAATCTATCACCAGCTTCCAGTGATCAATCACGAGTGAAATTATCACATCAGAGATGAAGAGGATCAAATATTAGAAACAGCAAAAGTACAAACGATTATAAGGATGTATCTAAGTTCTAAAAGTAAGAAGAAAACGACCTGCCTGGAAACCAAAGGTAAACTGAGGATCAGGAAGATGGACTCCAAGGATGATGATAAGTGTGATCTAGAGGGGGCCATAGGTGGATATGACCCTGCAGTCAGGAGGATACTGGCTAAAGCTGAAAAGAGAGGAGATAAAACATGGTCAGAAGATGATAGCTCGGGAAGTGATAGCTCTAATGAGAGTAAGGATGGAGACGACGATGGAGATTCAGAGATTGAGGATCTTTTGATGTCAAGAGAATTTGCTCCTGCAACATCCAGTACCAGAATAAAAAAGAATAAGCAGAAGACTCTAAAAGAGATTGAAAAAAGTATTGATCAATGCTTATCGTTTTTTGGAGTTGTCCACTGGAAAAGAAAGCCGAAGAACGCTGGAGAAACAACTAGGAGAACTAGAGATACAGAAGAAAAAGTTGCAGAGAAAGGATTCCGAAGAAGCACAATCAAAATATACATTGCGCCCAAGAAAAAAGATACTACAAAAGAAGATGCTTCCAGTGATTGTCCGAGGACAGAAGTTGGCGTATAAGCCTTGGCAGCATACAGATATGTCAGATGTGATGGAGAAGTTACCAACTCTTCAGGATGGAGCACATCCTTGGACTTCAAAGATGGATGAGCTCATGGTGGGAACACAGTTTGCTATGGGAGATATTAAGAAACTGTTGGCCAATCTCCTTGGGGTTCCAGCGATGGAAGAGATTCTACAGAGAGCAGGACTTAATCGATATGTGGGGACTGCTGTGAATGATCCAGAACTGCTTTCTGCGCATAGAGCTCGAGTGTGGAGAGCACTGAAAGACACATTTCCGACAAATGTACAGAAAGAGCAGGACCAAGAGATCCTGAGAAAACTCAACCAAGTGCAACTGGTGGATAACAAGAAGAAGGAGAAGAAGCAGGCTGTGGTTATACAAACCCAGTCTCCACTGAATCAATCATTATCACAACCACAACCGAACCAAGTTCAGTTTCAATCACCCCAGCCAACACTGATGGTTCCAAGCGATCTCTACCCGCAACCTGGTTTTGGTCAGGTGCAGACTTGGAGAGGAAGAGGTAGAGGAACCTTAGGACGAAGAAGAGGAGGAGGATTTGAAACATATTCCCAACAATCTTCAGAAGCATGTTATAACTGCGGACAGTGTGGCCACTTTGCTCGTGAATGTAACTACAAAGGAAACTCTAGAGGAAATTATAGAGGAGGATTCAGGGGCCAACCAAGGTTATCCACAGGGCCGGGGAACCCTTACAGGGGTCCGGAACCAGGATTGTAGAGATGCCCAGAAGACTCGAAAGGGGGGTGTCAGCTGGTAGTATCAGGGAGAGATCCAACAATAGAGGTGAAAATAAACAATCAGCCATTGGAGGCAATGGTTGATAGCGGAGCTGCTTTCACCTGTATTCGGCCTGAAGATGCTATACATCTCCCCATGTCTGGTCAATTGATTCGGACAATCGGGTTTGAGGGAATTAAACAGCTGATCCCACTCACAAAACCAATTGAGCTCTGCTATAAACACAAGAAGACTACAATACCTATACTGGTATCAGAACATACACCTATAGCACTGTTGGGAAGAGATGCTTTGTGTAGATTGAATTGTACAATAAAGAGTACACCAGACGGCTGTCTAGTGGAAGTGCCAAATGAGGTTGCTAATCAATTTGTGATGACAACAGAAGCTGAAACTTCTTCAGTATTTTGGATTGGGACTCTTAGTACAGAACTTTTGGAACCAGCTAATCTGTGGGAGAAGTTCATTGTAGCAAACATGCCCAGTGCGAAGCTTCCAGAATATCCATTTCACTGTACACTCAAGTATTTCAAAAATGCTGCCCAATCGAACCAAGAAGAGTGGCTGAATCATCAGCCAAATCAAGTTCAACTCAGTGCATGTTGCATAATTTTGGGATCACAAGGAGTAGCTATGAAGATAAACAGAGATGACTATTTGAATGGAGAATTTGATATCAAGAAGAGTGTGCCACATGTAACTTTGTTGGTGTTGGAAGAATATGGGCAGAAACACATAGGAGAAATGATGGCAGAAGCAGAAGAAGCTGTTTTTGAACCAGTGAAAGAGAATCACGCCATTTGGAGAAGTAAAGATCAAAGGTTTATTAAAATTATGATCTCTGCTCAATGATGGGGACAACCACAAGTTGTGCGGATGACACATGAGACAATTTGCAGTGCTAAAGTGGACTCAGACTCTAGGAGAGAGGAGATGTTGAAGCAAGTGCCAGAACGTTTGTGGGCTCAGCATAATACTGACATTGGATTAGTAAAATCAGCCCAACCAGTGAAAGCTGAACTCCAACCAGGAGTTAAGCCTCCTTGGAAGAACCAGTATCCATTGAAAGAAGAAGCGATTCAAGGAATTGAATCACAAATTGAAGGACTTTTGAAAGCTGATGTTTTGAAGATAACTCAAAACCCTAAAAGTAATACACCTTTGTTGCCTTTGAAAAAACCAGATGGTTCTTATCGTATGGTACATGATTTAAGAGCAGTGAACGAAGTGGTAGCCGATTTTCCAGCTTAGGTACCAGACCCGCACACTTTGTTAACTCAAATTCTGCCAGATGCTACATATTTTACGGTGTTAGATTTGTGTGGTGCATTTTTCAGTGTTCCACTTAGTACAGAGAGTCGAGATTTATTTTCATTTACATACAAGGGACAGTTTTATGAGTATAAGAGATTGCCATAAGGATTCAAACATAGTCCTCACATTTTCAATAAAGTATTGAAGGATGATCTGACAGGGATAGATCAGATGTTAAAAAGTACTGTTATTCAATACGTGGATGATATCATTATCTGCTCACCAGATGAGGGAACATGTCACAAGGACTCAATTAAATTGCGTCAAATACTGGCAGAGAGGGTTATCCAGTAACAATACTTACCCATCATAGTCTCAGAAATCTTTTGAACTATGGCAAATACACATTGACCATGTCTAGGCTTAGAGACTATCATAGACTCTTAGAGCAGGAAGATGTCACTCTAGTGAGATGTGCTACGGTGAATCCAGCAGAAAATCTGCCAACTCCGGAAGATGGTGAACCTCATGATTGTGTTCAGGAAGCTGAGAAATATTCAAGACTTAGATCTGATTTAAAAGCCCTCCCATTGCATGAAGCAGACTTGGAATATTGGACAGATGGTTCTTGCTATCGTGTAGGTGATAAATTGAGTGCTGGTTATGCTGTGGTAAGAGCTCAAGGAAAGGGATTTGTTGTAGAGAAAGCTGAAACAATACCTCAACCTGCATCTGCACAGCTCACTGAACTTGTAGGGTTAACTGAAGCGTGTTTGTTAGCAGAAGGTAAGCGAGTGACAATATATACCGATTCTGCATATGTACATAATGTATGTCATTTGTTTGGATCAGTGTGGAGGAGCCGAGGGTTTAAGAAAACGGATGGTTCTCCAATACAGCATTACGCTCAGATAATGAAATTGTTGCAGTCTATGATGAAGCCTAAAGAAATAGCGATAGCTAAATGTGCAGCACACAGAATGGATGTGTCAATCCTTTGCTTTATCATGGCTATTGTATCAGCAGCAGTCAGCAACAGACGTATTTATGTCTTTGTCAAAACATCTGTTTAGGCCTAAATTTAATTGTTCTTGGTTAGAGGGATTACCTTATATAAATTTGCTCGATCAACAGGAAAATATGCTAACAGCGATCCCGGATGAAATGGTTGTGACATCTAAGACGGCCGATAGCTGTTTTTGTTCAAATAATACTTATGATGGACCAGGTATGTTTATGGGATTATCAGACTGTAATGAGTACTTAATGACTTTGGATGAGAGTATAGGCAAGGTTAGGAATGAAAAGTATAAAGTGACATTTACGGTTCCTAATCGGAGACAACAGAGAACTGTGATGGTGAAGGATCAGCTTTTGCCTGGAAATGTGACAATAGGAAATTTTAAAGATATTTGGTGGGTTTGTGGAGATAAGGCATATATATTTCTGCCATATGGATGGACAGGTTGTTGTTATATGGCTACATTGAAACTTCCATATGAGGTTTTTTCTATTCAGAAAGGAGACATGCCTGATGATGATGATCAACCTAATGCTGTTCCTGAAAATAGGAAGAAGAGGGAGATAGCGGAATTTCATAAGTTGGAAGCCTACCATTGGAGAGTCAGTCTAGGAGAAAAGTGGGGTATAGGACTGTTTCCATGGTATGGTGTGACATTTTTGGCAGATCACATTGATAATATTACATACACCTTACAGGGGTTTGCTAATGAAACCATAATAGGGTTTCAACATTTGTCAAATACTCAAAGGAGTATTGACATTGTTGAAGCATGACATGGCTCTCGACTACATTTTGGCCAAACAAGGTGGCCTATGTGTAGCTTTGAATCTAACAGGAGATGCTTGTTATACTTAGATTCCAGATACTTCTGATAATATGACTAGTGTCATAGATGCATTAAAACAAATAAGAGATGCGTTTGGCCCATCAAAAGGGGCTGGATGGTCTGCAAATGCTTGGTTGCAGAGCAAACTAGGACCAGTAGGAGCAGTGTTGGTTCAAATATTGGTGGCAGTACTTCTATCATTGTGTGTGATGTTTTGTTTTTGTACACTATTGTTGACCTTTGCGAAGGCAATGATATTGAGATGGGTTGGTGTTGTAATGCCTGGAGATCAATCCCAAATGCCATTACTGCAGAGGAAAAGTAAAGACGATGATGAGGAAGAGACAGTAGAAGGAGAGTTAGTGGAGAAATACCCATATTGAACATTTAATTCTAGTATATCCTTAGGATTCATTTTTATATCGAGTGATTGTTTAGGAGGTGTGCAAGGGGGGAAATGGAAAGTGTGAATTATAATCTGACATAATATGATGTTTTGAATTTATATTACACTTTGTATTTGATGTTTTAAAATGCATTTGTTGTTTTTGGCAAAGATACTGGTTTGTGTTTTTTCTTTCATTGCAGAAAGACAGTGGGGGAAAACTATTTTGAAGGGACTCAGAAGCACAAAAATGGACAGTTACAAAGGACTGAAGGATTTTGAACGAGGACACGGTGACGTTCAGATCCGATACATCATCAACACTACATTAAAGAGTCAACGCTGCCGAGGAGCTGCAGTGTGATATATTCTTATGTTTTCACTTACATATATATACCTTTATGAGTATTACTTAACTTTTATAATGTTTTATTTGTATCAATTGTTTGTAGAATGATGCTTTTGATATTGAGTAAATATATTGGGACCTCAGATGTTTTTTCTTTTTAACGCCTAGGGAAATTGGGGACTAGGCAGGGAAAGGTCCATTGGAAGGTACGACGGGACGATTGGCCTGAATTTGGACAGTATTTTGATTTTATTTTCTGAGGTTTCCATATGTGTTTGCTTAAATTGTAGTCTACATAAATTGTTACAAATAATGACAGTTTCTATTTTAATTGATTTGGAGTACTGTAAGTGGTCGCCTAGGCAGAGGGGCCGTGAGAGAATTTTCCTGTTCAGAGTGTTTGATGGAAAATTTAGGAAAGATGGCTGTCAGACAGGTTTTTTGCTCTCACACTCCATAAAGATATTGCTAAAAAATTAAAAATATGCTAAAGAAAACATATGTTGAAGGAATGGTTATCTCTATTATAATTGTATTAATGTATGCTTCATTCTTTTGTTTTTTCGAGACTCAGTGTAGTCTCGAAGGGGGGAAATATGTGGTATCTTGGCTGAGATATGAGTACAGGACGGAAATGTTATGAAGGATGCTCTAGGAGTGAAGGCCAGGTGCCAGAAGAGGGGGAGTACCTTTTCTGTTCCTCTCTCCCCTACATTGTTCAATGTTGACTTTTGTATAACTTGCCAAGATTTATGTTATCCTCTAACTGCACTCAGAGAATGACCATGTATGGACATAAATGTTGGTTCTGCTCTTCTATAGGCTATTAGGATTTAGCTATGATGTATCAAGAGAATATTCAGCCTATAAATTGTATGGGTTTGGGACAAACGGGAGAAGATCCTTTTTGGCTTTGGGTCCTCTCACAGGCTGTTTTTGATGCTTGTTCAACAATGCTGTGCCTTTTTGTAATAAACCTTTTTATATACAACTGAGCCAGTGTCAGCAGAGATTCCTTCATTATCATCACATCATTGCAAGAGAAGAAACAACAGAGTCTTCTGGGCATCTCTAGAATCCTGGTTCCGGACCCCTGTAAGGGTTCACCGGTCCTGTGGGTAACCTTGGTTGGCCCCTGAATCCTCCTCTGAAATTTCCTCTAAAGTTTCCTTTGTAGTTACACTCACGAGCAAAGTGGCCACACTGTCCGCAGTTATAACATGCTTCTGAAGATTGTTGGGAATATGATTCAAATCTTCCTCCTCTTCTTCGTCCTAAGGTTCCTCTACCTCTTCCTCTCCAAGTCTGCACCTGACCAAAAACAGGTTGCGGGTAGGGATCACTTGGAACCATTAGTGTTGGCTGGGGTGATTGAAACTGAACTTGATTCGGTTGTGGTTGTGATAATGATTTATTCAGTGGAGACTGAGTCTGTATAACCACAGCCTGCTTCTTCTCCTTCTTCTTGTTATCCACCAGTTGCACTTGGTTGAGTTTTCTAAGGATCTCTTGGTCCTGCTCTTTCTGATCATTTTCTTTTTTCCTATATAGCTCCACTTGATGGGCTATATGATCCATATAAACACTCTTTGTCATGCTTCCAAGACCAACCACTTTGGCAAGTTTCCTTGTCACTGGCTGGGGCAGCCCCTTCTGTATTTTGGCTCGCAAAATTGACTGCTCCATTTGACTCAAGTCCGGGTCATTTCCTGTGACATTTCTCCACTTTTGAAAGGCTCTTGACACACAGGCCCTCGGATTTTCTTCTTGTCCCAGTGCCTCAATAAGAACATTATCTGGATGTACACTTGTCGGAAATGTGTCTTTCAGTGCTCTCCACACTCGAGCTCTATGTGCAGAAAGCAGCTCTGGATCATTCACAGCAGTTCCCACATATCGATTAAGTCCTGCTCTCTGTAGAATCTCTTCCATCGCTGGAACCCCAAGGAGATTAGCCAACAGTTTCTTAATATCTCCCATAGCAAACTGTGTTCCCACCATGAGCTCATCCATCTTTGAAGTCCAAGGATGTGCTCCTTCCTGAAGAGTTGGTAACTTCTCCATCACATCTGACATATCTGTATGCTGCCAAGGCTTATACTCCAACTTCTGTCCTCGGACAATCACTGGAAGCATCTTCTTTTGTAGTATCTTTTTTCTTGGCCGCAATGTATATTTCGATTGTGCTTCTTTGGAATCTTTTTTCTGCAACTTTTTCTTCTGTATCTCTAGTTCTCCTAGTTGTTTCTCCAGCGTTCTTCGACTTTCTTTTCCAGTAGACAACTCCAAAAACGATAAGCATTGATCAATACTTTTTTCAATCTCTTTTAGAGTCTTCTGCTTATCCTTTTTTATTCTGGTACTGGATGTTGCAGGAGCAAATTCTCTGGACATCAAAAGATCCTCAATCTCTGAATCTCCATCGTCGTCTCATCATTTCCTGAGCTATCATCTTCTGTCCATGTTTTATCTCCTCTCTTTTCAGCTTTAGCCAGTATCCTCCTGACTGCAGGGTCATATCCACCTATGGCCCCCTCTAGATCACTCTGATCATCATCTTCGGAGTCCATCTTCCTGATCCTCAATTTACCCTTGGTTTCCAGGCAGGTCGTTTTCTTCTTACTTTTAGAACTTGGATACATCCTTATAATCGTTTGTGCTTTTTATTTGATCCTCTTCATCTCTGATGCGCTAATTACCCTCGTGACTGATCACTGGAAGCTGGGGATAGATTTCCTTGAACTCCACTTCCTTCTTATAAGGTGGAGGACTCTTGATTGGATTCGTATGTGAAAATGGTGTATTAATTTCCGCCATCACTTTTTCTATTTCTTTTACATTTTTTCGAATTATTTCTGCACCTCTGTCATTCTTATCTTTTGCAGCTTTTAAGCGTTTCTGTCCCTCATTTTCAAACAACTGAAGAATGCCAAGCTCTATTTGTCTCTTTTCTTTACGTTGCTCCCCTTTTTTTACCCTTCTTTTGATCCGCCTTATAGGTTGACACAAGCACCTGCATCGTTTTAATTACATCAGGGTTAAGAGTCCCTTCCACTGGCCAAGGTTGGTCAATTTCAGGCCAACGTTTATGCCATTTCTCTGACATCTTTGCAATACCTTGAATTAAAGGATTACTCTTTTGTACTACATCAACAGGAGTAATTATTTTTGGATTTAAATTTTTTATTTTCTTTTTCAACATTTTGATGATTTCCTGTATGTTCCCAAATTATAAATCAAAATTAAAAACCGAAACTTTAAACTAATTAAACTATTTAGATTACTTCCCCTCTCTCTTTTTTTTTATTATTTTTTAATTAATTAATTAATTACTTAATTAACCAATTAGCAATCAATCTATTTTAATTAACCAATCAATCAATCAATCAATCAATCTGTTTCTCAATTTGTTTGTTTATTTGTTTGTTTATTAACTACTAATTTATTTATATGCCACTATTTTGCCACTACGTTGCCACAGTAAACATAAAAGACTGCAAAAGAATTGCCAACTTCGGAGGAATCAACCACTTACTATTATAATAGCAAATCACAGCACCAATCCACATATGATGTTAACTAACCACACACACAATCTCTGAAAGCAAAAGCAAAGTTCCTTCAAATTTCCTGTAAGCAAAATTCCACAAGGGACCAACAATCCCCAAATGCCTTAATTCAACCAATCCACACACGGTCAATAGCCACTCCTTTACAACTTCTCAATAGAGTATAATTCCAAAAACAATACTCCGATAACCACTCAAACACATTAACTGGTCAGTCCGTTGCCAAGCTTCACCTTAGATGAGCCACAGCTGTATAACTCAAAATTGCAAATAAATGCACTCCATTAACCTTTACATCATCCAACCATATAGGATTTTCACCTTCATTTAGCGCTGTTATGTGACTTATCAAATTACTCTATACTCATGCATACATCTACAAATATCCCCAATACTTTCTCCACTTCTCTTCAAAACGTCTTTCTTGGAGGCTTATACTTTAAGCCTTTAAAAATGTCCCCTTGTCAGAGGCTCATATTTTATTACAAATTCAAAATATCCTCCATAAAGCTCATAATTTTTAACCAAGTATAAACGTCCTTTCCAAAAAGGCTCATACGTTTTTAACCGATCCTGAAAACGTCCTTTCTAAAGGCTCATAAGTTTTATTATTAAAAACAGAATATCTTTCCCTGCTTTTACTGAATCCCCCACTCTTAATCACAATCCATATATATATATTCTATTCAATATAATAGTTATCACATTAACATAAACCTCCTAACTCACTGCAGCTCTCCCCTCACAGACAGGACAATGTTCACATTAAAAGGCACCTTTAAACACACACACACTCACATACACACACACAGCCGCAGCGACTGCGGAGTCCGGCTCCACACCCACAGAGATAAATCATTCAACAAGTAAAAACACACAGCAAGCTTGTAACACATAACAAATTCAACAGCATTTCAACACACAACCAATATCCAATCCTAAACTCTCAAAGACGTCTCATTCACACTTTTATCGCATGCTTTTTTCTGCCGCTCCTTTATTCTTTTCTCTTTCTTTTCTTTTTAAATTTATGCTACCTTATGAGATGTAGATATCACTCGTCCGTCGACAGTGTTTTCTTCCTACACCTCCAGTTCCCAGAACTGACCTCGAAACACACCTAGTGTTATTCCTTGGTTTTGCGGCCCATCTAAGATCGCCTTTTCCTAGGGCTTTGACCTAATCTGCGGCTTCCTTTATCTTATATTCTTTTCAACTTATATCCTTTTCATCCTATATCCTTTTTCCTTTTTATCCTCTATATTTCTACAATTATCCAATTGCCCTGGGCCCAGGGTTGTTCCTCTTAAATTTCTTTATTTATTTATCTTAACCCAATTCGACTATCCTAAGCCAACTTTCACTCAATGTCTAATCTACACATGTCTTACCCTTAAGAAGTTGAGGGCCCATCTTCATTAATCTCGCATGGTCATTTAGATCACCAACATTACTAATTAGGCTATTCTACAATTTTCCTTAAACTTGTTACTTCTTTCCCTTTTACTTTTATTCCTTTTACTCTTTTCTCTTCTATTATTTTTCTTTTCCTTTTCCTTTTATTCCTTTATTTTTCTCTTCTCTCTTCTATTCTATTGTACGACTCCCCCCTTTTGCGTTGTGTACTACGCAACAGGTCAAATCTAGAGCAGTGTCTGTGGCACACACACATGATTCTTTACGGTGCGCCCACAGCAGACAACAATTTCAACGACCAAATCAGCACCCCAATGTGTGAGAAATGCTCACCCTTTTTTCTTGGTCGACCTGGAGCGGGGATAAGTGCGCTGAAGGGTGTCCGCGGCGCTGCAGGTTGCAACACGTCTGGAGTTTATGACGCCAAAGTCTGTTGTTTCTTCCTTGGCAATGATGTGATGATGATGAAGGAATCTCTGCTGACACCGGCTCAGTTGTATATAAAAAGGTTTATTACAAAAAGGCACAGCATCGTTGAACAAGCATCAGAACAGCCTGTGAGAGGACCCAAAGCCAAAAAGGATCTTCTCCCGTTTTCCCCCAAAACCATACAATTTATAGGCTGAATAGTCTCTTGATACATATTCATAACATAGCTAAATCCTAGTAACCTATAGAGACACAGAGCCAACATTTATGTCCAAACATGGTCATTCTATATACAGTTAGAAGATACCATAAATCTTGGTAAGTTAAACACAAGTCAGCTTCTAGGAATGTTCTGGAGAGAAGAGCGGAGGGGGTGCTCACCCTCTTCTGGCACCTGCCTTTACCCCTAGAGTATCCTCCTTAAACATTTCCATCCTTGACTCACAAATCAGCTAAGACACCACAGCAGCCTCCTCCTCAGCAATACCCCTATCCTCCTGCACACTATCCTGCTCCTCCTGTCCAACACTATTATCCTCTGCAGCTCCTTGCACCTGTGCAGCCACCAGATAACTCCAATGCACCAGGTGTCCTAGAGATGGTTATTGCTTCATCATTCGGCATCCTGAAGCCCAAACTGACTGTTTTTACCTCAGGGAGAGAAAGTGACTTCCTGCTGCTCAAAAAGGGCTTGGACAGTGTTCTTGGGCCCCATAGACATTTAAGTGAAGACTACAAGTACCAAGTCCTTCTTGACCACCTCAGATTCCCTGCTGCATTTCAAATAGCCAAGCGGTCCATCAACAGTGCAACGCCATACACTACTGCCATGCAAGCCCTCATGCAAAGATATGGTCAGCCTAGACAGCTTGTGCAAGGAGAACTCAATGCCATCCTGAATGCTCCACCAGTGAAGGCCGGAGACTATCAAGGTATTGAAGATTTTGCAGCATCAGTTGGAACATTAGTGGGCATGTTAAGCACAATGCAAGGTCCCTCATCTTCAGAGCTGATGTGTGGTTCTCATGTTGAAACACTGCTCACTAAATTGCCTGCTAACTTCAGAGATGCCTTCGCTGAATACTGCTTCTCCAGGGGAATTATCCAGAGTGGCAATGACAGGACATATACTCTTCCAGACCTGGCAGACTGGCTTGAGAGGAAGGTCCAGACCCTGCAGGTATCCCGTCGGATAAGCACATGTCCACCAGAACCCACACATGCTGACAGCCGTGAGCGTAGATCAGTGAAGCAGCCAAGAGTGAAGTCTGCAACTATTCTACTGGGTAATCACCAGGGGGCTCCTCAACCTAATCTAGCTCCTGCATCCCACTACAGTCTAAGAAGCGTGACAGGTTTAAGCCCTGTTGCCCTTACTGTAATAACCAAGAACACTACCTCAACGCCTGTGATGACTTTGCTAAGCTAACAAACAATTCCAAGGTTGACTGGATAAAGGAAAAGAAAAGATGCTGGAGGTGCGGGAGAGGACACACACCTGACAAGTGCACTTTAAAGAAGCCATGTTCAACCTGTGGAGAACAACACCTCACTGTGCTCCATGATGTGGCTCAAACAGAGACTGCCCTGACCGTGAGTACGTCCCCCAGCATGATCTACTTGGACCAAATTAGTCATTCAGGTCGAGTGATGCTGAAGGTCGTACCAGTATGCCTGCACAATAGGAAGAAAACATTCAGTACTTATGCTGTTCTGGATGACGGATCTGAAAGAACAATCATATTACCAGCTGCTGTGCGTCACCTGGGTCTCAAGGGCAAGGAAGAAATCCTGTCCCTGAGGACGATCAGACAGGACAAGGTGCAATTAAAGGGAGCTACAGTCTCATTCAAAGTGTCATCCATGAAGAAGAAAGGGATGAAACACAACATTCAACATGCTTTCACAGCAGCAGACCTGAATCAGGCTGAACAATTGTGTGCAGCTGAAAATCTGAAACGAAGTTACCAACACTTGATAGACATTCCTTTGCACTCCTACAGTAGAGTGAAGCCTACGCTACTCATCGGTTCTGACAACCCTCACCTGATAACACCAGTATCCCCAGTCCGGTCTGGTCCGATCGGTGGACCTGTAGCTGTGTGCACGGCTCTGGGATGGTCTGTGCAGGGACCTGCCACCTTCCTGCAGCACTCATCAGGTGAGAACAGCTGTCTCCATTCTTCATTCCTCTCCCCGTCGGAAGAGCTACACCAACATGTTGAAAGGCTCTGGAAACTAGACACATTACCTTTCAGGAACAGTAAGGAGGTGATCCGCTCTGGTGGGGATAAAGCAGCCATGGAACAACTGGAGCAGAAGACCATCAGAGTCACTGTCGACGGTGTGTCCAGATATGCTACTCCATTGTTGCGTAAACCAAATGCACCCACACTTCATGATCCACCCACAGCCGTGATGGCTCTCTTCAGGGCAACAGAGCGCCGCCTTGCTACTAACCCTGAACAAGCTGCAGTGCACAATGAGGAGATACACAAATTGGAGAAAGCTGGATATGCTGTCAAGATCAACATTGATGAGATGAGCAAGTCAGAGGAGTCATGGTTTCTCCCTCACCATCTAGTTTATCATAACAGTAAAGCCAGAGTTGTATTAAACTGCTCATTCAACTATCAACAAGCCTGCCTCAACAACAACCTGCTTCCTGGTCCTACTTTGAGTGCACCACTGCTTGGTGTGCTGCTGAGGTTCAGAGAACACACTGTGGCCATCAGTGGAGATATACGCGGCATGTTTCATCAAGTGTGTCTCCTCCCTGAAGACCAGCCACTCCTCCGTTTCCTGTGGCGTGATGGAGAGAAAGATCGCAGCCCAGATGTCTACGAGTGGCGTGTTTTGCCATTTGGGACTACCTGCAGCCCGTGCTGCACATCTTATGCTTTAAAGCGTCACGTGCAAGAACACCGTGACAGCAATGAAGATGTGGTCCAGTCTGTGTTTCAAGCATTTTATGTAGACAATTGTCTCCAGTCTCTGCAGTCTCAGCATCAAGCCAGACAGCTCATTGACAAGATGAGAGCTCTCCTTGCCAGCGGAGGCTTTGACATGAGACAGTGGTCCAGCAACATGCCTGAGGTTATCACTCATCTACCTCCCGAAGCTAAATCAGCAGGATGTGAGTTATGGCTGACTGCAAATAAGACTGACCCACAGGAGTCAACACTCGGTCTACTGTGGCACTGCAGACCTGACACTCTTGGATACAAACACAGAACCATCCTAGTGACAGAATCGACCATGAGATATGTATATCGGGTTCTAGCTAGTCAATTCGACCCTCTAGGCTACATCATATCATATACCACGCGTGCCAAGGTCCTGGTTCAAGCTCTGTGGAGAAAAGAGAGAGGATGGGATGAGTCCATTGTGGACAGTCCCCTCCCTGTATGGAAAACATGGGAGAACAAACTCCCACAGCTTCAACACATCACACTGCCACGTTGTTATACTGCTAATGTGCCTACTGACACACCAATTGAACTACATGTTTTCTGCGACGCCTCAGAGAAAGCCTACGGTGCTGTAGCATACATGAGAGTTGAAGACAGTGAAGGAAAGATACAGGTGGCATTTGTGATGGCAAGATCTCATGTAGCACCGAAGAAACAACTCTCAATACCCCGCCTGGAGTTGTGTGCAGCCCTGTCAGGTGCACAATTAGCCAAGGTCCTGCACACGGAGCTGACTCTGCAAGTAAAGAAAACAACACTGTGGGTAGATTCCACGACTGTTCTGCACTGGATCCAGTCCCAATCTCAGCAGTACAAAGTGTTTGTGGGGACACGAATAGCGGAGATTCAAGAGCTGGTTGGAACAGACAACTGGGGATATGTTCCCTCAGAAGAGAATCCTGCTGATGATATCACGCGTGGGAAATCACTGGCGGATTTTGTGAAGCCCAATCGCTGGACATGTGGCCTGACTTTCCTCCACCAGCCTCCAGCCAAGTGGCCAACAAATCCTGCTGTAAGTTCCACACCCACTCCAGCAGAAGAAGCACGAGACACCATCTTCTGTGGCAACATCACAGTAAACAGCCCTCCAGTCCCAGATGTAACTCAGGTCAAATCATGGTCAGAACTGGTCGACGCCACATTCCAGTCCTTACACGGGGTGGCTGCTCCTCCCATGACTGCAGCCGACAGAGTCAATACAGAAGCTGCCAACCTGAAGAGAGCACAACAGGAGAGTTTCCCGGCGGAGTTTACTGCACTGCAGGCAGGTAAACCTCTCAGCCCCAGCAGCAGCTTGCTGTCTCTTTCCCCTGTCTACGACAAAGACGTAGAGCTAATAAGGGTCGGAGGTCGACTTAGAAAGGCAGTGAATCTAGAAGAGGAAACCATCCATCCTATCATCCTGGCACCAAACTACCATGTCACGAAGTTGCTCATACAGGACTATGACCACCGGTTGCTCCATGCAGGTCCTGACCATGTATTTGCAGAAGTAAGAAGGACATACTGGATCATCCGTGGACGTCAAGCTGTTAAGAAACATCAGCATAGCTGCACAGAGTGCCGCAAATGGCGTAGCAAGCCTGTCATTCCTCAGATGGCTGACCTGCCAGCTGCACGGTTGCGCATCAACCAACCACCATACTGGTCTACTGGAGTAGATTGTTTTGGCTTGTACACCATCAAAATAGGCCGCAGACACGAGAAAAGGTGGGGCATTATCTTTAAATGCCTTATCACTCATGTGCATCTGGATCTTTTGTGTTGCATGGACACTGACTCCTTTTCGCTCGTTTTAAGACGCTTTGTGGCGAGAAGAGGGAAGCCGTTTGAGATTCTGTGACAGAGGCACTAATTTCCGAGGAGGTGACAGAGAGCTGCAAGAAGCCTTCGCTGCACTTGAGCCAGCATTAAAGGACCAGCTCGCTCAGCAGAGCATCAGCTTCAGATTTAATCCACCACTTGCACCTCATTTCGGCGGTGTTTGGGAGAAAGAGATCAAAGCACAACAGGAGAGTTTCCCGGCGGAGTTTACTGCACTGCAGGCAGGTAAACCTCTCAGCCCCAGCAGCAGCTTGCTGTCTCTTTCCCCTGTCTACGACAAAGACGTAGAGCTAATAAGGGTCGGAGGTCAACTTAGAAAGGCAGTGAATCTAGAAGAGGAAACCATCCATCCTATCATCCTGGCACCAAACTACCATGTCACGAAGTTGCTCATACAGGACTATGACCACCGGTTGCTCCATGCAGGTCCTGACCATGTATTTGCAGAAGTAAGAAGGACATACTGGATCATCCGTGGACGTCAAGCTGTTAAGAAACATCAGCATAGCTGCACAGAGTGCCGCAAATGGCGTAGCAAGCCTGTCATTCCTCAGATGGCTGACCTGCCAGCTGCACGGTTGCGCATCAACCAACCACCATACTGGTCTACTGGAGTAGATTGTTTTGGCTTGTACACCATCAAAATAGGCCGCAGACACGAGAAAAGGTGGGGCATTATCTTTAAATGCCTTATCACTCATGTGCATCTGGATCTTTTGTGTTGCATGGACACTGACTCCTTTTCGCTCGTTTTAAGACGCTTTGTGGCGAGAAGAGGGAAGCCGTTTGAGATTCTGTGACAGAGGCACTAATTTCCGAGGAGGTGACAGAGAGCTGCAAGAAGCCTTCGCTGCACTTGAGCCAGCATTAAAGGACCAGCTCGCTCAGCAGAGCATCAGCTTCAGATTTAATCCACCACTTGCACCTCATTTCGGCGGTGTTTGGGAGAAAGAGATCAAATCTGTTAAAGCTTCCCTGCAGGTCGTGCTGAAAGATCAAGTGCTCCCAGAGGAAGTTCTCATGACGATCCTCATAGAAGTTGAGGGGATTCTCAACTCTAAGCCCCTGGGCTATGCTACATCGGACGTTGCAGATCCCGACCCCATAACGCCAAATCTCCTACTCATGGGGCGGCAGGATTCATCACTACTACAAGCTGTGTACCACAACAGTGACCTGCTTGGACGTCGCCGCTGGAAACACAGCCAGGTGCTGGCAGATCACTTCTGGCTCCAGTTCACCAAGAACTATCTCCCCAATCTTCAACATCGTCGAAAGTGGCATAGTTCTACTGTGGACCTCACTCCAGATCAGGTGGTCATGATCATCGACCCACAGCTGCCCAGAGCACTATGGCCGGTTGGATGAGTCACCAAAGTGATCCCCAGTGATGACGGCCGGATACGTACAGCTGAGGTAAACATTAAAGGGTCCACATACACACGGCCAGTGGCTAAACTCATCCCCCTGTCAGAGATGCCAGAGGACTGAGACTGATCTCACAGCCCAGCAGGGACCTTTGTGTTATTGCAACACCAGTTGAATTCAGGGGCGGCTGTGCAAACTTCCCTGCTCTGCTGTGTTTGGGATGTCACTGTCACATCACCGAACTTCACCGGAAAGACAGTTCCGAGGTACAACTGAAGAGTGCAGCAGCAGCTACATTACCTGTTGAGTGCTGCACACATCCTCTGTATTTGTGATGGTGTCGTTCGGAGCCAGGTTGGGACTATCAGTGTCGTCGCTTTGTGCGTGTATGAAGAGGAACCACAACCCGACACTTCCTGTATGTTCATTAGATTAGATTAGATTAGATTAACTTTATTAATCCCACAACTGGGAAATTCATTTACCACAGCAGAAAAATAAACATCTATAGAATAAACATCTATGGAAATATACATCAAAAATACACCAAATATACACAAATAAAAACAATATACACAATACACACGATATGTACATGAAAAAGTGCAAGTTTGCACATGGTCAGGAAGAGCAGGAGTTGTGGAGTCTGACAGCTGCTGGAATGAAGGACCTGCGGAACCTCTCCTTCTTACAGCGAGGATGTAAAAGTCTGCTGCTGAAGAAGCTACTCAGAGACCCTACAGTGTCATGCAGAGAGTGAGAGTTATTGTTCATGATGGATGTCAGCTTAGCTAACATCCTCCTGTCACCTACTTCCTTAATGGAGTCTAGGGGGCAGCCCAGGACAGAGCTCGCTTTCCGGATCAGTTTGTTGAGCCTCTGTCTTTCCCTGTCAATGCTGCCCCCTCTCCAGCAGACCACAGCGAAGTAGATGGCTGAGGCCACCACAGAGTCGTAGAAGGTCCTGAGGAGAGCCCCACACACGCCAAAGGACCTCAGTCTCCTCAGCAGGTGAAGGCAACTCTGACCCTTCTTGAAGAGAGCGTGGGTGTTGGGGACCAGTCCAGTTTGTTGTTTAGGTGAACCCCCAGGAACTTGTAGTTCTCCACCACCTCGATGTCCAGTCCCTGGATGTTCACTGGTGTGAAGTGGGATGTCTTCCGCCTGGGGTTCACAATCATCTCCTTTGTTTTGCTGGCATTAAGCTGAAGCTGGTTGATCTTGCACCAGCTGACAAAGTCCCTGATGACTGTCCTGTATTCCAGTTCATTTCCCTCCGAAACCCACCCAACAATGGCTGTGTCGTCAGAGAACTTCTGGACGTGGCAGTGTGTGGTGTTGTGTGTGAAGTCCGAGGTATACAGAGTGAAGAGAAAAGGGGAGAGCACCTTACCCTGGGGGGCACCTGTACTGCAGAGCACCACATCAGACACACTGTGACGAAGCCTCACGTACTGTGGTCTGTTAGTGAGGTAGTCTATCATCCATGCAGCCAGGTAATGGTCCACTCCCACACTTTCCAACTTCACTCTGAGCAGTAGCGGCAGGATCGTGTTGAAAGCACTAGAAAAGTCAAAAAACATGACCCTCACAGTGCTCCCACTGTTCTCCAGGTGTAGCAGTGATCTATGCAGTAGGTAGATCACTGCATCGTCCACCCCAATACCAGGCCGGTAAGCAAACTGCAGGGGGTCCAGCTGTGTGCTCACCAGTGGTCTCAGGTGACTCAGGATGATTCTCTCCAAAGTCTTCATCAGGTGAGAGGTCAAGACAACAGGCCTGAAATGGTTAGGCTCCTTGGGGCGCTGGGTTTTAGGTACCGGGACCACACAGGAGGTCTTCCACAGGACCGGTACTTTTTCCAGGCTCAGGCTCAGATTAAACAAGTGCATGAGCACACCAGAGCTGATCTGCACAGTCCTTCAGTAGTCTGGGGCTGATGCCATCCGGGCCTGGGGCTTTCCTTGTCTTGATCTTCTTAAGTTGACACTTCACCTGATCAACTGGAGAAGGGGGTGGAAGATGACTGAGGTGAGGATATGGGGGTGGTGGGGGGTGAGAGAGGGCAGTTGTACTGGTGGGGAGGGGAGGGCTGGAGGTGAATGGGAGTTGAAAGTAGCGGGTTGAGGAGAGGAGGGGGAGCTGGCCCAGGGAGGTGTGAAGAGGATGCAGGGCAGGTAAGGGGGAGGGGGCAGAATCAAATCTGTTGAAGAACAGATTCAGTTCATCGGCCCAGTTCTTGTCGCCGCAGCTCAGGTCTCTCCTCACTCCTTTTCCGTGGCCAGAGATGTTCTGCAGTCCACTCCAGACATCTCTGGTGTTATTCTGCACTAGCCGCTCTTCCAGTTTCTGTCTGTAACAGTCCTTCCCTTTCCTGATTTTCTGTTTGAGTTCCTTCTGGACTCTGCGCAGCTCCTCCTTGTCCCCCGATCTAAAGACCCTCTTCTTCTCGTTCAGCAGGGCCTTAATCTCGGAGGTCACCCAGGGTTTATTGTTGGCGAAATAGCATACTCAATTGGAGGGCACAGTGTTCTCCACACAGAAGTTAATATAGTCTGTGATGCAGTGGGTCATGGTGTCGATGTCGCCATCGTGGGGGCTGCAGAGTGCTTCCCAGTCTGTTATTTCAAAGCAATCTCTGAGTCTGGCACTGGTCTCCTCGGACCACACCTTCACAGACCTCTTTTCAGATGGTTGTTTATTCACCAGAGGGGTGTAGTCTGTGATCAGATGGACAAGGTTGTGATCTGAGCGTCCCAGCGGAGGAGGGGGGGGTAAGGTGTATGCATTCCTGATATTAGCATACAACAAGTCCAAAGTTTTATTGTCCCTGGTGTGACAATCCACATACTGGGTGAAGGTAGGAAGAGCAGAGGACAGGGACGTGTGGTTGAAGTCCCCAGAGATGAGGAGGAGGGAATGGGGGTGCTGGTTTAGGAGTTGAGAGACAACACTATGGATCTGGTCTGTGGCTGCAGTGGCGACGGCCGAGGGGGGGATGTACACAGTCACCGCAATGACATGTGAAAACTCTCTCGGAAGATAGTACGGCTGCATGCTAACCGCTAGCAGCTCCAAGTCTCTAGTGCAGAGTTGTTCCTTGACACTGATGTGTCCAGGGTGGCACCATCTCTCATTAACGAACACAGCAACCCCTCCTCCCTTCTTCTTACCACATTCCGTGGTTTTCCTGTCCGCCCGTACCAGTTGAAATCCATCCAGTGTGACATGTGAGTCGGGAGAAAGTTCAGTCAGCCACGTCTCCGTGAAGCACATGATGCTACACTCGCGAAACTCTCTCTGAAGCCGGGTTAGCGCAGTAAGCTCTTCGATCTTATTTGGAAGTGATCTTACGTTCCCCATGATGACAGACGGTAAACATGGTTTATACTGTTTTTTCCACTGTCTGCGCTTCACTCCAGCTCTACAGCCTCTCCTCCTTTTCTGGATCTTTGCAGGGATCTCCGGCCGCCCAGCATAGTGAAGGGGTGTGTGGGATATAGCTAACAGCTGGTCCCGAGTGTAAACAATGGGTCCGTGGTAGAGTGAGTCTCCCAACGTTGCATCAAAAAGTTCAAAAAATAGCAAGAGGCAAAACACGACTGTAAAAGTATAAACACCCATAGCTGCACTTGCTTAAAGTGTCGGTGTAGTACGAGAAGAAATCACACTAAGTAGTACAAGAAAAAAAAAAAAAAATGTGTCGAATAAAGAGGGATAACAACATACTGGAGTAGCTGCAGTTCTTCTTACCGAGAATTAAGGCCAGACCTGTGTACGCCAGCATAATTAACAAATAATTCACATGCGCAATCTTTTAATTTTTATAAGCCAAGTCAAGACCAACTGCACCAAAACAACAGAAGTGCCTCAGAGTAATTTTGTAACTTTTAATTATCATCAAGTTTTCCTTCTTGAAGATTTTGACAACTTTAGAGTCATCTGTTCAACACCGGCCTCCTCTAAAGTTATCCAGCCAAAGTGAAGAGCATTAGAGTTTATTTCGCATCAACCCGCAAGAGACACCAGCAGAGACACCTCTGCACAACCGCCTGCAGAGAAGCCGAGCAGAAATCAAGAGTGCCTGAGACAGAAAGTCTCCTGGCAAACTCCACCAGAGCTGAACCGCTGAGACACCGGCAGAATCCGTCATCATGATAACGGGACACGGCCTCCAGGAGAATCCACCTAGATCCCGCGTCTCCAGGGTTACCACGGCATCCACAGCTACCTGGGTTCCAGCCGAGGGTCTTCAGCTACAGCGCAACTCACAGTAGGCCGGTCTTAACACTCTGCTCATGACTGGGTTGATGTCGAAATATAGCAATATTTAATCATCAAACCTAATTCGTAGATGTATTGTCATTTGCTGTATAGCCATAGTTTATAGCCATAACATATCCTCTCCCACCATTGCCAACTCATCACACTGCTCATTTCCTTATTATTTTCATCTTTGTGATTATTACACCTTGCATTTACTCTGTAGATAGTAGTTTAGTTAATAAACTCTTTTATTTACACCCAGTTGTTGTCCTGTTGTATTCTTTTGACGTAGAGACTGGAGATCCATTGACTCGAGAAGTCATGGCTTCCGATATGAGATTGATAAATTTGGCAATGAAGTAATTCATTGTTGTCCTCCTCGTGGACTGGTGCCCCATTTCAACGAGAGTAAATCCTAAAATATGGCGTTAACGCTACATAGCACTGACCCACTGCGACACATGAATAGTCTCAGGGAAACCAGGCTGGTCAAGGTCGGGGCAGACCACAGAGTAAAACAATTTCCAATCTTTCACAGACATGCCCTGTGATTCAGCATTTCTGTAAAAAACGCCTGACCTGGTACCCCAACACAGTGCAACTTTTCCATCATGATATTCAACAGAATGAATGTACTCTATCTTAAAACCATCCAAAGGCTCTACACGTCTCTTTTTGCGATGAGGCACATCCGGTTCAGAATAAGCACACATACCTGCAATACTGCAGGCATTGTTGATGTCCTGTTTTCCATTGTTAGGCATGTTTTTGCTAAAAAGCGTCCTCTTCTTCTTCTTCTCTGAAAAAAAAAGGCGGAAAAATGACTGCGGATGAACAGCGCATATATACAGTATCACAATTGAAACACACCCACTATGAGGTGCGTGAGCAAGTGACGTAAACCAATAAACCGTAAACCATTAAACCATTAAACCATTAAACCAATAAATAAAATAAAAAATTCTCCCTAATTACGGGCTTACGGGAGGAGTCAATGTCGGGAGTGTGCAAGGGTGCCATACTATTACTACTGAGGGCGGAGCTCAAGAGGCTACTTCCTGAAAGGGCAACAGGCCTGGATGGTGTGTGTCTGAGGCTGTTAAAGGATTGTGCAGCCCAGCTGGCTGAGCCTCTCCAGAGGATCTTTAACTTAAGTCTACAAACAGGGAGGTCAGTCAGTGGTGGCCAGTGTACAATTTTATGCTGCAGTCTGCTGGGGCAGCAGCATGTGCAACATGAACACAAGGAGACTGGAAAAGCTGGTCAAAAAGGCTGGGTCTGTGCTTGGCAGGAGTCTGGACTCACTCAGGACTGTTGTGGAGAGACGCATGCAATGTAAGATGGAGGCCATCTTAAACAATACCAACCATCCTCTCCACAACATTCTGGCAGGACAGAGAAGCAGCTACAGAAGCAAGCATCTCATCACATTGCATTGCAGGCATATAATTCCAAGTGTTACTGACCTTGTCTGTGCTACCAGCTGTTGAGGAGTTAAATTCTGCATTTTAACACTGCACTGTCTCTGCTCTTCTTTGTTCATAGTCATTTTTACCACTAATCAACTGAAGACTAAACAATGTGCTTCCTGTTTATACCAGTTTGCACATGCCCAGAGTACGTGATTGCTCAGGTATGTGTGCGTTTTCAGGTGTGATAGTCTGGATAGAGAAAAAACGCTCATCTGGACAGACATCGTTTTTGTTTGAAAATGCTGTTTTAAAATGAAAACATTAGGGTGGACGTAGTCTGATACTGAAGCAGCTATTGGGATATTCAGCCATCATTAATTTCAGTATTTACACCAGTGCTTCATTTAACATATGTCTAAATGTCTTTGGTAAAATGGACCTATTATCAACACACATTTGTCTTAAACACTGGCACCCAGCAGTGGTTCTGGCTTGTAACCCCTTAAAATGAAACCAATTTTTTTATGAACCTTCAGCAACAGTTCTGCATAGATGCTAAAATAATTTTAATTAATTTCCCTTTATCAATCTACACTCAGTACCCCCATAATGACAAATACAATTTTCCAAATTTATTAAAAAGGAAAAACCGAAATAATAAATTTGTAACAATTTCTAAAATTCTGATTTTGTTACAAAAATTTAACATTCTTAAACGGTACATACAAACAATTTAAGAGAATTTATGGTATTCATCAATTTTCTCATACTTACAGTTTTCTCTTATGTATAAACAAAATTCATGATTGATCCCGACCTGTCGTACAAGTTATGAACAGAGACTGCCCTTCTTAACAGGGCAAAAATGCACTCCTTTGAATTAATTATAGTTGCTTAATCAGAATGAATTTTGAGTTAAATATGATAGGACATTGATTTGATAGTATCTAAAACAAATTTAAAGCAAAAATAATATTTCACCATATCATCATTGTCAATTTACTGACAAGATTTTAGTATTTTCAGTGGCATGTTTTGGCACATGAATTTCAAAATGTGTCAATTTCACAACTTCTAGTGATAGAATCCCAGAAGATAAGAAAGACTTAATTGTTTTCAAATTGAAATGTTTTAAAATTTGAAGAGAGATGTTAAAAATGTTTTTTTTTTCTATTTTTGATATCAGTTTGAGTAGTCTAAATATCACAGTTTCTATTTTCACTAATTTGAAAGCCAAGGAAAATGTGACGTCACCCTCCTTAGGGTAGTGGTGATTGTGGTGAATGATTGGCCACGCCTCTGTGCGCGAGAATTCAGGCAGTAAAGTGAACGTCGGGTGGTGGAGTGTGATTGAAGCTACTGAGGAAAAACTACAGCAGGGGGAAACACAGTCTGCCGGTCTTATTTGCACAATTTTGACAGGCTATTTCCTCTAAAATGGCGTATCACAGTCCTTACAGAGCTCCACCGCAGATCAGCGCTCCCCCGGATCAAGGTTTTCTGTGGAATATCTTTCAGAGGTGAGTTGGAGCAGGCGGTTTGTTTCGCTGCTCTCAGCCTGTCTGCTTTGCAGACTGCTGCCGCTGGTAGCACGGAAGAGACGAAGGGAGTGGGGCTGAGTGGTGGTGACACTATATGTTTCATTGACTGCTAGTTTTTTGTCTACACTCCTGTGTAACTATTTTTGGCTGACAACAGAGCTCCGCAGTGTAATTAGTGATTTTTTAGTTCTAAGATTACCTCTCAGCTGCGGAGCTTCCTGGCAGTACTGCTGCACAGTGTGAAATAAATAGCTATAGCCATAGCTATAGCTACGACAAGTCACTGAGCAGGCCACATTACAATTCATTACATTACGTACGAACGGTGTTACACAGCTTTATTATAGGTGTTGAACCGTCTTGAAATTATGCTGGATCAGCGAACTGTCACCTACACCAAGGACCTCCAGGAGTCCTTGACGGGGTTTTGCCCAGCTGTTCCCCGCAAAAGAAAGACAGTTCAATTTAAGTTTTTTGTTAAAAGCAGAAATATATATATTTAATGAATGACTCCTTCTACCACAATTTGAATGATTCTGTATCAAGTCAGCCGAGAAAAATCATCTCAAGTTACGGATTAAAAAAAGTCTGATAATTGTAGGTCTATTTGATGCAGTGTTTATGGGAGGATGGCATGAATACTAGAAAGCAGATCTGCAAAAATAATGTAATCTGTCGTAGCCTGTATTATTATTTCCCCATTTTGATGGTATAGTCTCAGTGACAATTTTCAACCATTGATAGCCATTAATTTCACAATAGTCTGATCAAAAGTGTGTCAGCAGCTAAGAAGGTCGCAGTTAGTAGGCAGAGAGATAAATGGCTGTTATGCTTTGGCCACTGGTATTAGTAAACTATAGACTTATGTAATACTGCAGAAAATTTTTGCTGCTTTGCTTTCTCTCACTCAACATTGAGTTGCTGCTGGCATTGCAAGGCTTGAAATCCCCCAAATGAATTATTTATGTATCGTCCCACATCCCTTAGAAATTAGGTCAGATGTATTCATTTTGACTTATATATATCATTCGTATATCATATCATGTTGTTTGTTGCAATCATTACTTCTCATGCCTATCATGACGCTGTATACATATTGCTATATACACACACAGCATTGTCCTGCTTCATTTGCTGCCTCTTGAGGAAAATCTGGCATAACAGTGCTGGAATTCCCTCAGTCATGTGATCAGATTCAATAGAGCATAGTTGACATGAGAGGCCTCTCTATCTGACTCACCCCTACCAATATGACTCACTGTCCTACTGATGTGCTCCATTCAGCTCAGGTCACACATTGTATCTCCATTTTTATGCTGTCTAATCATGAATCTGTCTTTTTCTGACTGGATGTGTCATGTCAGTTGATGAAATTAAGTCATTCATTCTCAAGGTGTTTTGCACAGTGAATGGTGAAGGTAGATGCCAACTAATACGATCGTGCTTTAGTTGGCCAATAAATTGAGTGCACCAGCCGTGACAGCAGCGCTGGTTATGTTTTCACCATGTGGATCTGTGTTTGTGTGTGTGTGTGTAATCATGGCAACATGGAATCCTCCAAATGATTGCAAATTTTTTTTGGTGTATATTAGTGTACTTTTGGCCGATTGACATCTATCATATGTTGTTTCGTCTGACGATGGAGTAAATAATGTGCATGAAGAAAGAACTCCTGGCTTTAAAGTATATCAGATATGGAATTAAACATCCCATACCAGCTGAGCGGTAGAAGCCATACCGTAGATGCAGAGCCAGGGCTAAGATAAAGGCTAGAAGAGGAAGATATAAGCCTTTTCTACCATCGATGCTCTCATGGGAAATGTCAACTCCTTGACTAACAAGTGTGATGAATTGGAGGCACTAGTGAAGAACCAGGAGCAAATCAAGAGTGTAGTCTCGTGTGTTTCACAGAGACCTGGTTAAACAACAGCACTCCTGACCGTTGTTTGGATTTACCTGGCTTCACTGCAGTAATAGCAGGCAGAGATGCCAGAGCAAGTGGAAAGAATAAAGGTGGAGGACTGATTCTGCTTGTAAACAATAGAAGGTGCAACCCTGGTCTCAACACAGTGAAGGGGAAGATCTGCTGTCAGGATATTGAACTGTTGGCAGTTGGTCTTAGACCTTACTATGTACCAAGGGAGTTCTCTCACATCGCTGCCATTTTTGATTGAATTCAACCATGAGCGGCACCTGTAGTCACGTTATCGGTTCTGCCTTTGGTACTTGAGAAACTAAGAAAATAGAATTCCTGTTTATTATTGTGACATAAAAGTTCTCCCATGTCACCAAAGAGCACCGTACAGCACACACACATACACACGACCCTTCTCTTAGTGTCTATGGCAGATAGAGCTAAACGTTTTGAAGTGTGGTTCAGTCTTTTGCATGTAAGAGCGATCTCTAAGTGCATATGAGAAAATAAGCAATGTCAGTTCTTAATTTCTTTTTCTCTTACAAAATGACAAAAAGTACTGATAAGAGTACCGGATTGATAAGTGGTCTGCATCTCCCTCCACACTAGGTCAAGTCTCCTGTCTTTTACAGCAGAGGAGGTGAGGGTGGAGCTCAAGAGGCTACGTCCTGGAAAAGCAAAAGGCCTAGATGGTGTGTGTCTGAGGTTGGTAAAGGACTGGTAAAGCCCAGCTGGCTGAGCCTCTCCAGAGGGTCTTTAACTTAAGTTTACAAACAGGGAGGGTCCCGGTTCTGTGGAAAACATCATGTCTTGTTTCGGTACCCAAAGTAGGGTGATGGGCTGAGATAAATGACTACAGACCGGTGGCCCTCACAATACACATCATGAAGACCCTGGAGTGGTTGCTTCTCTGCCTTCCGAGGCAGAACATATTGGAGTGCATTACGCCGTCCTTTACATGCTCCAACGGGCCCATTCTTACTTGGATGAGCCAGGTGGTTACATGAGGATTATGTTCTTTGATTTTTCAAGTGCATTTAAACGCACAGTATGTAACTTCTTCTGCCAGGAGTCTTTCAATCAAAAGTGTATGAAAAGATGGTATTGGGTGACAGCAGATTTTTACTGGCAGCCCAATAATTCACAGTGATCTCCTCCTCTCCATAACAAACGCAACAGGGGATTGAAACTGGTAAACAAATAAAGCTGTGTAACTTTTTTCAAAATCATTGATTTGCTGACACACTTCGGCAGAAAGAGAGTAGCCGTAAACTCATACTGCTTGTTTGTTTTTTTTCAATTAATTATGAAGCAGACATTCAACAGGTTTTTCCCAGCTACCTAATTATCCACAAAGGTTCCCTACTCTCCAGTAAACGAATAAAGTTTCACTTCAACCAAGGTGTAAAAAGTGAAGTGGATTACTAGATAAAAGTCCATTTTGAGCATCTGGCAGGCAAACACAACACCTACCCATGCATAAGGGATATGATATTGACAGGCGACCAAATGACGTGGAGTGTTACCATATTAAAATTACATATTTCTCTAGGTTTGCGAATTACTGGAAACATTTGGGAAAAGTGGAAAAGTTACATGCTATAACTTTAATACCATCCAACTCCCCATTCTTAAAGGAAAGCTCGAAGGGATGGGGGTGGATCCCTGCTTCACGTCTTTGATTGTGTGTTACCTGACGATCACAGTACGTCAGGCTGGGTAACTGTGTCTCAGGGACAGTGATGAGCAGCACTGGGGCTCCACAGGGGACTGTTCTGGCACTGGGTCTTGCCACATCCAGAAATACTTGAATAAAACGGCTATTGTGGCGTGTGTCAGGAACAGGAAGGAAGAGGAGTACAGGGATTTGACAATGGCCTTCAGTGAACGGAGCGACAAGAACTGTCTCCCTCTGAACACCTCCAAGACCAAGGAGATGGTCATGGACTTTTCGAAGGTCTTGGCCCACCCTTCAGCTAGTTAAGATTCGAGGGAAGGACATTGAGGTGGTGCACACTTATTAATACCTAGGTGTGCACCTGCACAGTAAACTGGACTGGTCCCTAAACATGGATGCCATCTACTGGAAGGGGCACAGGTAGCTCTTTTTCCTCAGGAGGCTCAGGTCCTTTGACGTCTGCAGTGAAATGCTGCACATTTTTTATCAGTGGTGGCCAGTGTTCTTTTTTTATGCTGGGGCAACAGCATGTCCGACATGAACACGAGGAGACTGGACAAGCTGGTCAAAAAAGCTGGGTCTGTGCTTGGAAGAAGTCTGGACTCATTCAAGAGTGTTGTTGAGAGACGCATGCAATGTGAGATGGAGGCCATCTTGGACAATACCAACCACCCTTTTCACAACATTCTGGCAGGATAGAGAAGCAGCTAAAGCTGCAGCCAGCGTCTCATCTCGCTGTGCTGCAGAACAGAGTGGTTGAGAAGATCCTTTGTCCCCACTGCCATCAGGCTACATAACACCTCAATCAAAAAGAAGTGGCTCATGAAATGGACTAATTGAACTATTATTGTTTATTATTTATTATTATCATTGTTGGTGGTGGTGTTATTATTATTATTATTATTATTTTTACTAATGGGCTACTGGACACCTGAATTTTCCCTAGGGGATAAATAAAGTATCTATCTATCCATCCATCCATCCATCCATCCATCCATGAGACACCTTTTGAGTGCTTTGGCAGGTGTTTGCATGTAGGGGTGGGTGATCTGACCAATATATCATATGACAATCTTTTTAGGTAGAATCATGATCCACAATCTGAATCACGGCTCTCCCCACAAATTTAGTTGAACTTGTAATCACATGACTAGTTATGCATATGGTTGCCTGAACACAAAGCCAGTAGAGTTGATACACACCCATTGCTGTACAAGAACAGCAACACACTGAATGTCTGCTAGTTCAGTGTCAATACTTGTCACTTGGATCTTTGGAATGACAACATGTAACAAGTGGTGTTTCCCACAGTTTTGTGAATGCAGCTTTAATTTGAAAGTTCTCTGTTTTTCTGCCATGAAAGCCACACTGACATTGCCTTACTTTTAGACCATTACTGTGGAAAGTAGGGCAGGTTTTGTTCCACAAGCCATATACTGACTGCTTAATAGGACAAAGTGAAACATAGGAAAACATGAGTAGAGTAACTGACTCAGCTATGGCTATTTTACAAACCAGTTTTGTATTTGATAATGAATGTTCTACAGACAAGAGGGAGTTTTAATGATGTGATCACACAACTAGTCATGTGATCACAAGTTCAACTAAATTTTGTGGGGAGACTCGTAATTCAGATAGTCATATCATCTTTTGGTCAGATCAACCACCCCTATGTCAGTGGAATGGTTGGGCACTGCCTGCACTCCTCACGGTCACTGTGACAAAGCTCTCATTTATGGAGGTATGCTAAGAGCTATTTGTCTCTCATATGTGACCAGGCAGGTCTCCTTATGTTTGTTTTTCTTTTTTTAGGTTGGGGAAGTTAAAGAGAGGAGTACACAGAGACATAGTGTATATCTAATCGCCCTATATAAAGGTTGCTGATATTGTGATACAACCTCGCATAAAGAGTCACAGTTGGAAGTGGAAAGCCACCCCACAAAGTCAGCATTGGGCTGGTCCTGTGGTTGTGTTCACTGGGGTTTTTTTTCCTGTCTCCTCCTCTCTTGCGACTCTGCTGGTATTCAGTGTGTTTACTGAGTGTGCTCTATGTTGATAGGTTGGGCCTGACAGGTTGCTAAGGAGCAACCGAGTCACTGGATGTTTGACTGTACCTACATTACTGTGGCTTACATTATTTCACAGCTGTGAAACCCAGTATTCATGTCATAGTCCAGTCTTTTAATTTTTTTTATGTCTGAATGAATCTCAGTGAAAACCTTGTGGCTGAGTTAGCGCTTTTTAAGAATCAAAAGAAAAAGTAAGCACAGAATAATTTCCCTCATGCCTGCTCATGACCTAAAACTACTGGATGTTGGTCTGGAGATGATGCATCTACAATGTATTTCTCTTTGACTCTGATCAAACACAAGAAGACAATCATAATTCCCGAAGGTTATAAAGAGTTATTAAAACTATCTCACCACTAATCCAAAGGTTATAGATCTTCTGTGAAGATAGACCAAAGACAAACATTTAGCCAGTCATTCATTATTTTTCCATAATAACTTGACAACCCATACATACACTCATAAACAATAACCTACCTTTAGATACTTAAGTGGCATTCCTTTCTTTGATGTTTGCCAGTCGGTCATTACCTCCATTCTCTTTATTTCTACCTGTTATTTAAAGAAGGGGCAACACCCATTATCACATCAATAACCCCAGGTGGACTGCAATTTTCCCTTATTGTGACAATCGAATAATTGTTTCCATCATTTACCAAGAAAAAAAAAACTTTATAAATATGTTGCACTGAGATTCTTGTAATTTTACACCATGCAATTTAGTTGAACTTGGCTGGCACACTGCCAGCGTTGCGTGGCACCTTGGTTTTCATTTCAGTGCCCATGTTAACAGGTTAATTTAGCGATATGAGATGCGTCTGACGCATGGCGCAAGTTTTGGTTATCACCTATTTTTCATACGTGGCGCATGCGGTTATAGGTCAATAATTTAACAGCTGAAGGGCAGTATTTTTCTGATATGTACTCTCTCTCTCTCTCTCTCTCTGTTGCTCTTTATGAGGGTAAATGATGGTAATAAGGTTCATAATGAAAAGAAATCAAAAGCTCAATTATTGATGGCCATTATACAAGGCAAATTCAATCTTGAAAGATAGAGCTGGTAGTAGCAGGGCCACAGCAGACATGCAAACGGTGTGGACACACAAGCCACAGCAGTTCAGTGAGGTAGCTGTCACGGACAGACAGTATGTCCCAGGTGTAAAAGTTTTATGGTTGCCAACATTCAGTTTCACTTTTCAGGATGAACACACACATATCCAGCCTGTTTGGCTGGTCTCAGGGTAGTTAACGAGTGTATATTTCTCGCGTGTCTTGATCATAGAACTCCATTCAATCTCAGTGGACTGGTGAAATACTAACAGGTGCTCAGGAAGATAAAGTTTCAGCTGACAAGTGCTGATTTCAGCTGCTATTGTGTGTTGGAGTGTGTGGGTCTGTGAAGTGGTTAATGCAGGCAGTATCTAATCTGTGTTTTTCTCCCCAGGGTTGACAAGGACCGGAGCGGAGTGATATCAGACTCAGAGCTTCAGCAGGCCTTATCAAATGGTATGTATCAATGCCAACACTCAGTTGGCAGGTTACCCTAGCTAAAACTAATGTCTAATATAACAGTCTGGTAATAAATCCTACCATCATAATGAAATTGTTTTAGAGGTGTTAATTCAAACTTATGTCCATTATGAATAATTAGGATAACAGACTTTCCTCTTCTAATGTTAAAAGTGAAACAGGCCATTTGAAATTTAGAACAGTAGAGGAAAACTCTAACCTCTGTCTGACTTAAACAAGCATGTAAGCTAAACAGCTAAAACAGGAATTTTGATTTTCACTTATAATACTAGGAGTCACTAGTTCTAGATTGATGGCTCATCAACTGGTGATGATGCTAGCATTTTGCCTAGGATAGCCATCAAGTGCATATTAAAGACCTGAGAGGAAATAAAAGTCAAAAATCGACATGCAAAGTACGCAGAGAGTGAATATGAGGATAACAGCTGCTAGTGATGGAGGTGCAATAACTCTATGCCCTGAGTAGCTCAGGAGGAGAAAGGATTCAAACAGTATTAAGGGTTCAGTTCCCAATCTATAGGTTACACAGGACATCTTCTCTGCACAAATCTGGGAAAGGGAAGTCAGTTTTGTTCTTGCTTGGACTTTGAAGAGCTGCCACAACGTAGCAGGTTGGTAAAAATATCTATTTTCATGCCCACACACAACACTGCACCAGCATTGCATCTTGCTCTCAATGTTACAGCAGAGCTGAAATACAGTACTGATTAATGAGACATATATTTTAGAGCAGAGTTTACCTAGAAACTGTAGCACATGTTGATGTTTTGTCTTCTTATTAAAATATAATGTGTTCCCCACCAAGTTTATGACTGAATTGCTTGGGCAGTTTTTCCAAGACTGTTGAACAGATTACTCTCCCCAGAAATCCATTTTTGGATTTGGATTTTTATAAAAGAGGAGTTAAAGCCAGTAGCAGCAGTGAAAAAAGGTTTTACCAGTCTGTGCAGAGGCTGCGGATCAGCATACTGATAAGAGTGAGTGCAGCATTTCCCACACATAGGCCTTACTTTTATCTACCAGGTAGATAAAATCACTTGGTTTCAACGTAGGTAAATTTTTGGCCACATACCCGTTTGAGTTGTGTGCGCTGCAGTAACTGAGTGGGGACTGGATGCTGTTCACAGCCGCCTAGCTAGCGTCTACTAATAGCTTACATGTGAGGCATTAAGGGAACATCTGTAAATTGTAACGTCTACGATGGTCTGCATATGAGGCATTTAATAGGGTTTTAGTTTTCCTGCCCAAAAGCATAGCTAACCGTTAACTAACTACAGCAGATAGCTGGTGCTAGTTAATTGATCTGGTTGACGGACAAACTGAAAGCTAGGGAAAGAAATAATGGAAAACCACCCGTTTCCTGTTTTTTGTTTTGATAATAAAAAACAGAGCATATGTTGCATTAGTCTTGCAGTTTGCTCGCTCACTTTATTACACACTTTGGGGATAAGACTATACGAAAGGAGCAGAGAAGACAGAGCCAGACCCCGGCTCTGAGACTTCGACATTATTGAGATGCGGAAGAGCTGACTAATAATAAACAAGTAATGTTAGCATGCGGCTGTGTGTCTGCTACAACTGTTAGCTCACTTACCTGTAAATGAACGTGCTTTCGACAATAAACGCATGTTCATTTACAGGTAAGTGAGTTAACTCTTTTGTGTTTAGTTTTCCTGCCCAAAAGCATAGCTAACCTTTAGCTAACTACAGCAGATAGCCGGTGCTGGTTAATTGATCTGGTTGACGGGCAAACTGAAAGCTAACTGTTGTAGCTGATACACAGCCATATGTTAACGTTACTTGTTTGTCATTTCTGTCAGCTTTTCTGCATCTCAGAGGGTATTCACCAACGTAAGGCTTTGTGAAATGTTTACATTTACTGTAGGAGTTAGTTAGCCTAGTCATTAACATCACAGCTGTAATGGCTGCACTGACTTTGACAGTATTTATTTATTAAGCTCTAGTGTGGCCTTTATGTTAGCAAATGTGTGTTACCAGCATCGTGTGGATAACTGGAGAGAGCCAGGTTGAAACTGGCAACAGGTTCTCCTCTTGCTTTTGTTGGAGACTAAATGTCTGTCTTTTTAAATAATATATGTGAAGAAATAAGATTATTTTCTTAAATACTAATAAATGATGTGCATGGATTGTTGATGATTTAGGGGTGTTAATTAAATGTATTACCTTCACATTAAATAGGTGTTTTGTAGTACAACTCAGTGTATTACAATAAATGACAATACAATAAGAGTTGTTATTCTGATTCCAATTTACAGCAGAGAAGCAGCGAGTGTGGGCACCAGTGCAGGCCAGTGGGGTTAGGACTGACAAGGCATAAATGACACAGAAATCCACTGTGATAACTTTGTGGTCTCCCACTATTGTGAGTTTAAACAATGTTTGATCACACAACACATATTTGTAATACAAATCTGACGTAGTGATGTATATAAGTACATTTTAATGTATGTGTAACTATGAGAAACAAAAGAGAAAATGCTTTGTGTTTAGCCCCTTCCTCTTGATCCTACTTAGGGACATGGAAATGAGAAGTGTTCAGAAATTTTGATTATAAAATAATAATAATTCAAGCATTAGAGTAGTGACACATTGATTTGCTTTCGAAAATGCTACTCAACCTTCATTAGGAAGATACTGAGCTTCTCTGCAGAGAAATCATGGGTCTGGTAAAACAGATGAAGGTCAGCAGGTTTACACAAGCGCTGTTTTGCATTGTTTCTCTTACAATTAACTAAATATTGCCAGTCTTTGTTGTTTGTGCCCAAGCTGAAGCTAAACTGCATTGCAGGCTGCTAAAAAAAATCTGAAGCTGAGCTTCATTGTTAAATGCCAGCAACTAACATTTAAAATGGAGCTGCAACTAGCTGTCTGTGTTAGTTTTGAGTAATGGCTAAAAAGGGTATTCTGAGGTCACTGTGACCTTGACTTTTGACCTTTGACTACCAAAGTCTAACCACTTCATCCGTGAGTCCAAGTGGACATTTGTACAAAATGTGAAGGGATTCCCTTGAGGAGATCTTGCGATATTGCATTCATGAAGCCAAAATCATAATTTGTCAGGTCACCGTGACCTTAACCTTTGACCTTCAATGCCCAAAATGTAATCAGTTCATCCTTGAGTCTAAGTGAACAATTGTGCAGAATTTGAAGAAGTTCTGTCAAGGTGTTATTGAGATATCATGTCCACCAGAATGGGACATTTGTCCTTATGGATGGACATACAACCTAAAACCAATATGTCAACGCCTCTGGCTGTTGCCAGCACGGAGGCATTAAAACTGCCAAATGTTAGTCAAATGTTTGAAAAACAGTACAGACATCACAGAATTTGTCTAATTAGCTGATCTGAATCAGTTGTGTATGTCCATCTGCACTCAGAGGTTGCCATGGTGATCCTGAGTGCTCAATTCCTACTGAGTGAGACATCAACTCAGCTGAGACACACCTCTCAACCTCTGGCTTGCCAATCAAAGACTATTAAATCCTATCAGCTGAAGCGTTGTGTTTTCTGAGAAAGGAGACTCTGTTGAACGTGATATAAAGTACTTGTCTGTGGTGTCAAAAGTAGCTCCAAAGTATTCCACCAATTAGAATATATGCAATGTGGAGTCAATTAGAATGACAAACTGAAATTAACTGCGTTAACTCTGTGTGTGTGTGTGTGTGTGTGTGTGTGTGTGTGTGTGTGTGTGTGTGTGCGTGCGTGCGTGCGTGTGTGTGCTTGTAAACCTTATAGAGATCAATCAGGTTGTTAATGAGCATCACCTGTGTACAGCTGGAAGACACAGCGCTCACATGAACACACACACACACACACACACACAGTGCTGATTTGCCTTATACTGTAATGTGGAGTCAGTTAGAATGACAAACTGAAATTAACTGCCGAATGTTTCCGAAATAAAACTGGACTGAAACATATTTCCAGTAAAAACTGTTGAAATGTGTGTAAATCATTGTCTGTATTTACTGTTGGAGCAGTCTGTAGCTGGACTTTGACAGAAATGTCACTTAGGTGGTTGATAAACACCTCAGATATCAGAGGGGTCTCTAATCAGGTCATTTGATCCACCTGTATAGCCCCTTTCCTGCACTCAGAGGTTGCCCTGGTGATTTTAACTGCTTTGGTTTGACTGAGTGGGACAGAGATTCAGTTGAAATATACCTTTCTAACTGAGGCTTGTCACATGAGTGTTTAGATTTTCTGAGAGAGGAGACTTCGCCCATCGCAGTCATATAAAATATTTGTCTGTGGTGCCAAAAATGTGGCCTAGCAGCAATTTTAAAAATGCCTCCCTTCCTGTTTCCTCCTGATTTTCTGCTCTCATTTTACATTAGAGTGATTGGGGCAGTTATGTAGATGGTACCCTACCACTTTGCTTTGTTAGTCACATTGTCTGAAAGACGACAAGTTTGCCTGGTTGGTGGGAAATGATTATGTGCGTAGAGTGAAATTTGTGGCCTGAAGGACCTTTTTTTTTTTTTTTTTTTTTAAGCAGTTTAATCCCTTCTCCCACTCTAGCGGTGATGTCACCCACTCTAGCCCTGAACATTCCACGCAATACACACCCATTATAAACTCAAAAGTGATCAGAAAAAAACATAAACCACAAACTGTGATAAATTAAAAATTGTACAAGATATCAAAAAGTTGAATTCAAGTTGAATAGCTGAAAGTCTTGGGACTAGTTTAAAGATTAAATGAAGTCTCTAGCTAAAAGTATGGCGAAGTAATTGAGTTTCAAAGAGGAGACAGGTTTCAAGGATTTGAACATTCTCTTCCATTGTAAAAAAAAAAAAAAAAAAAAAAAATCCAACAAAATGATAAATATTTCAGAAATTATTAGACATATCATTGAGAAAAGTAATACCTGGAATGTCCTGATCGAGACACACGTTTTGACGTTTGAATGGAGTTTCTACAACAAACTGCAAATTGCTTTATTCAGCAATCCCACCAATAATAATTAATGGAATGTTCGTTTTTTTGATTATTATTGGTGGGATTGCTGAATGAAGCAAACCCACAACTTCAACAAGATTCTTGCTTTTATTTATTTTTGAATGAGGCAGAGATTATGACAAAAAACAAGAACAAGAATGAATATGTTTATACATTGACTGTACATAGATAAACCTCTCTAAGCACCCAGTAAATTAAAAGACACTGTTTAAATCTAACACTTAAAGTATTATAAATCACTCTGTTTTTTAGTTTGTATTTAAATGAAACAAAATGGGCTTTTCATTATAATCACTCAACGTGCCTTGGATGTTTTTACTTCCTGTTTACAATTGTTTCCTCTGACATTACACATCTTATCAAACTTTGATAAGAAATCATATTGATAAAAAATTTTGTTAAATTGTATGGGACCCCTCTGGATTACTGTCATCTCTGATTAATAAAAAATGCTGTAATGTTTCAAACAAATGTCCAGGTAAGATGGTAGCTCAAGTGTGCGTCTGAAAAATAGTTAAAATTGTGCTTTGAAATGGAACAATGACTTTGAGGTTAATCTTTCCTCTTTCTTTAGAGGGTGTTTACATCCACAGATGAACAGTGTAAGAAGTGTAGGTTTAGTTTTTAGTTGTAACTTTTAGTGGACCAAATATAATTTGATCAGTTAAAATAAAATTACTCTGCTAGGCCTAAACTGCAAACTGACCTTTAGCTTTTGGTCTGATTTTGTGACACACTGGGTCAGATGGACTGAGGCAATGTGAATGACTTTGCCAGTAAAGTTAGCCTGCTGCTGGGTGGTAAAAACCTCTCTGCCTGCACTGGCTGTATATTTAAGATCCATTTTGTTGATGATGGCCTTTAACACAGTTGAGTTTATACATCAGCTTTGCAGGACCCACACCTACCAAACAGAAACACAGGACATTTATTAAATTAATCCAAACATTTCTTTGGTCTGTACAGTCTGCATCGTCACACATGATGCTGGTAACATACACATTTGTTAACATAAAGACCACACTAGAGCTTTATAAATAAAAACTGTCAAAGTCAGTGCAGCAGTTACAGCTGTAATGTTAAAGTAATGTTAGCATACAGCTGCTTGTCAGCTACAACAGTTAGCTTTCAGTTTGCCCGTCAACCAGATCAATTAACTAGCACCGGCTATCTGCTGCAGTTAGCTAAAGGTTAGCTATGCTTTTGGGCAGGAAAACTAAACACAAAAGAGTTAACTCACTTACCTGTAAATGAACATGCGTTTATTGTCGAAAGCACGTTCATTTACAGGTAAGTGAGCTAACAGTTGTAGCAGACACACAGCCGCATGCTAACATTACTTGTTTATTATTACTGTCAGCTCTTCCGCATCTCAATAATGTCGAAGTCTCAGAGCCGGGGTCTGGCTCTGTCTCCTCTGCTCCTTTTGTATAGTCTTATCCCCAAAGTGTGTAATAAAGTGAGTGAGCGAACTGCAAGACTAATGCAACATATGCTCTGTTTTTTATTATCAAAACAAAAAACAGGAAACGGGTGGTTTTCCGTTATTTCTTTCCCTATTTCTAAATTCTCATTTCAAATTACAAATTTGTTAAAATTGTTGATGGGCTTCAACCGAAATGCCTTCCGTTTTAACTGAAATGCCTCCGTTTCCACTGAAATGCCTTCCTTTTCAACTGAAATCCCCTTGCTTGATCACAATATTATAAGGGAGCATCTCAGCTGTGTATATGAGAGCATTTTACTAGTATGTGAGCAAGCATTTCATTTGTATGTGTGTGTGAGAGTGTTTCATTTTTGTGTGTGTGAGTGTTTCAGTTGTGTGTATGACAATGTTTCAGTGTGTATGTGAGTGTTCAGTTGCGTATATGAGTGTTTCATTTGTGTGTGTGTGAGTGTTTCAATTGTGTGTGTGAAAGTATTTCAGTTGTGTGTATATCAGTTGTTGCTTATATGAGTGTTTCATTTGTGTGTGTGACAGTGTTTCAGTTGTGTGTATGAGAGTGTTTCAGTTGTATGTGTGAAAGTGTTTCAATTGTGTATGTAAGAAGTTTCACTAGTTTTACGAGAGGTTTTCAGTTGTGTATGTGTGAGTATACTTTTTCAGTTGTGCATGTGAGAGGGTTTCAGTAGTGTGTGTAAAGCCCCTCATAGCCACCAACCATAACTTCAACTAGCTTTGTCTGCCACACTGCTGTTTTCTGCTTCGACCTCTTACTTTATCATCTACCTCTTCTTTCCTCCTCTCCTTTTTTACTCCTCCTTCAGGGGAAGAAGTAGAGAAGTACACAGTATCAAAGCTTTGTAGGCTGAGGAGGAAGACCTGGTTTGTTGATGCTGCCATTGTTTACACTACTCCATCCACCTACTTATTTTGTACCACATAGTCTTCTCTCCTTTTTGCATTTTTGAAATATGCCAACACCCTTTCCCTGTTTCTACTTGGTGGAGGTGAACATTTTTCAAGGTGAAAAATCCGCCAACAGGATGAGATATTTTCAACTCTTTCCAACCCAGTTTCTCTCTTATCAAATGTTTTGATTCTCGTGAGACTGTATACTCTTTATCAAGATGATGTAATTTTTTTCTAGTGTTTCAAACTGCATTAATATTTCTCCTTACTGGCAGATGAGTATTTTTCCTTTTCTTAAATACAAACTAGTAAACTTAGTACCACTGAGTGTTCAAGTGTATGTGCATCTCTGTTGTGTGTATTCCTTGTAGCCCCACCACTTTCTATGAATATAGAATTTACTCAGCAATGAACAGATATCATACCCAACTTTCCCTCACTGTCCCGTTCAGACAGATTTATACTTTTCCTTGTGCTGCTCCAAAACACTTAAATAAAAAACACAAGAATTGCTGAGACCTGTCCAGTTACAGCAGATGGAAATTAGCTATTAGCTAAATCTGGTACAAAGCTTCTCTTCTCTTTGCATGATAGGTAATAGGTTAAATGAAACTAAACACGATTGAGGAAGCACATGCTTGCTGTACATATTTGGCTGAATGACTGGAGCTTAGACTTAAGCTAGATGGTGGTGAGTATTGATTTTTGTCAGCCAGTGTCAAGCTAAGCAATATCTTCTCCATGTTATCAATCACCAATGCTGCTTAGCCATTTCTGCTTCAGCTGACTAGTGGATGAGATGCTTCATGCAGTCACTGTCTGTTAGTCCCTGTAAGTTTTATATAATGGTCTGAAGCACCCGTGTTGTTAATGAGTGCCTGGATTCCTTGGACCTAGCCTGCTCTATGTACTGTGTCTATGTCACTCACATCATGACTATTGTGTGGCATAAACCACAAAAAAACACAGAAACTGAGAATGACTTGCTGTGTGACCCATTGGCTAGTGATTATTTCTAATGTTTTATGGCACATTAGCAATGATTTGGTTGAATCCCAGTGTTACTATATAGGAATTGGAAAAAAAGAAAAAAATTGTATTTATGGACTGACCTTGCCAGTAATCTCTATCTATGTCCGTTGGGAGATAAAACAGAAATATCAAATGTGACAAAAAGTGCATACTTAGTTTTGATGGTCGAGATAGTCTCAGCTGCCAGAATTATATTGAGACATTGGAAATCACCCATACATCCAACACCTTCAGAATGGAAAGTGTCAATGACTGAAATTGCATCATATGATGTAATGTTGGCCAGAATAAAGGGGGAAAAGGCTTGTGGCTTCCAATTAGAAGCTTTTATGTAAGACTATGTATACTTAGTGCAATTTGATTCCCCTGTGTCCAGGAACACTCTTTACTTTCTTAACCTATTTGCCAGTCCACTGTCTGATTTTATTTACTTATTTTTCTGCAATTTGTGAAAATTTCGGTGCTATGTTCTCTGCCATGTTCGAAATAGTAAAAACTTTAATTATAAAAATGTATTTATAATTATAATGTTGAGACGGTGGATTTTATTACTGATATTAGGGATTATGTTTTCACCTAGTCATTCTTTCTTAATGTTTAATGAGAACTGCAATTTTTTTCCATTTCAAGGTCAAACCGTTGCTTTAGTATGAAAGAATTCTGAGTTTTCTCAGAATGAGTTCTGAGTTTTCTCAGAATTCTGAGATTAAAGTCAGAATTGTGTGGCCCTAATCCTCTTCCGTACTTTGGCAAACAGCATTTAACTTATGTGTGTGTATATGTGTGGCTAAAAAAAGTGTGTATTTGCAAGCAGCTCACTGAGCCCCAGCACAACTGTTATATGTATGTGCACACTGCACTCATTTCACTCTGTTTTTTAGCCAGTCTGCCTCTCTTCTCACCTCCTATATTCCCTCTCTCTCCCCTTTACCTCACTCGTCTTGCTGAACCTCACCAATGGCAGTTAAGCTCACTTGTGAGAGAGCCCACTGTGCACACTGGACAGAGGATGTATTGTCCCAATTGGCAGTCAGACACACACAAACATCTCAACCATACTGACCACCTCACACTGGGCATCCACTGCCATTTTATTGGTTATTTGGAGTCAGCATTTACATTACATAGTTTGTTCACCAGAGAACACTGATAAGTTTATTTAAACTGCAAAATGTCCGCTTGGTAGATATGTTGGTCACAGTTCTTTAAAAAACAAATTAAAGCTGCCCTTGTCAAAAACTGTTGTGTTAATATTATACATCTATGTTAAAACAAGCCAAAAAGTCTCAAGCTTGTGTTTGTGATACTGTCCCTTAGGCAGAGTGGTGCTTTGAGCTAGATGCTAACGTCAGCATGCTGACATGCTCATACTGACGATGCTAACATGCTGATGTCTAGTAGGTATAATGCTTACCATGTTCAAAGCTGGTTTAGAATGTTAGCATGCTAATATTTGCTAATTAGAATTAAACACAAAGTATTGTTGAAACCAATGGGATTGTCTTTAGATTTGCAGGTAGTTGGTCATAAAGCAAAGTATTGGACAAATAAAAACTTTGACCTGATGATGATGGCACTAGATTAAAAGGTACCACTTTACAATAAGACTATCGTTATAAAGGATTTATGAATGGTTTATAACTAGTTTACTAATTAGCTTGTTAACACTTTATAAATCATTTATAAGCTGTTATAACACATTAGATAAAATGCATGATTGACATTTGGAAATCAATCATTACACCTTAAATGTGAATATGACAATATTGACCATTTAATTTGTTTTCGCTAGATCTTTTGCATGACATACACTTTAGTGATCAGATCTTCAAGCGCTTAAAAATGTAGATACATTTCAACCGGATTTTGCGAACTGCACATATTTTATCTCATCACTTAGAGAAAAAAGTGGGGGAGCATCGTTCCGGTGCTCGTTCAGCACTACACCTATACTCACCTGACCAGATCTTGTTGCGTCAGCTTCACACATCCACAGGAGAGTGTAAAAGACATGTTTTGAAAGATCCATCTTGGGTTTTATGAGTCTATATTTGTCCCAGAGATATTACAAATGGATCATATCTTCCTTTTTTGGCAACTTTGCACTGGCATCCATTCGATATTAAAGCGATTTCAAGATGATGCTGATTGCCTTTCCACTGCATGGTACCAGCTCCCCACTTAACTCACCTTTTTTGGTCTTCCATTGGGCAGAAGTTGTGGATAGTACTTGGTATCTGGTCCTTCTTTTGGTGTCACCTCCATTGATGTTACAAGTGAGCTGAGGCGATACCAAAAGGTGACATGTAAACACTGCAGAATACTGATTGGTCAGAGAGAAATGTTACTGCTGTGTCATCAATGTGCGATATGGGATGTTCTGGACAAACACACCATTTTTGAACAGCCAAGTGACTGTACACCGCTCACTGTAGCCTGTTACATTTCTGTTAGTTATTGTACCATACTTTTAGTAAGTCAACCTGCAAAACCACATCAATTTAGGAGGTGCAGGTGTTTGATATCCCTTCCATATCCTCCATTGCTCTTGTGTGTCATGTTGAAGATGACATGACATGATAGTTTTGTACATCGTCGCTATAGTAACAACACTGCATTGTGGGGATACTATCTGCAGTGAAAAAAGTGTACGTGGTACCAAGAGTGAGTAAAATTGAGTAGAGTCAAGTTGAGTCGGTACCATGTGGTGGAAAAACACTATAAGGTCCTCTGACTTTATTTTCTGTTCCTAGAACTAATAAACTCAAATAAAATGTCAGACAGTACATATTGTATAGTAAAAAAAGAACAAAGCTAAGGAACCTGAAACTAACACAGCTAAATGGAATTAAGCCATATTTAATTCAATTTTTTACACTTGAATTTTTCCTACTGTGACATGTCAGAATGTCTAAAATATATATATATAAATAAAGGTCTGTGTATGCAAATTGTCATCCTTTTAATCTTGAGATAAAGAGTTGACCCACAGGCTTTCACAATAAAAATGAAGAGCATAACATCAATTGGCCTGCACATATTTATATCAATATTATTCTTCTCAAGATTATTATTAACATGGCTATCATTTCTTGTCCCAAGATAATGAAGTGAATATTCCAGGGGTAAAAAACTGTAAATTTTGAGAAGACAAAATCCTTAAATTAGTATGTTATGATACAGTGATGGTCCTTATTACAAAATAAATATAGACCACCACAGAAATATTCATATTGAGAAAATGTGGTATGTGACAAGAAAATGTTATTTTCTGGAGATGTAAAATTTAAGCTGTGATGTGGAGCTACCTGCCCTACAAATAATTATTATTAAAGCTGCTGCAGCTCCTCTCAGCTTCTGTTCTTTGTCAGCTGCATGTACTCTTACCAAAAATTTAAACCCTTTATTCAGTCATAATTGTTACCTGTGTAGCTCTATGATCTGTTATTTTTTATCTCTCTTGTGCATCTTTAACTGCTACATAAATTATTATAGATTTTTTTTTCTTTATTGTTCTGACAACAAATACCAAAATAGCCCACTAGTTGCATTGGTAAGTAACTGGTATTTCTCTGTCTCGCAGGCACATGGACTCCCTTCAATCCAGTGACCGTCCGCTCCATCATATGTAAGTAACACTTACACTGACATTGAGCTCATTTTCACAAATTTACTTTTTAGTGATAGACTATGCAAGCTGTTGATTTGCTCCCTCCCCATGACAACCAGATAGATCCATTAAGGGTTGAGAAAAATGATGGGTACTTATTTTTGCATTCAGTATTGCTTTAGTTGTAACCTGCAGGCAGCAATAAGAGAGCAACAACAAGGAAATGGGACAGCTCATCTTAAAAGGCAGCTGCTGATTGCCTCAGACTCCATATATAATGATATATAAGTATAATATCTGTTTTAGTGTTCATAATTAACCATTAACTGACAATTTGAATTTTGACCAATTAATACTATAGGTTGAACAGTTAAAATATCCTGGGACGCCAGTACCATCTGACTGGGTGTTCTCTGCCATGGGTCTCACATTTACAGCTGCGCACCAGACTAACCCCAAAGTATGTTGACATGTTGGTATTTCTGAATAAAACTAGTAGACAAGCTGCCCACTATGCTGGGGGGCTGAGGTAGGCCTGGCCTGGTTCTTTTATTTTGAGGTTTGAAAAATTAGGTTTTTATTACAGTGTCCTTGGCGCTGGAGGATTCAATGTGTGTTTTCGTTTCGTTAATCTGTTTATACATTAGAAAGTCTGGCTATTATATGCTGTTTTTTTTATTTTTTTATATTTTCCTACGTGGGATAGGGTATTATACTGTACACAGTGCACTCTGTGCCAGAGGATTCAATGTGTGTTTTGCTTATAGACACCTATTCTAAATAGTACATTTTAATCTTATCAGTGAACAGTTAATGGTTGGATCCCTATTGTGTTTACACATTGCACTATGCAACTGCCATATATACAGTGGAGGAAATAATTATTTGATCCCCTGCTGATTTTGTAAGTTTACACCCTTACAAAGACATGAACAGTCCATAATTTTTATGGTAGGTTTATTTTAACAGAGAGAGACAGAATATCAACAAAAAACCCAGAAAAAAACATTAAATAAAGGTTATAAATTAATTTGTATTTGATTGAATGAAAAAAGTATTTGATCCTCAAGCAAAACGTGACTTAGTACTTGGTGGAGAAACCCTTGTTGGTAAGCACAGAGGTCAGACGTTTCTTGTAGATGGTCACCAGGTTTGTGCACATCTCAGGAGGGATTTTGGTCCACTCCTTTTTACAGATACTCTCCAAATCCTGAAGGTTTCGAGGCTTTTGCTTAGCAACTCGAAGTTTCAGCTTCCTCCACAAATTTTCTATGGGATTAAGGTCCGGAGACTGGCTAGGCCACTCCAGGATCTTAATGTGCTTCTTCTTGAGCCACTCCTTTGTTGCCTTGGCCGTATGTTATGGGTCATTGTCATGCTGGAAGACCCATCCATGACCCATCTTTAGTGTTCTGGCTGAGGCCAGGAGGTTCTCATCCAAGATTCCATGGTACATGGCCCCATTCATCGGCCCTTCAATGCGGTGAAGTCTTCCTGTACCCTTAGCAGAGAAACAGCCCCAAAGCACAATGTTTCCATCTCCAAGTTTTACAGTGGGGATGGTGTTCTTGGGATCATATTCAGCATTTTTCTGCCTCCAAACATGGCGAGACGACTTGATGCCAAAGAGCTCAATTTTGGTCTCATATGACCACATCACATTCTCCCAAGCCTTCTCTGAATCATTCAGGTGTTCATTGGCAAACTTCAGACGGGCCTATACATGTGCCTTCTTGAGCAGGGGGAACTTGCGGGCACTGCAGGATCTCAATCCATTATGGCGAAGTGTGTTACCAATGGTTTTCTTGGTGACTGTGGTCCCAGCTCCCTTGAGATCATTAACAAGCTCCTCCCATGTAATTCTGGGCTGATCCCTCACCATTCTCAGAATCATCCTAACCCCAGGTGAGATCTTGCATGGAGCTCCAGAGCACGGGCGATTGACTGTTATCTTGTATTTCTTCCATTTTTGAATTATCACGCCAACAGTGGTCTCTTTCTCATCAAGCTTCTTGCTGATGCTCTTGTAGCCCATTCCAGCCTTGTGCAGGTCTACAATCTTGACCCTGACGTCCTTTGACAGCTCTTTGGTCTTGCCCATGGTGGTGGAGAGGTTTGAATGGAAGAGATTGATTCTGTGACAGGTGTCTCATCAATCATCAACCCATTGCGGGCTGGATTCACAATCACAGGCTGATCGAACTTGCATGAATTTCATCACGGCAACTCAATAGTGTGTATGGTGCCTGCGAGTCAATGGGTGGTGTCCTGGGGGACCTCTTCCCAGACCTGGATCAGGGCATCAGTGTGCTCCTAGACAGTCTGTGGCGGTACTTTGCAGCGTCAGATGCACCGATACATAACGCCCTATAGGTGCCCAATTGCATTTGGGTCAGGGGAACGTGAGGTCTAGTCAATGGCATGAATGCCTTTGTCATCCAGAAACTGCCTACACACTCTGGCCACATGAGGCCGGGCATTGTCCTGCACCAGGAGGAACCCAGGGCCCACTGTAATCATTTGCTTAATAGTCCCACAGAAATCCTGTAATAACAATTCCTTTGTTGGGAGGTAATTGAATTTGACCACAGGTCAGGAGTGGAGTATGGTTGGGGGATCAAACTGTTTCTACGTGTGTGTGTGAGAGACAAAGAGTGAATAATATCTCTTACATTATACCTTATTCCTGACTTCCTCCTTCTTTCTTTCAGCCATGTTCGACAGGGAAAACAAAGGTGGGGTGAACTTCAACGAGTTCGCCGGTGTGTGGAAGTACATCACAGACTGGCAGAACATCTTTAGGACCTATGACAGGGACAACTCCGGCTTCATCGATAAGAATGAGCTTAAACAGGCACTGACTGGATTTGGTGAGCAGCAAAGTATGCTTGTACATTTAAATTTAATCAATGTTGTGGAGGGTTCTGTGGCTGTTTATAGGACTGTCCTATCTCTGGGTCAATAGGTCAGATTTAGTCTTTTCAGTAGCTGTGTGTGTGTGTGTGTGTGTGTGTGTGTGTGTGTGTGTGTGTGTGTGTGTGTGTGTTTGTGAGTGGAGTGTGTTGTGAGTGAGTGAGTGAGTGTGTGTGTTGATTAGTGTGTGTGTGTGTGTGTGTGAGTGAGTGAGTGTGGTGAGTGTGTGTGTGTGTGTGTGTGTGTGTGTGTGTGTGTGTGTGTGTGTGTGTGTGTGTTTGAATAGCATGTCTGTATACTGTAATACTTATAATAAGGGAACAGTTTGGAATTCTATCCCAACTTTACAATCACCACTTGCTGCTGTGGCTCAGGAGGTAGAGCGTCCGCCAATCAGGCCAGTGGTTTGATCCCCAGTTCCTTCAGTCTGCATGTCGAAGTGTCTTTGGGCAAGATACTGAACCCCAAATTGCCCCTGATATCTCATCAGTGTGTGATAGAAAGGTGCTGAATGAATAGAAAAAGCCTTGTATGAATGTGTTAGTGAATAGGTGAATATGGCTTGTAGTGTAAAACACTTTGAGTGGTAATTAAGGCTAGAAAAGCACTGGAAGTGCAGTCCATTTACCATTTACCATTCATGTAGCAACTATTTTGTTGTACAGCCTTTTATTTTTATTGACAAACAGCTCCAGCCTGCCATCTACAGTGCAGTGCACTTATGTTGGGATTAAAAAAAGCTGAAAACCAGAGGTTAAATGATAGCCAACCAAGGAGACAAAATCCATTTTAGAACTTCATTCATCAAAAAACAGACTTTGAAAGGGAGTTTAGTTTGCCTTTGAAATGTTGACTGTATTACTGTTGTCATATTTGCTGTTGTGTACAGGCTATCGTCTATCAGATCAGTTCTACAGCACGCTGATAGAGAAGTTTGACCGCCAGAGGAAGGGACAGGTGGCCTTTGATGACTTCATCCAGTGCTGTATTGTACTACAGGTGACATATTTACACTATATCAAAATAAACACACACATAAAATAATTTTTTTTTTTATTTGCATGCACATGCAAGCTGGCCGCTTACACAGGCACCTAGGAACATTCAAAGCTTTACAAATGGTTTTATACCCTTTCCCTGATCCATGCCTGGACTTAATGGCTTGGTTTTTGTTCTGACCTGCAATGTAAATTGCGGGACCTTCATATACACAGGTGTGTGGCTTTCTAAACTATGTCCAATTAATTGAGTGTGCCAAAGGTTTCTCCAGATGAATTCTAGACAAATCTCAAGGATAATTCAAGCAAAGAGGGGGTACCTGATCACAGTTTAGAGTACTACAGCTCTCTAAACGGAATACTTTTTTACATAATACTTTTGTTGATTGTTAATAAATAATTATTAATAAATTTGCAACCATTTCTTGAAAAATTTTAAATACAACACAATAAAGCATGTAAAAAGTGAAGGGGTCTGAATACTTTCTGAGGCTAGGGTACATGAATATAGGATATCCTTAGCACTTGCATCACAACAAGCCTACTCTTGTATTTATAAGGCAGTTTTTAATTATGCACATTTAAGAAATTCATTACAGTCTAATAATTCAGATTATTAATTTCTACTGCCAAATGTAACAGCCTGATAAACTCTTCAGTTACAGTAGAGTGGTAATATATAATATAATATAACAGGGTTTAAAGACTTTTCTAATGGATTTGTCTGATCACATTCCTATTTTTCTAGATTTGTATATTAAAAACAAGAAAAATACTTTTGCATGAAGACTGAATTCAATTGTACGGAAGAGGATTAGGGCCACATGTTAAACTTTTTTTTTTAAATTCTGACTTTAATCTCAGAATTCAAAACTCTACTGGCTAATGTGACAGTAGGAGAGTTGCAGAAGGCAATATCAAGAAAACATTATTTACAGCTGAATGGTATAAGACCTATAGCGACTCTCTATCACCACTGCTACTGAAAACATTTAACTGGGTTCTACAGAAAGGGGAAATCCCCCCTTCATGGCGGGAAGTGGTCATAGCTGTAATACCAAAAGAAGGGAAGGATAAGACAGACTGCTCCAACTTTTGGCCAGTCAGTGTGTTGAATCAAGATTATAAATTTTTCACATCAATCCTAGCAAGACAATTAGAAACAATTCTCCCAGCTATTGTACAATTGGACCAGGCAGGATTTATTAGGCAGAGGCAAACTCAGAACAACGTTAGGGGGATGTTGCATGTAATTAACCACATAAACAAAAATGATATAGAAGTGGTCTTGCTGGGGTTAGATGCAGAGAAGGCGTTCGACTCGGTTCATAGGTCTTTTTTTATACAAGGTAAAATACAGATTAATGGTGGATACAAAATAAACTTTCTTGTGAGCACATGAAACTTTCACACACCCACGTGAAACTTTCTCGTGAGCACATGAAAGTTTCTAGTGCGCACCAGAAACTCAAAAGATTTTTTTTTTTTCCCCCACAAGTTTTTTTCCCCCCCAAGTCCCCTTAGGGGCTCTGTAGAATTACGATGTCTCAACACTGTAAAAAAAAAATCTATAAAAAAGGTCAAATGACTGGCAGCAGCTGCCCACCAAAAAACATAAAATTAAAGTAAAATATCCTAATTCGAATAAAGTGTAAAAACAATAAATTTATGGAAAGTTTTATTAATATTTCTAGAGAGAAGAACTGTTATTTTACATATTTTTCCTAATTTATTATGATCAAACACCTTCAATAAAGGGAATCCACTCACATTTCTACAGCTAAAAACTGTTATTCTACAGATTTCTCATAATTTATTATGATCAAACACCTTCAATAAAGGGAATCCACTCACATTTCTACAGCTAAAAACTGTTATTTTACAGATTTCTCATAATTTATTATGATCAAACACCTTCAGTTAAGTGAATCCACTGAAGTTTCTACAGCAAAAAACTGTTATTTTACAGATTTCTCCTAATTTATTTTGATCGAACACCTTCAATAAAGTGAATCCACTCAAGTTTCTACAGGGAAAAAACTGTTATTTTACTGATTTTTTCCTAAATTGTTATGATCAAACACTTTCAGTGATGCCACTCGTAGTCCTGCAGAGAAAAACTGTTATTTTACAGATTTTTCCTAAATTATTATGATCAAACACCATCAATAAAGTGACGCCACTAAAGTTTCTGCATAGAAACTTTTTCATAATAATAAAATTAAGTGTCAATCAATGAAATATTAACACATGCCTAATATTGTAAAGTAAACATTTTGTTTTGGAAGACAAAGTAAAAAATACAATGTAAATCATCTCAAACATCAACTTGCAGTATTTGTGTTAACATTTAATCTTTAAGTATGTAGAGTTATGTTAAAAACCTGTAGAAGCACAATCTAAATGCAATATTTAATGATTCAGATACATTTTCTTACATTTCTCATAAAATATAATATACTGAAGAAATGCAAATTAAATTATTAAGTCGTTGTATGTAGTCTTTCAACTAAAGTGGGGTTGGAAACTTAATTACAAATAACATACGCACCACTATTGACTTTATAGCACTTTTATTTAATATGTTCAGATGTAAATTTACAATATCAACCAATTATTCACAAATAGTTCTTCAGAGACCCCCAGGATAATTTGAAAGACTAAAACTGGGATTTCTCCATTGGTCTATCTTGCCTGTTAAGGTTACTATAATGAGGAGTTCATGATTTCACCTCTGAAAGAGGTGTGCTGTGGAGCTGAGGGGGTTGTGGTCTGTTGTTTTTTAGCTTGTACTGTATATTCCAATTCAGTTTTATCTTGTTTTCCACAGTATTCTCCATATAGTTCTGACAACATATGTGGACAAACATTATACTATCTTTTATTTCAGAATCCCAACTATACAGTGTATTAATAAGTAAAATCAAAACATACCAGAAAGGTCAATGAATCTATACCAGAAGTGACAATGCAACATAGCAGATGAAGAAAAATCCACCTTCAAATTGCCAGTAATCAGCTGGATCCTTGGTGGATCTGGGGGGAAAAGAAATAACAGGAAACACTAAGATTCACTGTAAAGTTCTTAAAAAAGCATTTTATTAATTATTATTTATTTTTTTTTTTTTTACCATTACCTTAATAAAGCTTAAAAAAATGTTATTTATATTAGCTGTACCGACAAAGAATGACATTCTGTGGCTGCATTCTAATGTTCCGCCTGACTAAACATCAAACATCTGAAGTTCATTTTCAGAACACTCTGCTTGTGCTAAACAGGCACGCTGTGCACTGGTTCTTCAGCATTATTATGATCTCACAGGTGATGTACTGCTGTGGGTCCTTGGCCATGTTAAATACAGTTGGACACACCAAAAAATATTCAGTTATATCTCAGAGCTGTTAACTTTGATTATTTAACATGCTTCTTATTAATAACTTCCATGCTGTTGAGATCAGTAACTGCACACCATACTTCTTGGGGAGGGTTCTAATACAGTGACTACCATCTACCCTACACACATCAATGTTTACATTAACTTCAGATAAAACCAAAGATATTTAACACCAGTGAGTAAATCAATCTGTTTATATCAGGTGAGTAAATCAGGAAGATTGCTACCTGCAAGGTGGAAGGAAGGCCAGAAGTGAAGTTGTTGATACTAAAAACCCCACAATGCATCACAGCATCTCGCCCGGCAGTTCTTGATCTCAGCAGACTGGAAAGAGACAGAGTAGGTCATGTTTATCAAATTACTTTATTGTACTTATTTCATATCTAGTGAAGGAACACCACATTAGAGAAGAAGATAGTACCTATGATCAGAGCAGTATCCTACTTCTTAGGATTAAAAAAAAAAACAGCAAATAGTATGATGAACTATATATATTAAATACTGTAAAGAAGCACATAGAACTTAACATAAACTTGGATTCATTCATTCATGGTGTATTGCTAGGTATTAACTGAATAACACATTAATCAATCAAGGACAGAATTAGCCTAAATTGACTAACAGCAATAGGGATCAACCGATAGGTTTTTTTCAGTGCTGATTCCGATTATTAGTAATCAAACAGACAGAAATATTTGGAACCGACGCCAACACAAAACTACTGCTACATAAAGACACTCGCCAGGCTTTCAAGTTTCTATTATTTTCTACTATTTTGTCCATTCCATTTATGTCCAGGAAGATAGGCTAAATAACAGAAACACCTCTGTATAAACAGTATAATCTTCATGAGGTACGATTTATTGCAGGGTTGTTGTATTAGACTATATCAGTTTTAGCTAGATGTTCCAAATAAATTGTCAACTGAGTGTACATTAATAATTATCAGCTGTATGCACAGGCTGCAAAGAGCCTGACTGGAATTAATTGATTGCTTTCGGTGCTGGTTTCACCTGGGAACTGATACTGGCTCCCTGGCAGCTTAAATGTTGTTGTTTAATACTTTTATCATATATTATTATTATCATCACCATATAAGACGTTTTACCCCTCCTCTTCCCCTTTTAAAAATGTAGCGTAGTAACACATTTACTCAGAGTACATTACCTTTCATTAACGGGTGAGTTTCTGTTACCGGTAGTTTATTGCTGCTCTATCCGAACACAGTTAATGTTGTTGTTTTCTTCTACAGTGACTAACTACCTGCTGTACATTTAAACTTACCAGTTCTGCTCTAGCATCCACAGTTCTCTGCTGCTGCTTCAGCATTTGTTTACATGCTATTCAGAACTGATTGTTACTTTAGCTTAGCAGTTAGCTCTGGCTTCTCTCTCTCTCTCTCTCTCCCTTGCTCAGTGTGTGTGTCTCGGACCAACAAATTAACTTGTACATAAGAGTGTATTGTCCATGGTTCTCAGCCGGAAACGGGTGGATTGCCCGCTTCAGGTCGGGGGGAGGCTTTGCCTCAAGTGGAGGAGTTTAAGTATCTCGGGATCTTGTTCACGAGTGAGGGTAGGAGGGAACGGGAGATCGACAGGCGGATTGGGGCGGCGTCAGCAGTGATGCGGACGCTGAATCGGTCCGTTGTGGGGAAGAGGGAGCTAAGCCGGAAGGCGAAGCTCTCAATTTTCCGGTCGATCTCCGTTCCGATCCTCACCTATGGTCATGAGCTTTGGGTAATGACTGAAAGAACGAGATCGCGAGTACAAGCGGCCGAAATGAGTTTCCTCCGCAGGGTGGCCGGGCTCAGCCTTAGAGATAGGGTGAGGAGCTCAGTCATCCGGGAGGGACTCGGAGTAGAGCCGCTGCTCCTCCATGTCGAGAGGAGCCAGCTGAGGTGGTTCGGGCATCTGGTGAGGATGCCTCCTGGACGCCTCCCCAGGGAGGTGTTTCGGGCATGTCCCACCGGGAGGAGACCTCGAGGTCGACCAAGGACACGCTGGAGGGATTATATCTCTCAGCTGGCCTTGGAACGCCTCGGGATTCTCCCGGAGGAACTGGTGGAAGTGGCTGGGGAGAGGGCCGTCTGGACCTCTCTGTTGAGGCTGCTGCCCCCGCGACCCGGATCCGGATAAGCGGGAGACGACGATACGATACGATAAGAGTGTTGTGTTTTTGTAGTTTCAGAATATTGGATTGTGATGTTTATTACAACTTCAGCAATGTCCGCTGTCGTGCAGTCAACACACAGCTCTGCTCGCTAACCGGAGTTACAAACAAAATAGCATGTTAGTTATTACTCACAAATCCCTAAGTTGTCATCTGGAACATGGGTGAACAATGACAAACTGGGTAATGCCCGGCAATGGGAAGCATGAGTGGTACGCCTGAGACAACAGTCCAGACAAGGCGGTAGCTGCGCGGGAGACTTCTGCTCCTCGATGTGTTTCCTGGTCCTCTCTTTCTAAGTGTACAAGTGTGCTCAAGACAGTTTTCTCAGTCACTTTACTCGTTCACTTCACATATTTAAAAAAGAGAAGAGAAGCAAAATATAGCCCTGTCCGTGGTCAATATCTTGAAATACTTGGGGCATACATTTATTTCCTTACCACAATTGCTTACAACCCCAACAGAATACGGATTATTATCAGGCTATAAACTAAATGCCCACAAGTCCCAAATTCTCACATTCAGTTACTCCCTAGCCAATCAGTCAAAGTAATTTTGGAATTGGATTCAATGAAATATTTAGGAGTGAATATCCCAAAGGACCCAAACAAGATTGTGTTACTAAATCATGATCCCTTAATTTGCAAGATTAAATCTGACCTGACCTCATGGAATCTATTGCCCTTCTTAGGGCTAGCATAGAGGGTGGACGCCATAAAAATGAATCTGGTGGCTAGACTATTACTGTATATCTGTTCCAAACCATTCCAGCGGACCTCCGGAATTAAAGATTTCAGGAAATAGACAAATTGATATCATGATTCATTTGGCAAGGAAAAGGGCCAAGGATTAGGTTTAAGACTCTTCAACTGGCTAGGGATAAAGGTTGCCTCTCCCTTCCAAATATCAAAAATTATTACCAGGCAGTACAGATAAAAACCTTGGTCAGCATATGCAACCCATCTTATAAAGCTAAGTGGAAAGAGGTAGAATGCCAGATATCAAGTGACATTCCATTGAAAGCGATTATAGATGACAGTGGTTTGACTAATCATTCAAAGGAGGCAAATCCATGGATAAAGACATCACTTAGGATTTGGCATATGATGGTCAGTGAGAACAGGACCAAAGAACCATACAAATTATGAGATGGATAGGATATGATTCAGACTTTCTACCTAACAAGAAGGACGCTAAATTGGCTGACAGAGGACTGAGAAAATACAGTGACCCCTATGATGGGGTAACACTAAGACACTTCCAGGACCTAAAAAACCAGTTTGGATGAACAATTCATGACTTCTATAGGTTTTTGCCACTCTTTTTTTTGATTGCTCTGTGGTAGTAGGTGTCAAAAGCTTATAACATGAAAATGCTATAAGCATCATGTATAACCTATGTTTATAAATAAAATAAATAATAAATAAAAAACATTTATTAACAAAAAAAGAAAAAAGCCATTTCTGAGCTAGATTTGAATGAGTCAACTTGAGTTGATATATTTGCATGTGCAGCAGTATAGGGTAAAGAAAACAAGCACTATTCTGTGAAACAAAGTTGAACGTTTATAGCTGTTAACTATGCTGGTAAATGCTTGAAATGAAAATGTGATATGATGACGTAAAATTGTGATTGAAAAGTACTGAAGCAATGATCTTTCAATACAACACCTAAACTGTATGAATAAATGTATATCAATTTTGTATTGGAGAGTTTAGAGCAATAAGAAATTACAGTTTGGTGTTGTTATGTTTAAAAAGTTAAATTTATTATTATTGGCCCTTCTTTCCACAGAGGTTGACTGACGTGTTCAGGCGATACGATACAGATCAGGATGGCTGGATCCAGGTATCATATGAACAGTACCTTTCCATGGTCTTCAATATAGTATAACACACACGGATGAGTACAGGAGAGCACAACTGGAAACAACTGTGCAAAAGCTACCGGCACCCCCCGAATGTCTGCAATTGTGGACACGACAAGATTTTTTTTTAAACCTAATTTTTAGCCACAGTTTGGCTGTTTCACACAAATTTATAAAACTAACAAGAAAACTTAAAGGAATGTTCCATTTTTTGAGTTCGTAATACCTTCCAGATGAGAGTATGTGTCTGGAAGTGCAACTTTAAAGCTCGATGTTTTAAAATAGTATCTTGCAGTGTTTTGTTTGGGTGACCAATCTGAACAATGTCTGTGTTGGGGACTCTCTGTTGGGAATATTATGGACACATCTGTCAGTCTGTCTGTTATTGTCAATAAACTTTTTTAATCTCTTAACTTTAATTGATGCAATTTAAAATAACTCTGTTGAGAGTAAAATGATGCATTGTAAATATGATTTAAGATGCATTGCATGCTTTTCAGGGAAATTAGCCCCACTTTGAAGCATGCTTTCCCTTTCTCTTATCTTTTCCTCAGCTCTATTTTGCTCAAAGCCATGTTTACAAGAACTGTGAAAGCAGGTGATGTTCTGCTTTGAGATTCACTGACATGCCAGCTTACATGCCATATTTGTACAAACTTATTTTTAACAGCAAATCTTCAATTATTAAAACAGAATTTTTGGTAGAGGGTAAGCATAATGCCTTTAGTATGGATTTTGTTTTGTGCATGATGCCTTAAAATGTGTAAAAAAAACAAAAACAAAAGAGAAATCTTTTTCTTATTAAATAAAAATAAATTTAAATGGACTCTGCTTTTATTATTTACAGGACATCAAAGTCAAGTGAATGCAGGGGGAATCCATGGAATTAACACAGCTAAATGTCACCCTCTGCTGTATTGCTGTAGTATTTACCACTGCAGTGTGCCCACAGATGAGTGACAAACTTGTGAGAAACTTAACGAATGCAAATACTTCCACTCTGGTGCACTGCATGATACATAAGCAATTAACATCCAATTATGCTCTGTAGCATGTACAAAAATGCTGAGCAGGCCCAGATGATTCTGTATCGAGGAAAAGATCTATAAGTGGTGATGAAAGAGGGTTCATTGTTGGGACACATGGCAGGAGCCTCAGTCACAAAGACTGCTCAACTTTCTAGTGTTTTAACAGGAACGCTAACTTAAGTGACATCTGCATTTAGATATATATAGGAAAGTAGATAGGCTCGGAAATTGTGGTCGACTGCACATTTGATGACCTAGATGCTTGTGCATTTTTATGATTATGTAAGGAAAAACAGAAGAGCAACTCTTCCACAGGTGCCTGAGAATGTCGATGCATCCATTGACAATGACATAGAGAGGGATATTATAGTAGGCCTGCAGTGCATAAATCCCTCATTAAAAAGATGAATGAACATTTGAGAGTTACAGTTTTTGCCCGTTGCTTGAACACTATAGACCCATGCTTAGACTAAAGTAACACAACTTGAAGCTTTTGTTACCATACCTCAAACACATGTACCCATAACTTAAACAAAAGCACTGCTTTGCACTCTAGTTGCAATTCTGCAACACACTTACTCCTTTATGCAACACAATTGGTCCTGCATACTACTCTCTATTTCATACATAAGACACTTCGTTCAAAAATGAAATCTCAGGGTACCATTTGGAAAACACATGTATCCAAAATACAAAACACATTGGGTAATTGCAACCACTCAAATACACACCTGAAGGCACTTACTTGCAAAACTGAACACCAATCAGCCAGCTACAAAAAGCCCTCAGTTTAGCCATTTCAAGAACTTTGCAAGCATGGATGGAGGGAGAGCGAGAGGCAGAGGTAGAGCAAGAGGAAGAGGACGAGGAAGAGGAAGAGGAAGAGGAGGAGGAGGAGGACAAGGACAAGGTCAAGATCGAAGAGGCCATGCACGGACCCCTATTTCTGATGATATAAGAGCAACTTTGGTGGACCATGTCATCAACCATGGCCTGACTATGAGGGAAGCTGGGCAGAGAGTCCACCCACATCTAAGCCGCTTCACAGTGGCATCTGTAATAAGAACATTCTGACTGGAAAACAGGTATGTCTTCACCTCTCTACCTTCTACTCTACTCAGATGGTATTTATAGTACTGTACTACAGTATATCACATTACCACATCACGTGTACAGGGTATTGCAGGGTGCTAATGCTCCTTTTGCAGCCAAAGTGGTAGTTTTTGTGAAACATACCATGATTACTTATATTGAGATGTTTCAGTACAGAGGATGATACAGTATATACAGTAAAGTACAGTATATATACTACTGTAAGAAAAAGAAGCAAACCAATGACAATTTGTGGTTGTATTTCTCTAGAATGACTAGAAGACCTTCTGGGGGAGGACTCCAACGCCTGTTCACACAACAGCAGGAACTTGCCATTGTGGACCTAGTGAGGGCAGACAATGCCATCCGTCTCCACCAGCTACGACAGAAAAGACTTGCAGACAGGCAAGTGTTCAACAACATAAACCATGTGAGCATCACCACCATCGGATGCATCTTGGGAAAACACAACATCACCATGAAGCAGCTCTACAGGGTCCCATTTGAGAGGAACAGTGTCAGGGTCAAAGGACTTCGACGTGAATATCTACGGGTAAGTGTAACTGTCCTTTACATTTACAATACAGTATTGGTGAAATCCAGTAGCAGCTGAATATGTACCATATCAGTACCACATGGATCCATTCGGAGAGCTACACAGGTACCTGTGTGATGGGGTGGGGGTTCTGTAAGTGTAGCACTGTAGTAATGTTTTTTTTTTTTTTGTTAGAGAGAATCATGACCATCGATGGAGCTGCACAGCCTCATGAATTCATTTTCATTGATGAAGCTGGATTCGACCTGAGCAAAACAAGACGACGGGGTCATAATGTAATTGGCCAAAGGGCAATTGTGCACGTCCCGGGGCAGCGCGGGGGAAATCACATTGTGTGCCGCCATAAGCCTTCGAGGGCTTCTGCATCATCATGCAAAACTAGGTCCACACAATACCCAACATATACTCACATTTCTAGATGCTCTCCATAATATAGTTGTACAGAACAGATCAGATCAGCCCAGGTTTGTGGTGGTATGGGATAATGTCAGTTTCCATCGGGCTGCTCTGGTCCAGGCCTGGTTCACCAACCACAATCAATTTGAAGTGGTATACTTGCCCCCTTACTCACCATTTTTAAACCCTATAGAGGAATTGTTTTCGGCTTGGAGATGGCGTGTATATGACCGCCAACCACATGCCCGCATGCCTCTTCTGCAGGCAATGGAACAGGCCTGCGGCGACATTCAGGTGACAGCAATCCATGGATGGTTTCGACATGCAAGGGGATATTTTCCCCGGTGCCTAGCGGGAGAAGACATTGCTTGCGATGTCGATGAGGTCCTGTGGCCAGACCCCAACAGACGGCGGGATCCATGAGCCCACGTATGCACAATTGCCATGATTTTCTGTGTTTACAGTATAGTGTTTTTTTCTTTTTTTTTTTCTTTATCTGAATTCATGTTACTGCAATGTACAGTGCTGCAATGTACAATACTGAGTAGGCCTATTTGCTTTTTTGGTTGTTTGAAAATGTGCCTCCTGAAAATGTGCCTTCTGAATAAACAGTGAAAATCAAAGACTGCAGTGTTTTATATAAAGTAGACTAGTGTGTTCCCCCTCCTCTGAAAGTGTATGCATATGATGCAAGTGTGTGTCATTTTGTCATCAGAGTTACATTTTGACAAAGGATTGTTAGGTTTTGATAGCAGAGTTTAGGTTTTGATAGTAGAGTTTCAATTTGACACAGATGTGAATGGTATATTTCCGAGTGTTGTGTCATGTTTACTTGTGTGTAGAGTTTTGGCACAATGAGCGAAGTTTTGCAAAATGTGTTCAAGCAACGGGCAAAAACTGTAAGTGGTGCACAAACCAGAAGCATTAGTCTACAGAGATGTGGAAAAAAGTAATATGGTCAGAAGAGTCATCACCAAGAGATGCAGTTAGGGGATCCGGTGGCTCTGTTATTCTGTGGGCATGTGGGCATGGTTTGGGTCCACTTTTCCCCTTAGAGGGAAGGGTCTCTGCAAATCAATTCAAAGTTGTTCTGACTGATCACTTTTATAGTATAATGTAATATTTCTACCCTGATGGGAGTGATCACTTCCATGATGACAATGCTTCCATCCATAGGGTATGAGGGGTCACTTAATTGATGGCTTTGGCCTTTACAGTCACCAGATCTCAACCCATCTGTATATGTGTAAAAAAAAAAAACATGTTGTTTTTGTTTGTTTCAAATTCCATTCACTACTCAGACACCAAAAGTAATACTCATTGACCTCAAGGTGGTGTGGTATCAATCAGTTCTACCATTTCACAACTATCTCCAAAACGGCTTGGCTTAGATTCAAAATTTTTCATAATTTTAATCTCCAAGACCAAAGGTCTTCTACACTTAAACAAACTATTGAAGGCTGCTCATCTTATTCTCACTATTACATATATGTATATAAATCATCTACAGAAAAATTTGACAAAGGTTGTTAAAGGAACTTTAATATGTCGATTTGTTTTGAAATTGTACATTTTTAAACCTATGTCTTTAAGATAAATTTTACATAAATGTTCATGGATTAAAATTGGCTAAACCAATTGTAGTCCGATTGTTCTGATGCTATGTCCTTGCTTTGGTAGCTTTGACAATGAATGTGAACCCAGTTGAATGCTGTGTGATATTTTTCAGTATTTTATCACAAACATTTTCACTGCTCTAAGTGTTTATCACATGACATATCACATTACTTTGATGATGCCAAAACATGGCTACAATTGTGGATTAAAGACTTTTGATTTTACATTTTTTACTCTGTCCCTTCATTCCTTGTTTTTAAACAAAAGAGTTATGTTGGTTAAGATCTGATGAAAGCAGATTTAGAATTCATCATCATGCCATCATAGTGCTTGAAAATAACTTGATATGCAGCTGTTCCTGGCCCCCCTGTTCCTGGTCTGACTTTAATAGAAATTATATTTAGACATGGAAATAATATTTTTTTATTCCAGTCATGTGATCATATTATTTACATTTCACCTTGTTGAATGTCACTTTTGGATGTTGCCAAAACCGAACTTACCGGCAAGTATGAGTGTTACTTCTCATATCATATTAAGTACTTCTGACGATGCTGCTTATAATTAACAACTCTGCCTCTTTCTCATGAACATGCTCGAAATCGGATAGGTAAACCCAGGGGTAACTGAGCCAGTTGATAACCACCTTCATAGTACAGGTTATCAGGACAGTCAATGTTAGGTTCAGTCAAGCCAGATAACTAAAAGTTATCCTGATATAGTTATCTGATGGCTTGTTTTAAGGCTTAATATCTGAATTCAGGCTGTGTGCATTTTTCAGTGGACTTATCACTTTGATATGTTTGTAATGTTAACACCCCAATTTAGAATTTGCTCTTGTTGAAAGGGGGCAACAGTCCTCAGGGAGGACAACAATGAATTACCTCATTGATTAATGTTATCAATCTCATATCAGAAGCTATGTCTTCTTGATTCAATGGATCTCCAGTCTCTATTTCAAAAGAACACAACAGGACAACAACTGGGTGTAAATAAAGAAGTTTATCAATCTAAACTACTATCTACAGAGTAAATGCAACGTGTAATAATCATAAAGATTAAAATAATAATGAAATGAGCTGTGTGATGAGTTGGCAAAAGCGGGAGAGAATATGTTATGGCTATACAGCTAATGATCACTACGTCTACGTATGAGATTTGATGATTAAATATTTCTATATTTCGACATCAACCCAGTCATGAGTAGAAGGTTAAGACCGGCCTATTGTGAATTGCGCTGTAGCTGGAGACTCTTGGCCGGAACCCATGTGGCTCTGGTTGCTGTGGTAACCCTGGAGACACAGGATCTAGGTGGATTCTCCTGGAGGTCGTGTCCTGTTATCTTGGTGACAGATTCTGCTGGTGTCTCAGCGGTTCAGCTCTGGTGGAGTTTGCCGGGAGACTTTCTTTCTCGGGCACTCTTGAATTCTGGTAGGCTTCTCTGCAGGCGGTTGTGGTCAGATGTGTTATCTACTGGCGTCTCTTGCGGGTTGATGCGAGATAAACTCTAATGCACTTCATTTTGGCTGGATAACTTTAGAGGAGACTGGCATTGACCAGATGACTCTAAAACTGTCAAAAACTTCAAAAAGAAAAACGTGATAATAACTAAGAAAGTTACATTACTCTGAGGCACTTCTGTTGTTTTGGTTCAATTGGTCTTGACTTGGCTTGGCTTATAAAAAACAGAAGATTGCATGTGTAGACAAAAAGAATGTTACTTGGAGCACATGGCAAAGAAGGGATGAAGGATGCGGACAAACGATAAAGTTCAAAAATGGCTAAGAGCCGTGGCTAAAAGTCTGTGGCCAAGAGCCATGGGTTTGTGGCTAGCAGCATAGAGCTAAGAGCCAATGACTTAGAGCCGATGACTTAGAGCTAAAAGTTTGGAGCTACAGAGCCGGGCTTAGAGCAATGTGTGAATTGATCACAACTGTCTTATCCCCTGGGGGCTGGGGGACGTTTCAGTGGCGTCACCCGTCTCCTCCCGTGGTTCAACTTGGAGAAGAGAGTACTTTTCCACAGAAATTTTTAATTGTTTCATTCTAGAGTTTACCTATAAACTCGCACATCCGTCTTCCACCATGACCATAAAACATTAAATGAAACAACATATAAACCTAATGGCACTAATAATGACAGGCAGGAACAATATAAGTGTGGATTTCATATTACATCCTTCAAACCTGGAATTAATCATAATAAGTGGTTAACTGATCAAACAACAATATAAACATTTCCTAAAGCTAATAATCTATAAATGTGGATTGCACAGCATTTCTTTGACCATAATAGTAATAATATGGACATTCTGGATGTCATGTAGTGTGTGTAGTGTGTTACCTTGTGTGAACGATGCTGACAGTATGTTCAAATGAAAGACATTGTCTTAAAGTCTACATGTTACATTTCAACCATTCTATAAGATAGAAGTTTGGGATTGACCTATTATATAGAAACATCACGAGTTACAGAACAGTTAGATATTTAGTTTTATATTCTGTGTCTGTGAAGAGTGTTCTGCTGGTCACTACTCAGGATTGGAATGTGGGTTGTAGTTTATGACTCTTATCTAGAGAGGGACAGAGGAAGGGAGTGTGTGTGTTGGTGTGAGTGAGTGAGTGAGTGAGTGAGTGTGTGTGTGAGTGAGTGTGTTTGTGAGTGAGGGAGTGAGTGAGTGAGTGAGTGAGTGAGTGAGTGAGTGAGTGTGTGTGTGTGTGTGTGTGTGTGTGTGTGTGTGTGAGTGTGTGGATGTGTTGGTGAGTGAGTGAATGTGAGTGAATGAGTGTGTTTGTGAGTGAGTGAGTGAGTGAGTGTGTGAGTGAGTGAGTGAGTGAGTGAGTTTGTGAGTGAGTGAGTGTGTTTATGAGTGAGTGAGTGTGTGTGTGTGTGTATGTGTGTGTGTGTGTGTGTGTGTGTGTGAGTGAGTGTGTTTGTGAGTGAGTGAGTGTGTGTGTGAGTGAGTTTGTTTGTGAGTGAGTGAGTGAGTGAGTGAGTGTGTGTGAGTGTGTGTGTGAGTGAGTGAGTGAGTGAGTGAGTGTGTTCGTGAGTGAGTTGAGGAATGTGGTTTGTGAGTGAAAGTATTTCGTGAGGTGAGTGAGTGAGTGAGTGGTTTGAGTGAGGTGAGTGAGTGTGGTTTGTGAGTGAGTGAGTGAGTGAGGAGTTGAGTGATGTGAGTGAGTTTGTGGAGTGAGTTGTTTTAATGAGTGAATGAGTGAGGTGTGTGTGTGTGTTGATGTGGGTGTGTGTCGGTTGAGTGAGTGTGTTGTGATGAGTGAGTGGTGTGTGTGAGTGGTGTGTTTGTGAGTCGAGTGATGAGTGAGTGAGTGAGTGAGTGAGTGAGTGTGTTATTCATTCGTGAGTGAGGTGTGTTTATGAGTTGAGTGGTGTGTGTGTGTTGTGTGTCGTGTGTGGGGTGTGTGTGTGTGTGAGTGAGTGTGATTGTGATGAGTGAGTGTGTGAGTGAGTGTTGTGAGTGAGTGAGTCGAGTGGTTTGTGAGTGAGTGAATGAGTGAGTGTGTTGTTGTGGTGAGTGTGTTTATGAGTGAAGTGAGTGTGTGTGTGTGTGTGTGTTGGTGTGAGTGAGTGAGTGAGTGAGTGAGTGTGTGTGTGAGTGAGTGTGTTTGTGAGTGAGGGAGTGAGTGAGTGAGTGAGTGAGTGAGTGAGTGAGTGAGTGAGTGTGTGTGTGTGTGTGTGTGTGTGTGTGTGTGTGTGAGTGTGTGGATGTGTTGGTGAGTGAGTGAATGTGAGTGAATGAGTGTGTTTGTGAGTGAGTGAGTGAGTGAGTGTGTGGCTCTGTGTGAGTGAGTGTGTTGGTAGTGAGTGAGCTGTGTTTATGAGCTGAGTGATGAGTGTGTGTGTGTGTGTGTGAGTGAGTGTGTGTTTGTGAGTGAGTGTGTTGGTGAGTGAGTGAGTGAGTGTGTTTGTGAGTGAGTGAGTGAGTGAGTGTGTTTGTGTGAGTGAGTGAGTGAGTGTGTGTTTGTGAGTGAGTGAGTGAGTGTGTGTGAGTCAGTGTGTTTGAGTGAGTGTGTGTGTGTGTGTGTGTGAGTGTGTTTGTGAGTGAGTGAGTGTGTGTGTGAGTGGAGTGTGTTGTGAGTGAGTGTGTGTGAGTGAGTGAGTGTGTTGTGAGGTGAGTGAGTGAGTGAGTGTGTGTCGAGTGAGTGTGTTTGTTGAGTGACGTGAGTGTGTGTGTGAGGAGTAGTGTGTGGTGTGTGTGTGGTGAGTTGAGTGAGTGTGTTTGTGAGTGAGTGAGTAGTGTTTGTGAGTGAGTGAGTGTGTGTGGTTAGTGTGTGTGTTGTTTTGTGTGAGTGAGTTGTGAAGTGAGTGTGTTTTGTGAGCTGTGTGTGGTGTGTGGAGTGAGTGAGTGAGTGAGTGAGTGGTGAGTTGAGTGGTGTGTTTGTGAGATGAGTGTGGTTTGTGGTGAGTGAGTGTGAGTGAGTGAGTGAGTGTGTGTGTGAGTGAGTGTGTTTGTGAGTGAGTGTATGTATGTGTGAGTGAGTGAGTGAGTGAGTGAGTTTGAGAGTGTGTGTGTGTGTGTGTGTGTGTGTGTGAGTGAGTGCTCTTATTTGTACATGAACTTTGCTCTTGTGTCCTTCTGAGTAGTAAACTTCTCAATGACTTTGGTGTTAAAGTCAGGGAATGTTCTGTTCTGTGATGAGAATCTTTAGAAGACTTACAGTCTCGCTGTAAGGAAACCTGGAAGAGAGCCAGTGCACGACTGTAAGCCTTGAACTCTTCATTTTCATAGACCAGGGACAATTCTGTCTTCAGTTTGGCCTTGTCCAGTGTGGGGTAGGCTTCCACAGTGGTTTCTAGTGCTGAATCCGGGAACTTTACACTGTGTTGGGGGAACAAGTCTCCTTGCAGCAGAGTGGCACTGATGAGGTGCTTGGTGAAAGAGAACCTCTCCTTGGCATGCCTCAGAATGGTATCACATACCTATGAAATGATGCATCATTTTAATAAAAGGTCACTACACATAATAAACAGTAGAATTAAATGTTCATATTTCACCATGTAAATATCATTAGTATCTCCTTATAAGCTGATCATATAATTGTATGAAAAACAAGGAGAGGTTATTGTTAAATATCATAAATATTAAACAACTACATCTAATCATTTCGGCGTGTTTGCTTTCTTCAGTAGCTGTGTGGTGAATAGTTCAAAATATTAAAATGCGTAGGCTAACTGTTATAATTATACAGGAATTGAAGGGAAACAAAGATACCGAAGGTAAAACACCTCATGTCCTGTACATAGAACAATGTTACAGCTTACCTCTGTAGCTAACCGGTGCTGCTCCTCTTGGCTTAGTGTCTTCTGTTTCTTTGTGGAAGGCTGCTGCACAGATGGAGGAACGGAGTCC
>PVUN01001334.1:4608901-4714245 GCA_002994505.1 Seriola rivoliana | reverse complement strand
TGAGTGTGTGTGTGTGAGTGTGTGTGAGTGTGAGTGTGTGAGTGTGAGCATGTGTGAGTGTGTGTGTGTGTGAGTGTGTGTGTGTGTGTGTGTGTGAGTGTGTGTGTGAGTGAGTGTGTGTGTGTGTGTGTGTGAGTGTGAGTGTGTGTGAGTGAGTGTGTGTGTGTGAGTGTGAGTGTGTGTGAGTGTGTGTGAGTGAGTGAGTGTGTGTGAGTGTGTGTGAGTGAAGTGTGGTTTGTGAGGTGTGTGTTGTGTGTGAAGTGGTGAGTGAGTGAGTGAGTGAGTGAGTGAGTGAGTGAGTGAGTGTGTTTGTGAGTGAGTGTGTTTGTGAGTGAGTGAGTGTGAGTGAGTGAGTGAGTGTGTGTGTGAGTGAGTGTGTTTGTGAGTGAGTGTATGTATGTGTGAGTGAGTGAGTGAGTGAGTGAGTTTGAGAGTGTGTGTGTGTGTGTGTGTGTGTGTGTGAGTGAGTGCTCTTATTTGTACATGAACTTTGCTCTTGTGTCCTTCTGAGTAGTAAACTTCTCAATGACTTTGGTGTTAAAGTCAGGGAATGTTCTGTTCTGTGATGAGAATCTTTAGAAGACTTACAGTCTCGCTGTAAGGAAACCTGGAAGAGAGCCAGTGCACGACTGTAAGCCTTGAACTCTTCATTTTCATAGACCAGGGACAATTCTGTCTTCAGTTTGGCCTTGTCCAGTGTGGGGTAGGCTTCCACAGTGGTTTCTAGTGCTGAATCCGGGAACTTTACACTGTGTTGGGGGAACAAGTCTCCTTGCAGCAGAGTGGCACTGATGAGGTGCTTGGTGAAAGAGAACCTCTCCTTGGCATGCCTCAGAATGGTATCACATACCTATGAAATGATGCATCATTTTAATAAAAGGTCACTACACATAATAAACAGTAGAATTAAATGTTCATATTTCACCATGTAAATATCATTAGTATCTCCTTATAAGCTGATCATATAATTGTATGAAAAACAAGGAGAGGTTATTGTTAAATATCATAAATATTAAACAACTACATCTAATCATTTCGGCGTGTTTGCTTTCTTCAGTAGCTGTGTGGTGAATAGTTCAAAATATTAAAATGCGTAGGCTAACTGTTATAATTATACAGGAATTGAAGGGAAACAAAGATACCGAAGGTAAAACACCTCATGTCCTGTACATAGAACAATGTTACAGCTTACCTCTGTAGCTAACCGGTGCTGCTCCTCTTGGCTTAGTGTCTTCTGTTTCTTTGTGGAAGGCTGCTGCACAGATGGAGGAACGGAGTCCCTGATACAAAACAGAAGATGCATAAGTCACTGTGCACAATTACGGCTTCAGAAACCAACCACTGTGTATTGTCACTACATTAATACGTTTCTACTAGCTTTCTCAGTCTGACATAGTTCCGGCCGAATTAGAGAAAACTGTAGAAGAGTTGAACCATATTCCACCCACTTTTCTGATAGACATTAGCCCTAACATAGCCGAAAATTCCTCAGAATCTGATCCTTTTGCAGAAATCCATCAAATCTGCTATACAGAAAACTATTTCCAACCTATAGAAGATGCTCTCAGATTCTTCGAACAAATCCCGTCACCCACCCCCTCGCAGCAGCACAAATCTGACACTTGAGCCTCTTTCGCCGCCAATGTGTCGCCCGCTCCTTCTCCTCATGTCGTGCCGATAGAGACCAATAATGAACCTATTTCCCCTCCCTCGCATGTTGCTGATATGAGCGTATATGAATCAGACCCCGCTCTACAGCACGGAGGAAATTTGAGGTGGGAAGCCGAACTGTGCAGAAAGCTGGGCTGCAATGGACCCTCAACTCACGGACAGAGAGGCCGAAGAACGAGGAAGAGAGTTGCAGCGTCTCGCCGGTCTGAGCGCTCAAACGCCCGTGACCTTTAGCGTCGTAGGCAAATTAGAAAATATAGACTTTTCTGATTGTTCTAACCCCGTTTCTATTTTTATTCCAAAACCACTACTATGGAATAAAAAATCTCAAAGCTTTTATAGGAGCCAAGCACATCTGTCATTATTGTTACAGGTTTCTGCTCCGTCTGCAATGACCCCGCCTTTGTTCAGCAAAAGTTAGCGACCGTACTCTGCAGTGACTGTCGCAGGACGTGTCGCACACCTTTGTCTTTTACCAGGCACAAAGAACCTAAACAAACGTCTGTGCACCAAACACTTGCGATTTGATAAAAAGATGCCCGGAATGCAAAAATATGTATCGTGTCGATATTAGTAAAGGTATCAATCGTCACGAGTGTGCAAGGCCTAAATGTAAAGTCTGTGGCAAGAAATTGCAAGGAAGTAAAATTCTCTGTTTCACAGGTCCCGATTACGACTTAAAATTTATCGACTCTGTGTTTCCTCACCATGCCTCTCAGCACTATGCCCAAAGTGTTAGGTTTCAGCGATCAAACCAAGGGCTACTTCCTTCACGGGTTCAGCTCCAAGGAGCGCTTAAAGTGCAACGGACCCTACCCGCCTGAGTACGATTACGGCATAGGACGCACGACTGCGCATTGGCAGGAGGAGTTTCGCAGCTGGTACAGTAACACCAGTCTGGGTGTTTTTAACTTTGAGAGGGAAGCTCTGCACTACTGTAAAAAGCACATGGATATTCTCACCGAAGGCTGCGTCTGGTTCAGAAACCAGTTTCTTAACGACACAGGCGTGGACCCTTTTAGCTGCATAATCATCGCCTTGGCCTGTATGAAGGTGTTTCTTACTAATTTCCTGCCTCCTTAAACCTAGCCATACCTTCGCCCGACACCTACAGACAGCAGTGTAAAACGTACTCGAACGCCTCCATCCAGTGGTTAGAGTGGGTGGCGCGCAGCCAAAACATCTTTATCCAGCACGCCTTAAACAGGGGAGAAAAACAGATAGTTCCTTACTTTGCAGACGGTTACGCTGAAATCTGGGGTGCTTTTACCACAGCTGTCCATCGTGTTTTCAGCCTCATGAAACCTGTCCTTTGACGGGGACCCCCTTCAAGGAGCTTCATGTGGCTACCCAGGAGAAATTACATTAGCTAAAGTGTCTTTACAGCGTCCGCACAGTCGTCATGAGAGAACACGAGTGGACAAAGATGAAAAATTCCGACCCTGGGGTGAAAAAGTTTCTCAAGGACTTCAAGCTTCTCGAACCTCTCTCCCCTCATCAAGGCAGGACGAGCGCCGTGAGACTGAGGTACACGGCAGCACCTAACGAAACCGTGCGATACGTGGACGTCACTTCTCTGTATCCGTATGTCAACTGTAGCTTTTCTTACCCGCTAGGTCACCCTACCATCATCCACAAAGACTTTGATGAACCTCAAAACTACCACGGGTTCATCAGGGCCGCCGTCTACCCACCGCGCAAGGCTCTTTTTCCCAGTTTTACCTTACAAAACTTCTCGAGGTAAATTGGTATTCACCCTCTGCTGTACTTGTGCCAAAATCAGCAATAAGAAGGGTCCTTGCACACACGACAAGGAGGCCAGAGTGTTGATGGGGATTTGGGTGACCGTTGAATTAAACAAGGCTCTCGAGCTGGGCTATAGAGTCGCCAAGATCACCGAAGTGTGGCACTTTGACGGACGTAGCGAATCCATTTTTATCAAGTACATACACATCTTTTTGAAAGGTAAGTAGGAAGCTTCGGGCTACCCACCCGAGGCGACCAATCGGGAAAGCAGGGAAAAGTACGTCAAGGACTGTTGGGTCAATCAGGGCATTCAGCTAGATGCCGACAAAATTGAGGTGAACCCTGCCAAAAGGCAGGTGTCTCAACTGTGCCTAAACAGCTTCTGGGGTAAGTTACCGCAGAAAACTAATTTGGCACAAACCAGCCTCGTCAGCGATTCTGAACAGTTTTTCCGCTTTCTGTTTTCGGGACAGTATAATAACTACTTTACCTTCCTCAGCGACAAAACTGCTATGATCCAGTGGAACTACAATGAGCATTACGTTGTACCCCCTGGCAGAGCCAATAACGTATTCATCGCAGTGTTCTCTACCGCCTACGCCCATCTGAAGTTGTACGGTTATCTGAAACGGTTGTGAGAGAACGTTCTGTATATGGACACCGACAGTTTTATCTACGTGGTGAAAGACAGAGAGTCCCCCTTGGAATTGGGTAATTATCCGGGGGATTTGACGGACGAGCTGGGGGGTGACAGCATTTAAGAATTTGCGGCCATCGGTCCCAAGAGTTGTGCATACCAAACCAGAAACGACAAGAAAGTAGTGCTGTGCGTCAAGGGTATCATGCAGACCCGGGAAAGCTGCGAGCGGGTCAACTCTGACAGTATCAGGGAGCTGGTGGAGGATTATCTGAAAGACTCGCGAGAGGGTGTGATCAAGACCCCTGAGCGCAACATCAGATGAGATAAAAAGAGCTTTTTGTTGAAGGATTCAACATTTCTGAAAAAGTTTAGAGTGGTGTATGACAAAAGACGTCTTTTTAGCAACGGGACGACTCTGCCATTCAGTTACTAGAATTTGAGCGAGTAGGAAAGGAAAGGGAAAATAAAAAAATAAATGAATGTCACACCTCGCTGTTACAAAGGAGATTGATTTTGATTGACTGTGCCTTTTTCATGTTTGATTGTGGGACCCAGTGGTTGCGGGAAAACTTATTTTGTAAAAAGTGTACTGGAAAACCTCAATCATGTCATGGATGCTGTACCAGAAAACATTGTGTGGATTTATACTTCTTTTCAACCTATGTACGCTGAACTGCAAAAGATAAATAAAAAGATTAAATTTGTTGAAGGGCTACCTGATTCTTCTGAAGACTTCAACCTGTTTCCTCCCAACCAAAATCATTTGTTACTTTTCAAGCATCTGACCACCCTGAAGTGGTCAGAATTTTCACGCAGTACAGACATCATAGAAAAATGAGCATTAATGATGCTGACGCAGAATGTATTTCACTGAGGCAAACACAGTTGTACCATTAGTCTGAACAGCAATTATCTGCTGATGTTTATAAACCCTCGGGACAAGTTACAGGTAAATATATTGGCTCATCAAATCTTCCACTCGCAAAAAACCTTTTTCCTGGAAAGTTTTGAAGATGCCACCGGAGATCCCCACAGGTATTTAATCGTCGATCTCACACCCTCCTGCCCAGAACGGTACAGACTGAGAACAGGTATACTTCCTCACCAGTGGCCGTCTACATTCCTAAAACAAAGCCTGCATAAATTTTTTTTAAAAATCATCATGTTAGCCCTTTTAAAAAGGAATGCTCCCTCACTATAAGCTCTGAACCAGGCCACACCTCAGAAATGACGAGACATTCTCGCCCATTGTTCCCCTGATTTTCTCAAAGCTCTGTGCGAGATTGCCTTACATCTTTTGAGAGGAAACATTCCTCTATCTCCTTCTCAATACAAAAAACTAAAGAGGCAGAAGAAAATTATCAGACTGCTGGCAGATAAAAAAACGGTTTAAAACGCAAACAGCAGGTTCTAAAGAAACCGTCGGGCTGCTTTCTTTTTCCGTTGCTTTCAGCCGGCATGTCCATCATTGGAAACCTTCTAGGAGGGCTCATTAGTAAATGATAAAATGTCTCTGGGGACGACCCAAAAAATGTTTTCTCATCTCGCCACAGCAGTTAAACCGTCTGACTTGACCAGTGTCGTCCATCAGACAAACGGCCAAGGACGATTTGGATGTGAAAATGAGAGTGATATTAAATGAGCCGGGATTGAGTTCAGACGAAAAAGTTAAGAAATATAATTCTCTGCTGCATAGATATCTCACTCTGATCAAGCAAGGTCAGAATGATGAGCGTTGAGTTTGTTACACCGTCCTCTTCCAGAGTCAGAGATAACCAATGCTCTCTGGGTATATGCACGGGATGGGTGTTGACGATAAAGTAGGCCGGGGGTCTGAACGAAGGACTCAATAATGGTAGCTGGTCAGAAGCCCACACGACGCAAAATACATTTACTTGCAGACGATGTAAAAGATATACCAGTCTATGATTATCCTTTTTTTTTCTGTGTGAATGAAACTTTAATAATAATCCACCAACACCTGTCTTTTAGAGTTAATCTCCAGAAGGGATTTGTAACAAGCATAAACGATCAGAGTGGTGGTATGTGGTAGCAGTACTCTGAATCTCATCTCCAGTCTTAAATTCCCATTGGAAACCAGGGACAGAGCGTTGTTGTCTTCCCCCGGGTTGAGATTAAACACAAACAAAGAGTATCTGCGTTATATTCTTCGCGGGTGGTGAGGTAAATCTTTCAAATGTCTCCCTGTAGCGATAAACATGTTGTAAAACTCTCTGACTGAAATCCCGTGGTTAAATTGGGGCTGGAAAGCCTTAGCCGGAACCTGTCTGCCACCCTGACAGAGGGCCAGATATTCCACCTCGTTGTGGACAAAATTGAAGGGTGACAGGTCTCTTCTCCCCGTGAAGGCTTTGTGGTTTACCATGCCCAAAACCACGTATTTGGCTGTTGGGTCTGAGCTTTGCCTCATGAGCTGGACACCAAAGATGTTGGATTTCGGTTTCTTATGAATTTATTAGCTATCATAAATTAAGAAAATATTAATATTAAAAATATTAATATTAAGTAATAACTTTAAAATTAATTAAAGTCCTCGGGGCATCACTAATAGGCAAACTAGCCAAGATAGTTTTAGTCTCAATTTATTACCATTAATCTGGAACTCTGATTAACAATTAGCAACAGTAAGTTAAAGTTGAAGGATTGGAATTCTACAAAGTAGAGGTTGACAATATTCACGCTTGTGTAACATTAAACACACCAGTAGTTATACTTAAAGACATTTATTCACAATGCAACGGAGTAAAAACACAATGTCTAATCTAGTTTATACAGATGTGTGTGTGTGTGTGTGTGTGTGGGGACACAGACAAAGACAAGATGGCCAATTCAAAGTGGTCACTGTGACCACATGACCTGAACAAAGAAGACTACACAAGATGGTGGTAAACAAAGAAACTACTCAAAATGGCCGCTGAGACCACTTGGTGTGTGTGGGAGGGAAGGTGTGAGTTTCTTTGTTAGCCTAGCCATGTAATCTAAAGGTACCAGGTTAGAGGGAGGAGGTTAGCTTCATGCAGGTTCTAGAATGTACTAATATGTGTGTGACCATACGAGTACCCGGTTAACTGTATGACTGACCACAGCCTCAGCAAACATTACAACAGTGAGACATTAATCAACACGTACGTTAACAAAGTTAAGACTTCTGCTGTTTAGCTGTGCTGGGCTGGGCTGGGCTGGGAGAGGTAAGGCCCAGTCAGTTAACGTTACCCAGTCCTTGGAACAAACAAAGAGGTCCTTTCCAGTGTTGTTGTAAAGTCCAGTGAGTTGGGAGGCTTCCTGGTGGTGTGATGTCCTATCTGGCTGTGTTGCTTTGCTGTCATCTCCTTTGTTCTCCTCACAGAGTTGGCTGTTCCATACTAACTCTGCTGTGACTCCTGTTGCTTGGAACATCTGCTAGCTGGCCTTGTGTTGTAACTGCTGATTCCGAAGAGAACTTGGTTTACTGCCAGTTAATCCGAAGCAGGTCGCTGCTGTTGAGGAGAAGAGTGTATGCAGGCTGCTGTGAGCGGGCCGGCGAGAGAGCTAGTTTCTCAGGATCAGGGCTCACCTGGGCTGGGACCTTGTTGCCCTTTGACGAGCTGAGAGGAGAGAGAAGGAGCTGCTCTATAGAGCAGGCCTAGAAGAGAAGAGAGAGAGAGGAGAGGGCAAGAGAGAGAACCAAGAAGGAGATCTGGTTTTGTTTGGTGACACCCTAGGGGGTCACATGTCACATGCTGACCCACACTGGCTGGCCAGTGAGGTCCGTGGGGGGGCAGTCGTCCCCAGGTGTGAACAGTGAGGAACTGTGGGGTGTGAGTTCCTTTGTCCAGTGGAGTAAAGAAACATCTGGTCTTTTGAATGATGAGTCCCAACAAGGTATAGCTCCCAGAAAGAGATTCTCCTGGTTACGTATCCTGGAATGCGCACGACAGGGTAGAGTGTGTTACCCTTCAATAAAGCTGCCGCGTGACCAAAGCGCACAGTGGGTGAAACGGTGACTTTTTTGACAAATGGCCCCCAATATTCTCAAACAGAAAGTGGAGTCGCGAGCTCCCATGAGACAGAAGGCGTCGCTGGCATGGGTCAGTTTAATTCTCATATCTAACAAATTTAAAAGGAGGCTCTCGCAGAAAAATACGTCCCCGTGGAGAGGACCCAGCAGGTGTACTTCTCTGGAATTGGCGGTAAAGGTGGCTCTCTTATTTAACCCTCTGTTAGGACCTTTATTAGTCAAGATGGAGTCTACAGCTCCCGACATATCTTTAACAAAAAGACTTGCAGTGAATTGATTCCCCAGTGTATCGCTGGAAAATTTGAGCAGAGTGTCAATCATGGTTCTGTAGGGATGCATGGCGCTAGACTGAGAAATCAATCGATCCCCCAGAGTAACGTCGCACTGGCTGAAAATTTTAATCAGAGGGTAATTGATGAGACACACCGTCGCATCGTTTTGGCAGGTGAGTACAGTCGGCGGCAGTAATTTTTAGGTGAAGGTACAACAAGGTATCGTTCAGGTCCAGATACTCTTCACCGTCTCCGGGGATAAAGAACTCAATGGGGCTGCCATCTGTGATGGCAGATAGAGGTAAAATTTCTGTGTAAACCTTAATTTTGATGGACAGCTGCGTCATGGGGGTTGAAAATAAATCCAGTTCTGCCAAGGTGCACTTGTGCGATTCCTGATGTAAAAGAGCCATGGTTTTAAAAGATATCCACGCTGTGAGCAGACTTCCTCCCCTTAAGCTTGCTTTTGCCGACTGATTTCCTCTTTGGACTTTCCATTGACGCATGCGGTTTTTATACATTCTTCAGCTTTGAGGCCTTGACCCAGCTGTTGAATTTCTCAGGCCAGTTTTTACAGCGTACAAAAACCTGTTTTTCACCCCCGACGGTACACTGCTTCAAAATTTCTTCTACTCGATACAGCTGGTCTTTAGCCATTTTTACTTTTTGCAGCATCGTAATCTTGGAGTCTGTAGTAGAGTAGAGTAGAGTAGAGTCCAAGTAGAAGTCTTCTTTGAGCACTTGCAAACACGGGTGTTCTTTCTGGCTAGGATGGTTGATGAGGCATCCAAAGCAGTTTTCGCGTCGGTACTTGTGAATACTCAGGTTTAGCAGATGGAGCACGGCTGATTTTACAGTGTTGATGAACATCGATGACACCCAGTCGTCAATTTCATCCTCCCGGCTTTCCGCACCATCCAGAGAAGTTAAAGGAGGAGAGGGAGGTATCAACGGGGAGGGGGGCAGTGGAGAGGCAGGAACCTGAGAGTCCTCGAGGCTGTCGTCCGCTACGTCTGAGCCATAGGACGGAGGAGAGGGGGACTGTGGAGAGGCAGGAGGAGGAGGAACCGCAAGGTGGCTCATGCAGACCTGGAGAGCATTCCAGAGACGGAGGTCGACTCTGGGGTACAACCTCGGCAATCAGCGGTAAGATGGAGAGGAGGAGGATGTGGAGGAGCCCTCCATACCCTGGGACCTGCTCCCCTAGTAGGATATTTGATATTAACGTCAGCAGCACCGTTTCTCAGATAGCATCTTGTCAGAAGTGTTGACCGTCCAGAGGATGTCGGAAAGTCTCTTTTGTGCTCTCCTTATATCGTGTAGAGGTACGGCTAATGCAAAAAGGGGCGGGGTTGGGGGATGAAGACGGTGCTGTCTAAAATAACAGAGTTTTTTTCACCGTTACAGTATTCCTCCAGTTATGGCTGCCGTGGAAGAGAGAGCTAATTTTTTCAACTATTTCTTCCATCTTTTCCGCCCAGACAGTGTATGCCACAATCTGAATTAAAACAATCCAAGACAAAGCCCTCCACGACTTCCTTGTTCCCTGACGTACGCAGGCTAGCACGGAAGAACCAACGACTGGATGCTGCGCAGTTTGCGACTGCCATACGGCGCTGAAAACTCTTTTTCTGAGCAAGCTCGATGTCGGTGGAAAAAGATTGTACTTTTGCACGTTTGGCGGGTATAGGGTCATCTTCCTCCGCTTCTTTTTCTTCCTAACACAGGGACTGTGTAGTGCCTCTGAGACGGTATCAAATATTTCACCCCTCAGTCATTGGAAGTCAGCGTAGCTACGGCGGTAGAAGATTCCAACGTTTCATCCTCATCCAGCTGATACAACCACAGTTCTCCCATTTCGTACCAGAACACATACCCTCAGCACCCACACATTCTGTAGGGTGCTAAAGACCATTCCTCACGCAGAGACTCGGGTGGAGGCATCTGGGTTTGACACAGATAAACTATGCTTCTCTGAGGCGCCTTCCCTACGTGATTCTTGAAAGAGTGTTATAGGCGTCTCGCTAATAAGTGATGCGAAGGTGAATATTCTCTTGGATATGGCAGATTTCTTACACCGCAGAGCCTCCGTTTCTTCTTCGGACGTGTCGGGAACCACGTTCCTGACGATGTTGTTGATAATGGATTCGGCCATTCTTACAGATGGCATTTGTTTTTGTTTTTGTTTTGTTTTTTTCTGTCGTCCTTGTTGTCGGATTCTGACTCTTAAAGTGGAAATGAAGCAGTCAATCAAGTTAACGTGATTTACTAAATGGATTTCCACTCTAATCAACAATTATATAACAAATATGACAAATGTAAACATATAAGAGAAAATATAAGATCCGTTACATCTTTCGTAGCAAGAGTGGCGCCATCTTGCAGTACTATAACCTGTGACGTCACGGGGTTGGTTGGCTTGGCAGTTGAGGCAGTGAAATAGTTGAAGATAGTGAAAGGATGGAGACTGAGGAGCCACAGGACAGGAGAAGACAAAAGGGAGGCCACTATTGTATCGCTCCTGGATGTAAAAATGAGTTTTACAGAGTTAAAGCCAAGGACAAAACTGTTTATTTTCATAAACTGCCGCTGAAACGAAGAGCAGTCCTGCTGCGCTGGTTGGCGGCACTGAAGAGAGAGAGCCCACCGATGGGCACTGACTCCAGGGTTTGCAGTGAACATTTTTTGGATGAAGATTACCTAGAGGACAAGATCTTTGAGTCGGGCAAACTAGTTGTTCGCCGGACCAACAGACTAAAGCCTGAAGTTGCTCCGTCTGTTTTCAATTTCACCGCCTATAATATGTACTCTTCTGACCGGCCTACATACTCTGGCAACAGCGGTACAGAGGCATCAGTCCTCCGTAGGGAAAGGGCGCTAAACCGCGCTAGCCAGGCAGGGAAGAGACAGGTAGCAACCCACATAAGTCGGCAGGTACTGGTATCTGTTTGAGATGAACATCATCATTGACTGCAATAAAGTTCCACAAAGTCTCTGTGAGAGTCTCTCTAGCTCTCACTGAACACTTCTTTCACTACAAACAGCAGCACTCATGAACACCTGATGTCCCCTCACCCTGACACACAGTGTCACACAGTGTTTTTTTTTTAACCACACTGGAATTGGCTCACAACAAAATAAGCATTTTTGATTGACCGATGTCCACTCTGCCTGCTCGCTACTGCACTGGTTTTATTCATGACCAACCATAACAATAATAAATCAGCAATATGAACCAATAGTAGCGACAGTAGGCAGAATAATATATTTATGCATAAGGAAATGTTTCGCCTTTTACTGAAATTTACGTATTTTAGATACTATGCAAATTGTACTGGAGCCCTCTTTTGGTCCTGGACTGCAATAACGCCACTTCATGACAGATAACTATAAAACTAGTTCTAGTAACTATGTACCTATGGATGGGTTATGGTTAGACAGAGAGATAGATAACGTTATTAATCCCTCCATTTCCAGTTTAACTCAGTTCAGAAATGCTTCACTGTCTTCACTGGCCAACGCACCCAACCAACCCCGTTACGTAGGCAATGACGTCACACCAAAATGGCTGCTCGCTAGTTAGCTAGCAATTAGAAATTACGAAAATAAATTAGTCATATTTGTGGTTTTCACAATTTTTAATATGAGATTTTAGGCAAGGTGGTTTTTCTAATAGATTTCCTCACTACCAGTGCCAAAAACATGCATGTTTCATTTCCGCTTTAAGGATTTGTAGTCAGCACATTCCCCGCCCCCTTACTCTTATCGGTCTTTCCTTTTTTTCAGCCTCCAATTTCACTGGTTTACACGGAGCAGGGACTTTTTTGGTGAATCTCTTTTGTAAACTTTATTTTATAAAATAAATAAATGCTATATTTAACCGTTTTTATTTATTCAAAGGATAACTTAGTTTTTAATTCACCAAGGTAAGGTAGGATGCTGGTAATATTATTTTGTTTAGTCAACTAGCTAGCTAGGTAGGTATAATGTATTTATTACAGAGAGAAACGACTCTAGAGAGAAATTAATATGATGTCCCAGTCGACGTTAACATTATTTTTTAAATTGGTTTTTAAACTTGACTTGATATAGATATATGTGAGGAGAAACTCACACATATCAAGTATATCATTATAAACACTGATATAAAAACATAATATAAAATAAAGGACTTCATGGTTTTCTCTGTGCCACAGAAAATGTAGACAGTAACCTTATACGTAAATTGTCTTCAGATTCAGAAAAGATAAAATGAATTATTTTTTGTGAAAGGTACTGCAATTCTAATGTTTAAATCGTCTCTGGTTAAGTGTTTAAATATTATGTGCAAATAAAAGCATTATAATAATCAAAATAAGTATTGCTGCTAATGACATCTCGTGTCGGTAAGGAGAGAATGTAAATGTTAATGGTGAATATTAATAATGTAACCCACTGTAGAGAACAGTAACAGACAAAAACAGAAGATGTGACATGTCTTGAAGATGGCAAAGGTGTTGTACTAAAGACTGGTGTTTTTCATGTTTCAAAAATAATATGACCTAAACTGAATGTGGCACAAACATTAATACATTAACACAAACCCATAATATCTCACCACAACGTTACACTTGTGTAGTCCAGCTATTTCTCATTTCAGCCTGAGGAGCATTGCAGCTTTGCAACTCATTGCAATTTTGAGGATTTTAGTACGTGTACAGGTAACTAATTAAAACGAATGTGACATTTTTATGTTAATTTATGTTATAGGGACAGAAATGAAGGTCAAAGCTCACTCTGGCGTGACACATTTAATGTTTGAGTTCTCAGTTGGACAGATGAAAATACAGTGGTCAAACTCAGATCACTTTCTGCTGCGTGTATACTCCTGAACTCATGCATCACATACTGACTTGCTCTATGCTACTGACATTAGCTTTAAACCAAAACAACTTGAAACTCATACACAATATTATAAACACACATTTCTATTTCTACTAATTTAACTTCTCTCTTTTCACAGGTTTACAGGTAAGTAATGATTTAGCTGTAAAATACTCATTTCCAGATATCCTCACAGGTTAGGTAGAGATGATGATCTTTACCTTCAACATCTCAATTACTTTTCTTTTACCCCTTTTTAAACCTCTATGAAATATACTTACATGAACTAACTTAACCGTATTATTTAATCAAAGCAACAGTCAGTGTAATTAGCCTTTACGGTACTCTCCGAAATTGTAGTAAACAGCATCAATTAACAGTGCAGCTTGTAAACTTATTTTGAAAACACCATGTATTTAAACACATTTTCAACCCAATGACTGTCAGAATAGCTTTTTCATCTCAAAAGCAGTAACATTAGCATACTAGCAACGATTAGCATTAACATTGGCATGTAGCACTGATACAAAGCTATAAACGATGTTGCTATGCCCACCTTAATTTAGCCATATTTCACAGTCTATTAAGACAAATACATCTCTCAAACCTTTAACTGTTGATGTATTCACTTGGCTTTAGCTCACACAGAAATGTGTCGGACTTTTAGTTTTGCTGGCAGAGCTATTTTGATTGGCACAGTGCCGCCATTTTAATCACACATTCATTAATTTTCCCCTGCAATCAAATTCAGTGTTCCTGCATGTCATACTTACAAACTCAGGCTGTACTCAACAAGTGTACTATTATTTTCAATTACCAGGGTCCTGTTAAAAGTTAAATTACCTATCGGACAAAAGACAAAACAGTAGTCAAACTCAGATCGCTCTCTGCTGCGTGTATCCTCCTGAACTCATACATCACATACATTTCCTCTATGCTACTGCCGTAGTGATGCCATGTTTTTGTAACATCTAGAGCACCTTCTGCTGACCATGCTGTGCTTAGCAGGGATATAAGCTAACCACACATCCCAGTAAAAGACCTGGTAACAGAATAATACAAGTAAATGATAAAGTGATTACTGAATTCAAAAATTAGAGGGGGGGGGGTTATTGTTTCATTATCTTTTTAAACACCCAGTACCACATCTACAATATAATTTACACTCACACTTCACTTCATACTTGTACAATCTCATATGATACAACAGCTTTTCTATAAATGCTGCCTTCACAAACATAACAATGTTCAGTTTCTGTTGTCACTGTCAGAGAAATATAACTATATCTTTATTACTGAGGTTGTAGTTTGCAGTATTGTTGAACTGGACTGCATTATATTGAGAGGTGTTCCTAATATTTTGCCCATCCCATTTACATATGTGAGAAAGGCAGAATATAAAAGTACAAGCTTTGTAAAAGTAGAATTTATAGCAGAGCTCTGGCATTGTATCATATTGAATTTTTCACTACAGCAACACAAAGTCTTTACCACAATACCTAATACTGTTGCGGTGAAGACCTGTTGCGGAAATGATAATTTTGATAATTTTGCAGATAAATGGCAGCTAGCAATGTCTGCTATATTAGCTTTGACACTTAGAATCTATATATACATTAATTCCACGGTAATATGAATTTATTTTTAGAATTTATTTCAAAATACACATTTACAAAGCTGTTCAGTAAGGACACGTAATAAATATTTAGGTAGAGATGATGATCTTTACCTTGTTTTTTCTGGGTCTTGAGTCACACCTAGTGTGGCTGCTTACTTGTGTGTACTTAGGAACTAGAGTTGTTCTGCTTTGAAAATAAACTTTTACGATGACATTTGTCCAGTGTTGTGGTAAGGCCTCAGAAGTGTGGGACAGATGCATTTTCGATTAAAAAATCATACAATTTGAAAAAAGAATTTGAACATGGTATAAGGTAATATGTATATCACACAGTTTCATTTGAAATAGTCATATTGCAATTGAATTAACTTTTTATCAATGTCAACATTGAAACTACACAAAAGTGGTGTTTTGACCCATAAAATGCTTTATAAATTATAAATATAAATCAAATTTCTTTGAAAGTGTCTGTGCTTCTGTGTTTGCCAGTAGGTTTAGTCCAACACAGCCAATAATTTCCTCTTACCATGTTGAGACTTTTATTTTGAAGGTTAATCCTGATCATGGAGGTGCTGTTTGTGTGTTTCTGACAACATGTGTGTGTGTGTGTGTGTGTGTGTGTGTGTGTGTGTGTGTGTGTGTGTGTGTGTGTGTGTGGCAGTAGAGCTGCCCAACAAAACCTCCAGTAAGTTCATTTAACTTGGTTGAGACTATTATTTTGAAGGTGTATGTTGTGTGTGCCAGTAGAGCTGTCTACCGTAGAGCTTCTGAAAAGCTTGTGTTACAAGGTTGAGACCCTTATACAGTTAATATCCGTATGATGCTGATGGAGTTTGTGTGTCTTTCAATGTGTGTCTGTGCATGGTGTTGGGAACTGCGTAAAAGCTTAACCTTCAAACAACCCTTTGAAGTTGTCAGGACCGGCAAGAATGATCTCACAATAATGGTTTTTAACCAAAATTGTCCTCACAATTATAGAAAGACATGTACACACATGGAAAGAACCACACATCAATACGCACACACAAGTACACGCAAATAACGCAAATACATGCAAATACACTTTGTTAATTTATCTTACAGTTAGTCTCATAACTGAGGTAAAAGGCTAAGAATTAATTAGTTTAATTTGCCAATCAGAATCAGCTATGCCCATCTCTGCCCAGTAACACCTGCTCCCAAATTTGTATTGCAGTCAGTGGGAGAGTTGGAGGGTACTCCCATCACATCCTCAAAAACCATAAAAGATGTTAGAATGAGACCAAAACTGGGTAATGCAGGACAAAAAAAATCTCTACATTTATGAAAAAAAAAACTGTCAATCAATGTTGGAAATTGTGGGATTTAAAAGAGCTTGTCTGAATTTTTGATGAAAACTTTCAGGGATGGCAGTTAGAGTTTGCAATTAGCTCCGGTTAGTCAAGTCAAGTCAAGTAAATTTTTATTTGTACAGCGCCAATTACAACATAAGTTATCTCAAGGCACTTTCCAAATAGGGCAGGTCTAGTACTTCGCTTTATAATATTATTTACAGAGACCCAACAATACCCACCAAGAGCAAGCACTAGGTGACTGTAAGGTTGTATTTGTTTTGCATGTTGGCAACTTTGGTTTTAGGATGTTAAGAATGTAAACCTTAGGTAAGCTGCTGACCTTTGGGGGAGCAGGATACCAAGGAGTCCATTACACATCTGGGTTTTATGGTTATATTGGTTTTTAGGAGTTTATCTACATGCTTGCAGAGATTTAGTGATGCATTCACTTCCAGGAGGATGTAAGCAATAAAAGTGAAACATGAAGAGAAAGGTCTTGAGGTCAACAGATGATAGTTACCATACCCAGATCACTTTAGGATATAAGCAGCTCAAGTTCTGTCATTCAATGAGAGACTTGGTGTTTAAATGTTATTTGTAGTGTGTTTCTGACTGTCTAGGCGAGTTTGTTTGTTTTAGGTGAGTTGTTGGAGAGTGGGGGAGTAGGGGGAGGTAGAGCACAGCCTAACCCGGCGGGGGAGAGCTAGCCCAAACAGGCACCTCTCCCTGACTCTACCTCCCTCATTCAAAATGGCCGCCATTTTCTCCAACTGGTTAGGGGAGTTTGTTTGCTGAATCTGCTAGTGTGTTTTGTCCTAGTTCATAATGTTGTGTGTGGTAGCATAGGCAAGGTAAAGGAGAAAATAGTTGTGGTGTGAGGAGCAGTGATGGCTGGCATTAGGGGAGTGACTCTGGGACGCCAGTGATCACTGTCTAGCCTCCTGGAGGTGTCGTGGGACCAACTAGACGAAACACTGGTGAAAGGAGGTCCCCACCTGATGACCCCAAAGACATGTTAGTTATCACTGCTCATTAGTCTGTGTAGCTGAATTAATAGTTATCATAGGGCTTAGGGAGTTATTCACTGAGTCTGGTCCAGTTTTTACAGCACAAGCTTCTTGTGTTTATCCTAAATAAATACTTAGACTCTATGATAACAGCAATAATGAAAACAGCAATATTAACTGTGTCAAGAAAGAGCAGCAATATACTCTACCAGTAACAGAAACTGAGATTGGACACCAAACTGATGTCTAGCTGGGAGACACAGAGCTGACTCAGATCTGGCTGTGATTTTGGCTCGGCAAGCCTCTCAAATGACTGCTATTTGTGAAAAAACAGTAACTCCAATCAGAACCATGAGCAGGTCATGGCCTGCACAAGATCTTCGTGCACTGCATATCTGGCTTTGGTGTTTCTAGAGACAATAATGTGGAGAAAGGAGCGAGTTACAAAAATATGTCACTTCTGCATTTTTGGGGAAATCAGCTCCTGAATTTGTATTGCAGGTGGAGGGTACTCGCATCGCTTTGAGGCTCATGTTCAAATTCTGCAAGTCTCTGTGCTTAGGTAGACACATTGTATGAAACAGGACAAATTTCTCTACTATCAAGGAAGCTGTAATGTGTGAAGTTTCAAATATGTTGCCGTGAGGACGAGTTAAACAGAATTTTTCCAGAGGAGTTCTAGAGCTTCTCCCACTCTAGTGATGATGTCATCTACTCTACAATACACACCCATTATTAAGTCAGAAACAGTCTAAAAAGTACACAAAATGTAAACTGCGCTTTTGTGTAAACTGTAATAGTTGTCAAAATACCGATTTAACCCAAAAGAGTCTCAATTCTTGTGACCCGTTTCATGTTTCAACCATTTTGTATGACCAAAACTGGTCGTTTTGAAGATGTCTCCCCATTCATTGTCTATGGGAATTTTTTTGCCTTTCATCACCATTTATGTTGCCATGGCTATTCGAATCGCTTTGAAAAATCATAGAACACCATTACCGATTGAGCTGCACGCATTGATAGTCTGGGTTTTCTCAAAGCTGCGGGACTACTTACACACTGAAATTTCAATACGTAAGAGGATTTAGACAAACTAGAAAATGCATTTCCTGCTGAAAATAGGTGTGAATGCTGAGAGCTGAATGAGATCGCTTAAGGAATGCTGAAAAAGCTGAAGCAACTGCTGAAGCAATGCTAAAGTAGCTCAAGCAATGGCTCAAGATAAAAGCAGAAATTGTGGAAGTTGAATGGTTTTTGTTGGAAAAGTGTAACAAACAGCACAAAACTCAACAAATTATACAAAATGTGTGTGTGGCTGAAAAAAAACCTAAGAAAGAATAAATGTACAAGCAAAACTTTTAATGTCACACCTGAAAGAGATTTCTGACAGTGCTTTGAAAAATTAGGTGCCAAAATGTTAAACTGGAGGAGCTGAAGTCCATTAGCTGCAAAATCTGAGAACTGAAACATGTTGTTGAAACACTTGAAAACCACATTATTTACCACCATAGGTGGAAGTAGGAATGCCTTAAAAATATGAATAAGTTATCATTTGTATTAGTAACAGAAAGATGAACTACATCCTAAATAGTAGAAACTGTAATTTCAGATATGAATAAGGTGAAAAATCGCTTAAAAGCTGGAGGTGTTGTGAACAGTTTGAAAGTCTGTAGCTGAGAGTATTCTCAAGTAGTTGAATTTTAAGACATTGAAGTTTTGAAGGAGTTGAACATCTCCATTCACTTACATTGCATAAATTGCAGAAAAAGCTTATTATTTTTTTAAAAAATGAATAGTATCAAAAACTTGAAGGAAAGGATACAGCTCCTGAAGAGGCTGAAAGTTTTGATAGTTAAACGGTTTATGTAGAACAAAGTATGCAAGAGTAGTTAACAACAGAAGGAAAGTAAAAGGAGGATGTTGAGTATAACACCAGTATTACTGTCATCTCCCTCTATGAGTACCAACTTGTAAATAGTTTTCTGTATCAGTGTGTGTGTGTGTGTGTGTGTGTGTGTGTGTGTGTGTGTGTGTGTGTGTTGACATGAACTTTAGTTTATAGTACGAACGGAACGGAACAGATCACCACCTGTTAAAATATTTCATAGGTCTTTATGTAATAAGCATGTGGTGTGTTTCATTGAGTTTATCTGGTCTCTCTCTCTGGAGAGTGGACCTATGTTTCTGTTTGTGTGTGTGTGTGTGTGTGTGTGTGTGTGTGTGTGTGTGTGTGTGTGTGTGTGTGTGTGTGTGTCTATGTGTCTGTCTGTGTGTGTGTGTGTGTGTGTGTGTGTGTGTGTGTGTGTATGTTTGTGTGCGTGTTTCTGTGTGTGTGTCTTTGTTTGGCTTTCTATCCGTTTGTGTGCTTCTCTGCGTCTGTATTTTTGTGTGTTTCTTTGTCAGTTAGAATGACAAACTGAAATTAACTGCCAAATGCTTTCTGATTACAACTGGACTGAAACATATTTCCAGTGAAAACAGTTTAGCAGCTTGCTGTTTTTGGCTTCATGCAAACTTGTCAGCGGTTCAGGTAGACCTAAAGACACCACCTTTGGTTGGAATGGTGACAGTAGTTAGGAAGTATCCATAACAGGCCGCTCTTCTGATCTGCATTTGTGGCTGCATTGTCCAGGTCCCTGTAAAATTTCTTGGTATCCTCCTCAGTGTTGATGCAGACCCTTTTACCAGATGGACCTGAACTGGTTCTGAATGGAGCTGCAGACCGCTTAGCAGGGTTTGAGAAGTCAATCCCTGATCCCTCCTAAAAGGGAGCTTTATCTGGTTTCACAGAGGGAAGCCCCCACTGTCTCAGTCCATAAATACAGCCTTTATCCTGCAGATGTCTGACTGCAGATTCTAGTGCATACAGCAGTGCTGTGATGTGGGAACAGACCTCCCAAAGTTCTGCCTTTCATGTGCAATGGCCACACATGACTGTCCCATTCTGCTTCACCAATACCCAGTGGCATTTCAGACAATGCCTGACTATGGTGAGCCTAAAACAACTGCATAATTAGATTATTTTGTTTTGTTTAATATCACTGATCATAGTGGTTTCCCATCTTAATAATGTATAAGTATATTTTTAGTTAGTGATTAAGATTCAGGGTGCTGGTATAGCCTAGTTTCCCCTGTGCTTTAGGGTTATTCTGACTTGTTCAGGGAGCATTGGTAATTGAGTAGGCCTGTTTTAAGCTTGTGCTGTTTGTCAGTAAACAGCAACATATGCCAACAGAGAAAACTAACTGTGTGATCGCTACAATATGATAATCGATAGCACACTGCAATCTGACCTGGAACTTCCACATAGCCTAGGCTACAGCAGACTAATGACAGCAGGCTTCATTTAACACTTAAGCACATGTCAAAATCCAAGCTACAAAACTAATTACCATTAAAAGTGACTAGAATGTGAAAGCATGAAAACATAATTTTGAGGGAAACATAACATGGTAGAAGTGGTAGCCTGTCTTAGTTGTTGCTGTCTATGCACTTGCTCCGCAAACATGTCACCCAGCCCGCAACAAAATACTGGTAGGTGTAAAGGGTTAAAATGTGCTTAAAAAGTTAATTAAGGGACTAGAGCACAGTTAATTGATAAGATTGATAAGATAATAAGTTAAATAAGTTAAATGTTAAAAACAGACACCCACATATGTATTTTTTTTATTTCATAACGTTGTAAATACTGGTTAAATGCCAATTTCATTGTACTTCACTTATTCTTATTCTTCACTTGTTAATATGTTAGTTCAATACTTAAACATGTCAATAGGTGGCGCATAAGGAAGCTAAAGTTTTGGCTCTTTGTTTTTAACATACAGGTTGTCAAGGTTTGAGGAGTAAGTAGGACTCAAATGCAGCCAACGCATGGGAGACGATGCAGACAGGTTTATTTAACCACACGTGAACGTGACATGAACAGACAACGTGAACAGACGTGAACAAAACCGGAAGACAACAGACGAACCGACACAGACAAAGAGGAGCACAAAGACTATATAGACACAGGAGGCAAGGTGATTGCACACAGGTGAAACACATTAGGGCGGGGCAGACAATTACTACACAGAAACAAGACCAAGACAAGAAGCAAAACGGGGTCTCTCCGGAGGTCGAGCCGGAGGATGGCGTCGCCCCTCTGGAGGGCGAGCAGGAAGACGGCGGCGAAGACGGGGTCTCTCCGGAGGTCGAGCCGGAGGATGGCGTCGCCCCTCTGGAGGGTGACCAGGAGCCAACTTGGAACCAGAGTCAGGAGTCAGCTGGACCGCCGTCAGGACACGAGGAACAGGGATCGGCCGGACCACTGGAGGCGGCACAGAGTCAGGGACCACCGGAAGCGGCACAAAGTCAGGGACCACCGGGGGTGGCACAGAGTCAGGGCCCACCAGAGGCGGCACAGAGTCAGGGACCACCGGAGGCGGCACAGAGTCAGGGACCACCGGAAGCGGCACAAAGTCAGGGACCACCGGGGGTGGCACAGAGTCAGGGCCCACCGGAGGCGACGCAGAGTCAGGGGCCACCAGAGGTGGCACAGAGTCAGGGACCGCCGGAGGCAGCACAGGGGCAGAGGCCACTGGAGGCGGCGGCCCGGCAGGAGTCAATGACACCAAAAGCCACGTGGGCTGAGTCAGGGCAAGAATCAATGGGGGTGGCGCCCTGGCAGGAACCACGAGTGGAGGTAGCAGCATATCATTTTCATGATATATTTACACATATTTTACATATTTATATGCTGCATGCGTCATGAAAATGACGAGGAATCAACAATGCTGCGCTACGCAGCAACCGGTGGGAGGGGCAATGTTGCGCTGCGCAGCAACTGGCAGGAGGGGCAATGTTGCGCTGTGCAGCATCCGGTATAAATGGGTTAAAGGAAGAGAATAAATCCTGCAGTCAAGCTATAAGGAAGCTAAAGTTTTGCCTCTTTGTTTTATACATACAGACAGCAGCAGGATTTACAAATACACCTTCCCTGACACACTGGGCCGGGGAGGGCAACAATCTCTGGGGCTCGTCCGGGATTAGCTCCTTTTTCCGATGGCAGCTAATCCATAAATGAAAATGACGTAAAATTCCTTGACCGACGTGCTACATAGCCAACTCATGAGGTGAAAATATGTTTGCTCTACACGAACTACAGAGGGGAATTCAGAGGCAGCTCCATCAGCTGATCGGCTCCGCTAACACAGACGTGCTCTACAAGGTAGCTCAGAGTTTCAGTATGACAGCAAACTTGTTCAGGGAGTATTTCTTCACTCACTGTATCAGGGAATAAGTGAGAAGTATGCATATGTCAAATGAGAACTTAAATCTCTCATTACCAACACAAATGTGACTGATGATTTTATCATGATCATGACAAAGTCAGTTAGTGAAGATGCGGAGAGACAGACACGCGTAGGCCTGACACACAAAACCAAAACATGCACAGTCAATGCTACACAGCAAAGGATGAGACAACATGCAGTCCAGCCGCTGATGAACTGACAGCCCATCTTGCAGCCTTAGCAAAGACTATAGAGAAGGCTCTCACTCCTATGGCCAGTACTCAAGTGCTGCTGCAAGTCAACTCAGGACATACAGTGTAACCATCCAAGTCCACTGCCAGAGGGAAGTGTCAGCCATGTATAGCTCAAGGGACTGCAAGTTGCAACCACTGTTTCAAATATAGCCAGGAAGGGCACAGAACTGTTGGCTGCCTGTCAAAGACCAAACCTGCGGGAAATTTGATGAGGTCACTGGGGAGTGACCACCAGTGACCAAACATCGACCAGTGTCCCCTGTCACAGTAAGCAACCATGACTCCATTACTTCAGCTAATAATCAGCCACCGTTCCAACACAGAGTAAGAAAGGGAAATTGTGTTGCAAAACTGATTGGCCAAAGATGTATTCTTACCTGTTACCTCAATGGTGTGAAGACGGACATGCTACTAGATAGTGGGGCTCAGGTCAACATACTGGAAAAGTCCTGGCTAGAAAAACACTAACCAGATATTACAATCCAGTCCCTTGAAGACCTCTGGCCAGATGTTCCACTCAGAATCACAGCTGCTAATGGGACAGATGTACTTTTTGAGGGATAGGCTGAAATTCTAGTGGAGATCAAAAGTGCAAAACACGGTCAAGTGGCGATTTATGTACCCATGCTAGTGAGTCAGAGCTGTGTTAGTGGACTGTTGCTTGGGTTTAATGTAATAGAAGAAATCATCCTAGAGAGTCTGGAAAAGCCAGTATGTGTGTCAGAGAGTGTCAATCTAAGTGACTTACTAGCAGAAGCCTTAAAGCTCCAGAGACACAGCTAAAACCATTGTATCTGTAATCAGTGAGACTCCAGCCCAGGAAAAGCCTGTAAATGACACTATTAGAGTTGGTAAGAGAGGTCTCACAGTTCCAAGTGGTGAACTATGTGCGATAAAGTGTCATGTCAGGTCATGGCCACATGGAGGAACAATGAGCTGTTTCCTGCATTAGTAGATGGTGCCTCCAAAGCTGTAGAAATCCCAGTCTGCAACTCAACCAAACATGATATATTCCTGCCGCTAAGAACAGTCTTAGGCTGTATAGAAGAAATCAGTGACAGCAGGCCAGTAAATTTCAGTTCATCCTCAAAGCAGTCAACATAGTCAAACAGTGACACACACCTGTGCGATGCACAGGTAAGCCCAACCACTAGCATGCAAATGAGCGAGTCTCATACCCGAGAAAAGTGGCATCCTCCTTTCAATTTAGAGCATCTTGATCAGCAGCAGCAGGAGACTGTGCGCCAGATGCTTTTTGAAGAGTCTGATGTGTTTGCAAGAGGAAAGGGAGACATAGGCCGTATAGCCAACTTAAAGCTGAAGATCAATGTTGTGGACAACAACTCTGTTCAAAAGTGCTACAACTCCATACCGAAGCCCTGGTATAAGGAGGTGAAAGAATATGTACAGAATCTCCTTGATAGAGGTTGGATCCGCAAATCTGTGTCTTCTTATTCTTCTCCAGTGCTTTGTGTTCGAAAAACAGACCAGACTCTGAGACTGTGTGTAAACCTCAGAGGGCTCAGCTGAAAAACAATGCCAGATCGTGATCCATTGCCACGAATCCAGGACGTGCTCAACAGTTTGCAGGGCAACACTTGGTTCTCTATCCTGGATCAAGGTAGCATGTATCACCAAGGGTTTGTGAGCGAGGAAGACACCTCACAGCCTTCAGTACACTGTGGGGGTTATATGAATGGATAAGACTTCCATTCGGCCTGACAAACACACCTGCAGCTTTCCAGAGGTGCATGGAAGGTGTGTTGGAAGGTATCAGAGATGAATGCTGTGCTCCATACCTCGATGATGTCCTGTGTTACTCAGCATCCTTTGAGGATCACATACACCACCTCAGACAAGTTCTCAGTCACATGAGGGAACACGGCATCAAACTTAAGACCAACCATGTGTGAGTTGTTTAAAAGGGAGGTTTATTACCTTGGCCGGCTGGTGTCTGGAGAAGGAGTCAAGATTGAGCCACAGGATTTGGAAGCAGTCATGGTTTCTTGGATACTACTGTTCCTTCATCCAAGACTTCTCTCGACTAGCTAGGCCACTCTTTGACCTGCTGCAAAAAACCCACTGAAACTGGTAAAAGTAACACCCAGAGTCAGATAAGCAAAAGTAAAGGCAGAGTTATGATGGGGGATAAAGGGCAGCTCCCCTCAAAAACACAGATCACATGGAGGGTAGAACACATGAATGTTGTAGCCAAGTTAGTGGACATGCTGACTAATCCACCTATCCTCGCCTGCCCAAACTTTGACCTCCCATTCATACTGCACACAGACGTGTCCAACGAAGGTTTAGGAGCAGTGCTTTACCAGCGTCAGGACAACAAGCTGAGAGTCATTGGGTATGGCTCAAGGACTCTAACACCTGCCGAGAGAAATTACCACCTTCACTCCAGTAAAGTAGTAGTAAAGTTTCGAGATTATTTGTATTATGCACCAACATTTACAGTATACACAGATAACAACCTATTGATGTATGTCCTCAGCACCACGGTACCCTGTGAGACTTCAAGATGGCATGAAAGAGCACACAGAGAGCATGTCACCTGAAGTTGTGTCTGCAATATGGCAAGGCAGCAAAGCAGTTCACGAAAATGATGTTGGTAAGATCTCACAAGACAGAGCATGATCAAACAGAGCATCATTCTCAGAATAAGCAAGGGTTAAGGGCCAAAGCCTGTGATTTTCACACCACTGTTAGAGAGGACACAGACACCCAGTTCCAGAGGGAGAATGCAATACAGACACAGGATGACGCTCTTGAGGATGTCACTGTGGAGGATGGACACCAAGTGGAGGCAGAGACAGTCAGAAGATCCCAACAGACAGCCAGGCCAAGAGAGTTATTCACATATGGCACACTGGGACAGCCGTCTTTACCAGCAGTGGAATGCAGGGCTTAATTCCCTTCTGCCTAGCTACCCTCTTCCAAGTCATCTCAGTACTGTCCCTGTTCCATATGTCACATCTCCACACCCTTACTTACTACAACTGCATCACCCCAGCATATTGACATGTCAGAGACACAAGGACATCTCTTACCATATAGACAAATGTCAGGAGACATTAAAAAAAAAGCGGGGGAGAGTGTAAAGGGTCAAAATGTGTTTAAAAAGTTCATTAGGGGACTAGAGCACAGTTAATTGATAAGATTGATAAGATAAGTTAAATAAGTTATGTTAAAAAAAAGACATCCACATATGTATTTTTTTTTATTTCATAATGTTGTAAATACTGGTTAAATGCCAGTTACATTGTGCTTGTACTTTCATTGTGCATTATACTTATTCTTATACTTCACTTGTTAATATGTGAGGAATTTAGAAACCCCATAGAGGCAGTTTTGCCTCTTTGTTTTATACATACAGACAGCAGCAGGATTTACAAATGCACTTTCTGGAACACACTGGGCTGGGGAGGGCAACATAGGCAACAAGGCTTTTGTATGCTTTAAGATCACTGCCTGTGTATCACGTAATGATACTAATCGTGTGGTGTGTAATTTGGTAGGCCCTGAGCTTTAACTACATCTGTAAACATCCCAGGAGGCATCAAGTACGGATCCTGTTTCAGTCCGGTCTTCGCAAGTTTCTCTACATACCTCTGTTTGTGAGCACCCTCGAGGTGACTCACCTCATTTGACAGTCACTGACATTTGTGTTAAGTAGGGTAATTCTATTATGTTACTTTCTGTTACTTTTATGGCTCCAAAACATACCTCAAACATAATTATAAACTAAAATGTACATCCGCTGTCCACTGTAGTGATTGGTAGTCATGTGACTGCAAAAGGTCAATAAATCAATATGGCCAAACTGTCAAGCTGTATTTATGAGTGTGACAGAGATGTTACCTTGCAAGCCAAGAGGGAGCAGATGAGACGGGAAGGTATCCCTGGCATTACTGAGAATCTACTGGACCAACAGATCATCAAGGGGGAACTGGCCCTGCACCGTAGAAGGCAGACAAGAGGAGAGCGGCAGGTTATCATCATGATTGAATAACTTCTTCAAGACTTGATCAGGTCTAAAGGGCAGAGATTTTCTTGGTGTCCCTCTTTTGGAGCAGGAGAGGATGCAGCACATATGGCAAGTCCAGCAGAAGCATGTTAAATGCATCCAGGACGAACCAGGTATGCTCCTCTTATCACAGACTGACACCACCACCAAGGTGGGCATTGTCCTACCAAACTACAGGTGTGCCATATTTTCCTTTCACTTGTATGTTCATTCATTCCAGGTCAGTATGAATCATTATTCATCAGCAAGATTAAATATTTACAGTTTAATATTTTATTTCATTTTTATCAATACTGGTATCCTGGAAACAGTGACACAATTAATGTCTTTCCAAACACAACAAATTAACATACGGTTATTGCTCACATTTGTCTTAAGGAACGAGTGCCAACACCTTAAATTTCCAGCTCCATAACTCCTAGAAGGACTCAACAGATGGAACCAGGACCGTGAACCTAATCCTTGGCAGTCAAGACTCCCTCCCTGGTCAGCTACTCAGGAGTTCACTGCGTTGACACCCAGCATCAAGGTGCTTGGAAGGAAGCTGTTCCCCTCTTTTCAGCCAACTGCTGTTTATACTGGTGAGTTTTAGCTTTCCATCATTATGAAGCTATTCGTTATATCCATAAAATAGAATGATCTTTTTTTATGAATTTTGTCAAAGCTAATTTTCCTCTCTCTATTATTCTCTTGTCTGTCCCAGGGGAGTTTATAGGTATAGATTACCTATACTGCCAGACAGGAAGGCACAGACACAGAGGAAGAGCTGGAAGATGAGGGTTTTGGAGATGCTGGTTTGGATCTCAGCCTGGACCCTACCACTGAGCAACTGGAACTGTCCTCTGACCCATCATCTGTCGTCACCACCAGCTCAGCTGACATTGGAACTCCCCCCTTTCTCCAGGCATCCGCTGGTCCTGCATCTAATATTACTCCAACAGCACCTGAGCAACATCTGGCAATAACTCGTCATATTATTATTCTCCTATGTCAGTGGATGTGGCAGGTATGTGAGTAACGACTGTATTTCAGGAATGTTGCTTTAGTGCAGTACATACGAGTCAGAGGGAGGTGGGCGCCAAAACAAGCACCTGCAGGACTTGCCCACAGGGTGGAGCTGTCCGCTCAGCTATATTACAGGACGCCCTGTAACATCTCCCTTCCTGTAGTAAAATGTCATAGTCAATGCCATGAACTCATATCTTTTTCATTCATTTCTTAGTGTGTGTGTTACGGTTATAGGTGTGTGCGAGAGAAAATTAAGTGTTTATTTTGTAATAAATTTGCTATATTTCTACAGCAGTGCCTTTGACTCATTTCAACCAAAAATATAAAATATATAAATGAAACAGGAGTCAAGCAAACGTTAGCTTTCTGCAAACTCAAGTAGATAATGAAAATACAGCAAAGGAACAGAACAGTACTTCAAACAAAATAATTATTTGATACATTCTAGTCAAAAGTAAATGTAAAAGGTAGGTGTGTTTCTTACATTGCTATGTAAATTAATTTCATTATTATTATTTAATTAATAATCACGTTTTGACATTATGTAAGCATTAAACAAAGTTTTACTTATTGGCTCTATGGCATTCACAATAAAACACTGTCCAATTTGTATCAGTTATTAAATGATATTTGAAAGATTCATAACACTTGGTAATAGTTTGGATTAAAAGCGACATGTTCTAGTCTGGGATCGAGCAGCAACGTTTGGATCCACAGCTTCCTGTGACATACTCCAGCAAAATGTCAGTCATATTTCTCAAACTAATAGAATGTGTCCAGTAACTTCTGACGGGCAGCAGAGTCACTATTAACTCTCAGTTCACTTCATTTTCTCTCAATTTTTTAACCTCAGAGGCAGGAAATAAGCTGTGGAGACATCAACATTACCTTGCAGATTTTATGGGGAACAATGAGGAGCAAGGAAAGAGTTGCTTGTTCACACAGTCACAAATAAAAAGTATTCATTAGCATCTCACATGGCAAATGTTAAGTTCTTTTAGCTGTGATTTCTGGTAGAAATATATGTCTGTCTAACTGCAAAATACACCACTATGTTCACTATCTAGTTGCTTACTTTATCTGTCTACCGAATAGTAGATAGGTAAAATACAGTGGGTTTTAGAGCTTATTTCCTCAAATCGACATGAGAGCAGCGAAAGCGAACCAAAACAGTTCTGGGTGTGAAAACCATTACAATGAGTTGAATGACACTATAAAGGAAGAGGAAATTCTACATCATAACTTTCTGTGCGTTCATCAGTAAGAGCTACCTTTTTGACATACAGGTGTTTGCATGATCTACTGTTAAAAATATATTATATATATTCTCCAAAATGCATCTGTATGATAAGGATTGTGTCGACCCGGGATGATTTAATTTTACTATAAAATCTTTGGTCAATTCTCTCAATGGAAAAATAAAAAAAACTAACCTGTCCTAGACGACCTAACTAAACCTAACTTGCAGCCTATTACCCCAAATCTGTTGTAGCTGTACCCTTTGTAAAGTAGCTGTGGGTTGAGGTGTATGAAGATTTCACCTGTCCCCCACCAGGTGACATCCAGCTGGAATATGATCCTTTCAAACAGCTGCCTCATGCCACTCTCCATTAAGATCCATGAATCGTGTGTAGATCCAGGACACTGTACATCATTGTCTACAACTGTACAGGCAACATCGAATACAACCTGTGTGTCAATGGTGTGATTTTGTTTTCCTGTCCAAATACCTCATCTTGCGATGGTGCAATAATTTTTTACATGTGTTCCATTTCTAGCAACGATCACACCGGGTAGACTGGCATTGCCACGGAGCTGCTTTATTTCTCTGTAGTTGTTGAACATCTAAAATTAATCATATGAATTGTGCTATGATATCACAGCACATTTATTGTTTGGTAAATACACTGTAAAAAAAATTCTGTTGTTTTTACGGAAAAAACTGGCAGCTGTGAAGAATAATTCTGTAATAATTCTGTAAAAAATACAGTACAAATGTAAACAACTTTACAGAACAACTTGTAAATTTTACTGGTATTCAATGTACAATAAACGATAACTGAATGTTAATTTTACTGGTATTTAATGTACAATAAGCAAAATCTGCATGTAAATTTTGCATAAATAATTAGTATAAAAGCAGCGTTGTCCTGTTAAATTAGCAGTAAAGGACTGTATGATCTACAACTTCAAAATGTATTTTTTGTGAATTACTACAGTTTTTTTCTGTAAAATTTGCAAGTTGTTCTGTAAAGTTGTTTACATATGTACTGTATTTTTTACAGAATTATTCTGGTAACCACAGCTGCAAGTCTTTTTCTGTAAAAATAACAGGACATATATATATTTTTTTACAGTGTTGTAGGATTAATGACAAACTTTTACAGTCAAACACCTAAATACTAAATAAACTGAATTTTCTGTAAAATATTAATTACAGTTTCGAAGGCACAAATTCCTGTTCTATGACTCATATACATATATATATATATATACTGTGAAGCTGTCTATAAGTATTTCTCATCACCTGTTAAGATTATTTCTCAGTGAAAAATGGAAACTGTTTTTAAACATTACAGTTCACTTGACCACCTCTTAGATGACGTTTACCAGAAATGGAAAAAATGTATCCCTGGGTCACAGCTTAAGCATTTATAAATCAAAAAGCGATGTATACCTCAAGAACTGCACTGACAAAACAAAAAACAAACAAATAACTTGCCTCTTCAGGAATTTATTAACTTATTCTGTATTCCTCAAAACAGTGAAAAAATCATGTCACTTTTTTAACATACATACATATATATGTACTTTACAAACTTCAGAATAGAAAAAAACCTTTTAGTGACCCATCCTCTTAAGGGAAGTTGCAAGATTGAGGCGCCCAGGCAATGCTACAGCTGCTGGGGGAAAAAAGAATCAATGCATCCGACCCCCCACCCTCACCGCCTGTCAGTGTTAAAGGAACCTGTACATGTTTTCTGTTAGAATGACACTAAATGGCCAATGCCTTCTGCCTTTGAGGCTGTGGAAGTGTCCAACTCGTCTGAAAACTTAATCAGAGAAATCAAGAAAAATCATCTTAAACCAATGTTCCCAGGATTTTCACAATTATTTCACTACTTTTCTCGTGAAAATATAACATGTTTCAGTTAGTTGTGCATAAGGCTTACATTAACTTAGCCAACATAAACAAATTCTTCTGCTGATGTGGTGATGTCAGTTGAATGTGTACAGCTGTTGCTGTGGAAAGATGAAACACCCGGAAACGCTCTGATTTGCTGATTCTACTAATCAATCTAATTCAATTTCTATGGTCTGTATGTGTGGATGTGTCTGTGTGTTGAGGGAGAGTGTTGTAGTCAGATATTGGTAGAAAAAGCTTCAAGGTTTATGTTCTAAGCACCTCTCATCTGAAAAACTAATGATGACTTCTAGGACTGCACGATTAATCATATTAAAATCGTGATCTCGATTCACACCTCTATGCAATCTCATCTTTAAATGGCAACGATTCTGCTGCATTAAAACAAATGCTCCTACTTCTTTCATTATTTTCTTTCCTTTTGTTTTTTCTTTCTTTCACTCCTTTTCTCTCTTTCATTAATTCATTCTTTTCTTTCCTGTTTTTTTCTCTTTTACTTTCATTCTTTCTTTCTCTCCTTTTTCTGCCTTTCTTTCTTTAATTCAATCTTTGTCTGTCTTTCATTCATACTTTTTTTCTCTTTCCCTTTCATTATTTTCTTTCTTTTCCTTTGTTTTTTCTTTCTTTCACTCCCTTTTTCTTTTTTCTGTCTCTTTCTTTCATTAATTCAGTCTCTTTTTTCTCTTTCTTTCATTCTTTTTTCTCTTTCATTCTTTCTCTCCCTTTTTCTGCCTTTCTTTAATTCAATCTTTCTGTCTGTCTTTCATTCATACATACTTTCTTTTTCTTTCTCTATTTCTCTCATTCTTTTCTTTCCTGTTTTTCCCCTTTTTTCTGGTTTTCTTTAATTCTTTGTTTTTCATTCTTTATGCTACATTAATCGTGCAGTCCTAGAAGTCATCATTAGTTTTTCTGATGAGAGGTGCTTAGAGCATAAACCTTGGAGCTTTTTCTACCAATATCTGACTACCTACTTCCCCATTCTGTATGTATGTGTGTGTGTTGGTATTGTGTTTGCACAGCTACATCACTTTCCCAAAAACATTAAACTACCAACAAAAATATTTTACAGAACTATTCTTTCTTTACAGCAGCCTGACTTGCACTATGTTCCTGTATACAGTGTGTAAAATGGACTGTTCAGTATAAAACACAAAACTAAGGCATAACATGGCCAATATGAATGTGTATGACCCATGGGTTTTACATCACAGAAAGAACAACAATAAACCTCAACAAAAAATGAATACAAAGACCAATTTGCTTGCTCCTTAGGCCTGAAGAACTCGGCAGATAATGAGCTGAAACAAATGTTGAGTGTGAGCGGGGCACATGCCATCAATCTTACTGGTTGTAGTCCTTATTCATACATCACACCACTCGTGATCTAACAGTTCTTGAATCAAGGTAAGGACTCAGGGGTTCATATGAAGACGGGATGTTTTTGTCTTTTCCAATTTAGTGCCCTTCTCCGGGTTGATGGAGAAAAAACACCTGTGGAAACACAAGAAAGGCAGACGACTGTATTAATAATAAAATATCTTCACATTAACAAAAATCTTTACAATGATAACTTTTTATTCAAGCTATTACTTAAAAGACACTTATAATAGGTAAAATGGCAAGTCCCCTAAGCCCGTGTCACCGTAGCAACTACTTGTAAGTTCAATAAAGTGAAAATGTTAGATAAACTTAATCAAATCCAAAAGAACACACCGCTGCAGAAACTCCAGGGTTGATGCCAGGCATGATGGATAGTGTATGTTAAAGCAATAGTAGCTCCCAAACATCAGGCACAGGGCAGACATGAAGGAGGGGATGCTGTCCTGTACAATGTTTTGATCCACACTCAGCATGAACCGTGTTGCAGAATAGCAGGATCGTCCTAAAAAAACAAAAAAACAAAAAAACAAAACATAATACAAATTTAATTAAAAGAAAACACAAAACAATTTGAGCATTTTGTTTTCAACTTTTCAAGGTTTCAAATTTTCATTTTAATTGCCTACCATAAATACAGAAATCGAATACTCTAAATTGACCATAGGTGTGACTGGGAGAGTGAATGGTTGTCTGTCTCTGTGTGTTTGCCCTGCGATGGACTGACGACCTGTCCAGGGTGTAGCCCGCCTCTCGCCCGAAAGGATGCTGGGATAGGCTCCAGCCCCTCCGCGACCCTACTAGAGGATGAGCAGTAGAAAATGAATGAATGAATGAAATACAGAAATCTGTGTGTGTGTGTGTGTGTGTACAGATTTCTGGGACAGACATATTGGGCCTTCCAAATCCACTTTGACTCACCTTAAGTGTCAGTGACAGAAAACATTGTGAAAGATGAATCTGTGTCAAAATAGAAAAGAGAAAGAATGAGAGAATGAAAGACCAATATCTTTTTTTCTTACCACACACAACAATGGTGGGAGTAAGGGGAACTTGGTCCATGTGTACTTCCCCTGCCAGGCATGTGTCCTCCACATAACAGAATATGGCATCTTCCTTTTCATTAAAGTACGACAGCAGGAGCAACACCATATCTTTGAGATCTTCAGAGCAACCACTCAGCTCTCCCCTCATCACTTGATACTTTGTTAGAGCCTGTAGGAACTTTCTGCTCTTGTTCACACAAACCGTCTTCATGTAGTTGAGGAGCCGTTTCCCCTTAAGATCCAGATTCCGTGTGAAAGCTTCTTTCAGCCCAATTCTGGTTAGTTCCTGAAAGTGGACTGCCATACCAAGCTCATCAAACAAAAATGGCCACTCTTCAAGGAGGTTCTTGATGTTTTCCCCCTGGTTGACATGTTTACGCTGTGTGTAGAAAGTCAACTTCATCAGAAGTTTGACCTTGTCTGGATTTGCATCAGTTTGCTGATCAGTTCTTCTTTATGTTCTTGCTGGCTCACTACAGTCTCTCCAAGAGGCAGGAATTTTAAATCCCAGTTAATGCACCCATAGGTGTCCTGGACTGCTGCTCTCTGCTCTGGAGGGACTTCGTCTGTGTCAGAATCTTCAGTGCGATGCTTTCTTTTTCTTATTTTAGGGCTTGTACATCGCCTCACATTCTCTATCCTATTTTGCAGCTACTTGACTAGAGAATGGTACCCTGGCCCAATCACATCTCCCTCTATTATGTCTTGCAAAGACTTTGGATATTTTGCCACCATCTTTTTGGCAACTTCCGTAGAGCTCCTTTTATTTATGCAAGACCTTTTTTGCATCATCTCAGAGACCACGATTCGGACCATCTCCCTTCTCATTCGTGGATTTGGTCGTTTCCCTCTCTCCAATGACTGCATCAGTTCCTCTGGGAACTTTTCCCATGGTATCATAAAGGTATCCACCCAGTCTACATCAGGACTTTGGCAGCTGTTGGAAGAGGTTGAGGATGAACTTCTGGGTGAAATCGACTCCAAAGATATGGGAGGTCCTGGTGAAGCAACGGCAGATGAGCTGCTTGTTTCAGGAGTTAGGCCTGCAAACAAACACACACACACATACAAAGTGTTCAGGGCCCAAATGTGAATGCTTTTACATTCCTGATTAATCTTTTATGCAGGGTACTTTGGGCACTGGTTGCATCCTGTACTGCAAAACTTAACTTACATCTTAGCTTCCAAGCAGCAAGTAGTTTTCGGGCTTGAATGGGCCTCAATGCTGACACCAAATCAGATTCCTCAATAAACTGAAAGTCATCAGATGTCTCAACCCCAAGGGATTGTAAGTGCTCTTCTAGAATATTTATACTCATGTCTGAAAGGTCAGGCAGGACCTCAGTTATGGCACTGCGTATAAATGTTTGCTCCATGTCAGGCCTTTCTAGAAGAAAGAATGATATCAAGATGCAAGAAATGTATAATTAGTCACCAATGTACATATACAAATAAGATGAACTTCTACTTTGAGTATGACTGAGTAAGGATTTATACTTTCTGTACTTCTAAATAGGAAAAATTGTCACTTTTCTATTTCTCAAATAGTATGTTATCATCACCACAATGACAAAGATCATGTTATTTCGTCAACACACTGTTTCAACTTGAGTATATTATAAGTGAGGATTTACACTTTTTTTACACTTTCATCCAAAAGGGAAAAACTGTTGTCACTGTCATATTTTTCAAATAGCATTTTATCTTTTGCTAAGAAGCACAGTGGTCTAGATCATGTTTATTTTGATAACACACTGTGTTTCAGTGGAATGACTTGGTGCCCATCAACAATGTATGATGGTAACGGATAAAAATCTACCAAGTCATTGATCTTAAGACATTGCAACCTTGTACTCTGCTTTGTCACTGAGTACAGATGGTATTCAGGATGATAGTCAACTTTATGTATATCCACCACAAAATACACAGCTGCATCATTTTTAATTAAAATAATGAGAAGTTCTCCAAACTCAATGGACTCATCATTTTTGACACAAGGAAATGTCCCTTTTTATATGATGTACCTTTGTACTGTATGTTTGTGGAAACACTAGTAGCCAAACTCTCTCACTGCATGTTTAATTGCATCACTGTAAAGGCTGGGATAAAAAGTACAACTGTCTTTGACTTGCAGAAGCTGACTGCAGCCTGGCCCGACTGAAAGATATGCTTGAAACATCTGATGTCTCTCGGATAAAGTTAGGCATATCTGTTTAAAGTTCTTTAAATGCCTTGCACATCTCTCGAAGTAGCTGCGTTTACTTTCGAAACGCATAGTCCATACTCTGATCAAGGGGCCAAATTTCAAAATTAGTGCCGGATAATGACGCATGTAATGGTGTTTGGGTTTTAGTGGCGTCTCAGGAAATAAACACTTTCTTGATTCCAAATATTCTTGGATTATAATGTCAAGATAGGCTACTTGGGACAACGAAATCTTTTGTGCACAAATCATATCAACAATATCTTTAAGCTGCAGAGTTAACTGCCACACATCATCTTCTGCATTTTGCACTTTGTCACCAATTAACATTGGCAGCAACCTTAAGAAATTCCAGTTCTGGACAGCTTGGCCTGAAAGCTTGGACCCCTAAGAGTTGACAGCACATGGCTTTGTGAGAGCATCAGATCCTTTGTACTTAAACTGCTTTATGCGTCGGTTCAACACTGAATATGTAAACCATTTCTTTTTCTTAACTAAATACTTCAAGTACAGTGCAACATCATATGATAAGACACCCTCAAATATGTCGTGGCCTAAACAAGGTGGGAGAGCAGGCTGGCAAACATGAAAAGACTTAAGAGCATTGAAAACAGAGTTTACCTTTAAGCCTTTGCTGCCTTGTCCGTCTTCAGCTTGTAGAAGTGCAGAAGCATATCTTTCAGGGGTGCGCTGTGGACCACAAACATTTGGGTCATCATTCTGAAACTCATTTCGTGTGACTTCACAGTATCTGCAAAAGTACTTAGAATGGCTAAAGTTTTCAGTGAACCCACCAATGCTATGTGACCCCAAATTATCTCCAGCAATACAATACAGAGCCCCTTTGACTGTTTCACCACCAACAGTTATTCCATGTTCCTCAAGATTTCTTAAATCCACTAGCATCTGAGAAAACTTTAGCACTTCCAAACTGTTTTAGGTCAGTCTCTCTAAACAATAAGACAAGGGACATGTGATCTGTATTGGACCGCACATGTGCAGGCAAATTTGCCACAGAAAGATAGACTGCAAGAACTTTGTGTTTTTTCTTAGCTGAGCCAAGGGGATTCACAATTTCAAAGGCATCCTGGTAGAGAATTAGTTTCAGGCATCCTGGATTTTCAATGAAAAACTGGTTGGATTAAAGTTTTGACCATCGCTTATGTCACAAAAGTCATCTGAGTGTGTTTCACAAGACTGTTGTGACACTGAATTCTTCCATATATCTGATTCTAGTAAGTTATTTACAGTTTGTGTTACAGGTACATAGTAAGCAAACCTTTCTCTCATATTTTCATCATTTCCTTTTACTTTTTTTGGCTCTATGTATTTGAACATTTTTTTGAAAGTCTGAGCCCTTGAGTATGTTGTTCTCGGGGGTCCCTGATGACAGGTAGAGAACAGATCTGAATCCTTCACGCAGTCACAGATTTTAGCAATAGCATCATCAGTTAGACACGTCATTTTTCAAAAGTGAACGTAGTTTACTTAAAGTGTAATCCTGTCCCAAATCATGCACATTTTGCATCTCTTCAACAATTGTCTGTATTGTCGAAGCTGGAAGAAGGAGCTGCCCTTGCAATTTTAGGTATAATAAACAGACATTCCTAAGAAAAGTCTCACTGAAATCCTGTGGCAATTCACTGCTTTCATTTGTTGTAGCATCATTTGAGCTCTGGGGAGCACCTTCACATGCACTGACAGCAGAAGGCTGAGAAACATACATGCCACTTATACTATCCACTGAACATGTTCTGTGTTTTCTGGACATATGGGCAGTAAATGATGATTTAACTGTGAATGTATGTTGACAACCTGTTACTGGACATGCCACAGGTTGTCCCTCCGCTATATGCTTTTTTAAGTGGGAAATAAGCTCTTTGACTGTTTGAAATTGGCGCTCACACAGCGGAATAGCAAACGTAAAATCTGTAAAAACGGCCCCAGCAGTAACAGAGGGTGCAGGTGTGTTGTGAACTCTATAGAAATGACCTTTAAAAGCGGCATAAGTACAGAATGTCCGCTTGCAGTCGGTGCCGACACATTTGAAAAACGAATGAGGTTCGTTCCTATGGATTTTACAATGCAGCACGTAACCCCTCAAGGTCTGTAATGTTTTGCTGCTGTCACGGCATCGAGCAGAGGGTTACACCAATACAAATTCACATTAAGTTGCCTGACAACGCCACCTTGGGAATTTCACCCAAAGAATTTATTTACCATTACCAGTCAATAGGACACACAAGTTCGTTCTACTCAAGGCAAGAGACGTGATTCCAAATACTTACAAAAAAAAAGTATACTTTATTACAAAAATACCATTATAAAAACACTATAAAATCCAGCCATACACAAGATAAAGAAAAGAGGGAATAAGGATCAGGAGCTGAGGCCTACGGGTGCGGACAGGAGCTAGTGAGGGGAGTGGGGAATCTACCAAATGCAAAAATATTAAAGTCAAAATAACCAAACACTCAAACACACGTGGCAAGCACACACACACACACACACACACACACACACACACACACACACACACACACACACACACACACACACACACACACACACACACACACACACACACACACACACACACACACACACACACACACACACAATGTGAAATCACCCACAATCCCAGGGACACGGCACACAGAAGGGAAGGACACCACCACCCGGGTCACCAGCACCACCACCGGCCTGCAGCAACTGAAGAAAGAATAACACAAGTTACTACAAAAATAATCACAAAATAAACATACAAAATGAGAAAAGTGGGCAGGTAACAACTAAACTAAAACTGCCCGAAATGAAATAAACAATGTTAAGAACCAAACACTCTGCACTGTATTGCCACAACATTAAGTAGTGTCAGTCCCATACACAACCCAAATAGCTGTGTAAGGCAGCTGTTAGCCAACCGCAGCCCCAGCAGCAAGCACCGCACAGCAGCAAGGACGGGAGGGAGAGAGCGGAGCGGCCGACCAACCAGGGCCGAGCCGGGAACTGAGCGAGGATGCAGAGGCCAGCAGCAGCACAGACAAGCACAGCAGCGAGGACAGAGCAGAGGAGCAAGCCAACAAGCAGCTGTGAACAAGCAAACAGGAGACAAAGCACGCAAGCAGGAGACGAAACAGCAGCAGCTCCGATCAGCTGGTGGTGACGTCACGTCACACCGCCGGGGGACTCCGTCAGCTGATGAGACTTCCTAATATATATATAAAAAAAACTAAATTAGCATCACTAAGCTAAAATTAAGGAAATTTGGGAAGCAGCAATAGCAAACGCCTACCTTTCTAGAGTTCACACAGGCATACGGAGAGTGAGGGAGAGATGAAACCCGCACGGCTACCGGCATTTACCTGCAACCACACTAGCGTTTAGCCAGCGGAGACAACAATGGCAGAGAGAGAGAGAGAGACACCTACCAATACAGAGGACGCCAAACTGAACAGGCCCTCCGTTGTGGCTCTGAGAGTGCAAACAAACATCCGTGCCAGAAATGACGCAATGGGGGAAGCGCAAGACAAAGGGAAGGTGACAGGCTGCCACTTTTATACAAAGCTGGACCAATTATTGGCTACCAGCTGGCATCAATTAAGAGCAGCTCCCTCTATGCTGCTACACTGCAAAAATTGCAAGTGAACATTTTTGGCGGCCCTCCAAAACCACCGCTTCACAAGAGCATGAAAAGAGCGCGAATTCACAGTGTATGTAACTTAGTTAGCTGCGACCATGTAATTACATGTAACGTTAACGTTAGTTACACCTTACTAGCCAGATTTCAGCCTCCACAGGGCAACAACTGCGACTGGCTGACTAACCGACTAACCAACTGACACAGAAAGCTAAGGTTATAGCCTTGTGCAGAGCGTTTAATTTAAAGTTTGAATGTTAGCTTACCTGGGTTAGATGCGTTCACAGCTCTGTGTGATGGCAGCAGAGTGGCAGACTGAGCCGTAGTCAGCGGCAACGCCCCTTCACGTCAAGCTGTCCAATTAAAGAACTGAAACAAACTCCACTGCTCAGTGAGTGGACGAGGAATGAGCTCATCTAGTTTGAGATTCAAACATAGCCGTTTATTTTGCGGGAATGTAAAAGCCCCAGAATCGCAAGCCACGCATAAGGAGATATGGTCAGGCTCATGCTCTCATTTAGAATTATTTCAAAACTTTTTTTCAATCTTTATTGAAACAAAGTATACAAATTCACTGTGAAAGTGCAGACATTGGCACATAGCAGTAGAACGCAGATAGAGTGAGTAGAGTGAGTGTTAATTAAGTCACATCAGGATAGTCTCTGAACATAAAACTGACAAAAAAAATGTAATTCTAACACTGCTATGATGTAATTTTAACTATATTGCAATGTTTTTTGTATTACAATTTGTAAATTCTCCAAAAAAATATGATTTTTTTAAACATATTCTTACTGTCAAATTAACAGTTGTATTTGGTTCAGTTTTACAACATATTAATGTAAATTTTAACACTGCTATGATGTAATTTTAACTCTATTGTAATGTTTTTGTATTACAGTTTAGCAGTGTTAAAACTACAGTAATTTGTAAATTCTCCAAAAAAGATTTTTTTTTTTTTTAACATATTCTTACTGTCAAATTAACAATTGTATTTGGTTCAGAGTTTTACAACATATTAATGTAAATTACACATGGCTTTATTGTTTTTGTATTTAGTTTTTTTATGTCACGATTTTACAGTGATTCACTGTTAATTCCACGGACATTTTTTTACAGAGTAGATCGGCTTTTCTCTGTTGCCAAGTAACGCAGCGTTGCCAAACACTTAATTTCCGCACTGATCGGGTTGTTTCAGTTGGAGTTGTTATTGCATCCTTCACAAACGCCACAACGATCATTATCCCTTCGTAATTGAGTCGTATCTTCTAAGTAATTCAGCATCGCGTAAGGTTTCCAAAACATTGCGATGTGGAATGACAGCGGCACTTTTACGATTCTTTGTGATTTGGTCTTAATGAGTTAGGAGTCCTCTCGACTACTTCTAACTTCTCCCAGACTTTGGAGCTACTTTTAGCGTCAAGTGGCTTTGTGAATAGCTCTTAGTAAAAAAACAAACAATAGGACTTCTAAAGTTAGGACCGACACGCCCATTATTTGTAGGAGTTTCTCCTAAATCGGCAAGTTAGGAGCTACTTTTAGCTTTAAGATGCTTTGTGAATATGGGCCCAGATAATCAGCCTCTTGACCTTATCAAACCTTTACATAACCCTCCTTCACCATGCTGTTATCTGTGTGGATTTGTTGTGGCTGCACAGGGAATGTGACATGGTGAGTCCAGTGTTAGTTCAGTGGGAAACACAAATGATACACAGCATGGTCCTACATGTGTCCCATGTTTGTGTAAGTTACAGCAAAAGCCCATTATTCATAAGCTGAAAATGTGGTGCTATACTGTGAGAAGCTCATATCAACTTCCTGTCACCTACACTGTCAGAGGAATTAGAGAGAGAGGGAACAGGAAAACAATGCTGAGCTGAGGTGTAGATATGGTAGAGTGATCATCTTAGTCATAAATCTGTTGTCCACACTGAACCTGAAATGACCTCTTGACAGTGTTATGCAACCAAATTTATGTACTTAAAATATAACATCATATATATAATCCGTTCTAAGTCATAGATTTTCAAATTGTTTAAACAGACCAGAAGTACTTTATATCTCATATTACCTCAGTTTACAGAAGAAACACACTCAACTAAACTCTGACTTCACTGTGGCCTGGTCACAGATAATCCACACAAACACCTCATTGCTCCTCACTGTAATAACACCACCATATGTCCATCATCCTCCTGACAGTCTAATAAACCTAACATCTGAGTGACACATAACACACATTCACACGACTGCTTATACCAGCCAGGAGGGTGGAGCATAAGTCTGTATGTATTAGAGACATGCACTCACACTTTCCGGAGGCTATTATCATTGGAAGAGACAGCTTTGAATCATTAGCACCGAGGAGGAGAGCAGACCAGCCACTATCTCCGACGACTCTCAACAAAGAACACCTAGAGAGAAAAGGTGCAGAAACCGAGTCACAGAGACAAGGAAAAGATCATACAAGCACTGAGAGAGAGTTACATCACATACTTTTGAGATAACTTATCAGAAAGTCAAGCTGGCAGCAGATGAGACAAAAAGCATGTTGGAGGAGGGAGAGGCACATCTGGAACATGCCACCAGAGGATTTGACAGCCCAGCAGGCAGGGAGTCCCCCGGGCCACATAGCAAGAAAGTGTGTGTTGAACTGGAGTGTGAGATCCCCATGTCAGTGACACTTCCCATCCAGGTACAGCCTGACCTCACACACCAACCCTTCCCCTTCTTGGACACAACACTGGCTGACCTGGGTATACAAGAGTGAGTGTGCTCTCAGTGTGGTGAGTCTTAAAAAGCTGTTTCAGATAGATTTATTAACAAGTCTGTGTGCTCATGTGTCAGGTCTGAGGTGAAGGAGAGGGTGGTGTGGGTTGACACCAAAAAGACGCAGGTGAAGAATAAAGCAGGGAAGCTGAAGGAGAAAGAGATCACTATCCTGGAGGTACGGCTTTGGATGACAGGAAATAAACTTTTGAATCTATTTTCAGTTTCTACAAAAGAATGAGGCTGTAAAGTAAAAGACATTAACACTTTTGATTTCCCTTTGTAGGTACGAGTGAAAGCCCAGAAGCCTGGAGATAAAAAGCTCCAAGAGGTCCTGTACAGCACTGAGGCCCACACTGACCGCTCCTTCTGTCGCACTGGAATGAATATCCTTCCATGGAAACAGAGATGCACAGGTCTGGAAGTAGTTTAAATAAATTCATATAAAAAATCTTGCATTGTTTTACAATATGTTATGCTTTAAATGTTACTTTGTTGCTGTTACTCCTAGTTACAAGGATCTCTTGATTCAGATTCTTATTTGTTTCATGATGTGCGTCAGGGTTAGCTCAGGGTTCATATTAACATATAATAAAGGAAAGGTTTTTGCACAACCATATCCCAAAAGTCAGCCAGCCCTGCTGCACTCAACAGCAACCTCTCAGAAACTGAACTGTCAGACTGATGTGGATCATAATGGTGTGCTACAGACTTAGGTACTGAAACATAAACATTACATTAGTGTCCAAAGAAAACCTTGGACCTAAACAGTTGCACAAGTCGCAAGTCAAGTCAACCAGATCTGGACAAGACAAGACAAATCTGGTTTACTTGCCCCAGTATTAGCCATTTACTCACATTTGTTTGCCAGAGATTTTGCCTGATCAAAATCTGTAGAAACAGATAGAAGGCAGACTGCATCTTTTCAGTGTTTGTTTCCACATTCATAGGGTAGCCTCCATTAGCTGCTACAAGTGTGTGGTATTTGTCCATCTCATCTGGAGCACATACAGATAAACATACATTTAAAAAGACCTCTCTGTGTCTGTGTCAGGGGAGAAAGCATTGACACCAGTGCAGATGACGATGGCTTTGGAAATGGAAAAAAAGCAGCCTGACTTTACTGAGGCCCAGGGACAACAGGACATCTGAGGAGCAACAAAAAGTCACCATCATCTAAAAAGAGTGCATTTTTATGTGAATCAAAGCTACCCATTTGGTTACTCTTTAAAAAGAGGTTAACAAAATAGCTCAACTAGTCCATGGCGGAGCAAAGTTTTTAACTCGTTTTGAGAAGGGCAAGTTTTCGTTTATTTAGAGGCTTCAAGATGTCATCAGTTTGTTTCCATGTCAAGGCAAGATTAAATAGCTTAACATAAACTGCATGGTGTAATTTGTGTTGTAGGGTACCACTGAATAGAATTATAGTACAAAGAAAAAAACAAAAAAAAAACACTTATTACAGAGCTGTACTAAGAACACAACTGCAGAACTTAGTATACAGCTGTAGTGTTGGCCCATTACAGAAATCCCTTCAGGCAAATGAATAAGTAAAAGAGAGGCAGAACAAGTATAGAATGCATAGGGCTCCCAAGTTTAAAGTCCACTGACTTACAGTGGGAGATGGGGATGAAATATTACATTTATCAGGAAATCAAATTAATTGCCTCACACTCAGATAGCAAAACCAGGGGGCAGAGGCAATCCTTAGAAATTTACAGGAATTACAGGAAAATGATGTAGAACAGTAAAAATATAGGATGGTTAACTGGAGCTTTAACAATAATAAAACTTCAAAACGGCAAGCACATAAGCAAATAAATTAATAGTTAATACTCAGAAGCAGAACTGCTGAATGTAATAATAACTATAGTAGATAGTTGAAGTGCTATTTTCAGATAATTTAGGGATCCATTACCAACAACAGTCCCATTTTTCACCTACAGTATAAAAATTGTTTTGCCTAGCTTTCACTTAAGAGTTGAAGGATGTGTGTGGGCTATGAGGCAGAGATGGCCGCACTGAGTTTGTCCTGCTGCTCTCCAGAAAGTGACATTACAGCTGACTGGAAGTCTGCAGAGTGGTGTTGGAAAAATTCTTTCATCATCATGGCCACAGTTTTCTGGGTTTCTGCGGAGGAGAAACAGATTAAGAGTTTAGGGATGACAGAAAAACACCTTAAGACAGAGTACTGAAATGGACCAACACCGATTAGAAAAATGCAGAGGCTGAGTGTGGATGTTCAGTGAGGGGGAACATAAATCTAAATGAAGGGAAAAGGCTGTACTATACACTAAATAGTGCTGCCTCTTTCCAAAGACATGTTGATTTTAGTAATGACATTCACCTTTATCAACATTCTCGTTGCCCAGGACATGACTGGAAGCAGTAATTATGGGCTTCATTAGCTTCAAAACCTGAAAAAGGAAAAAAAATATGTTTAGTGTAAGTCCATTAATTAAATGCACACATCACACAATGTCTGGAGTTTAACACTGTTATCCATGCAAGTGATGTTTTTTTCTAAATCAAATGTATGCATCCTCTATCCATGTCTAAATTGCTGAGTTTGACTAAAGCTGGGCTCCAACTACAGGAGTTTTAAAATCCTAACAAATTTTGATATTGGGTTGTATTATGCACATTAGGAGAAACCTCCGATTCTTTTCTCTCTACTTGCAAACACACTACAAGATGGTTGGGGAGACTCAAGGGCTAAAACGTTTACCATTGCTTGGCAACACTGTCAGCTGCACAGGGACTAATGTGGGCTATTGCGAAAGTTCTTAACTCCTAAATATCAAACATGTTTGATATAACCAGGGCAGCCCGATGAGTCTGTGAGCAGTCCAGATGGTTTGAGACTGGATGTGCAAACCCCTCACATTACCAGATAATCTGGGCTGAATATCAGTACCGACCAAGGTCCCAGACCAGATTTCTACACCAATTGTTGGGAGGGTGAATCTGGGAATATTTGTCCAAAAACTCCTGTAGTCAAAGCCCCGCTTCACTGTTTAAGATACTATGATCAAGAGAGTTAAAATACTGTGTGCATAATGTGGCAGATTGCAGGAATATACAGAATAAAATATAAAATTTATTAATAATTGACAGGACTGGCCTGATAGTTATTCATAAAAAACCATGTGTGGGGATCATTTCAAACAACAGTACATCCAGTCTAGCAACAATATTGTAAAATTTTTCTGCTTGTGTTTCTCAAGTGGACATTTGTGCTGAATTCTTTCAAGGCATTACTGAGATATCTCGTTCACAAGGCCAAAACTGTGTTTTATGAGGTCACACGCTCTTGACTTTTGACCCCCAGTTCATTCTTGGATCCTAGCTAATGTTTGTGCCAGATTTGACAAAGTTCCATCAAGGCGTTACTGAGATATCTTGTCCACAAGAATGGGACAGACGTACGAACGGACAACCCGAAAACAAGACTGGCTGTCATTGGCACAAACGCATAAAAATGTTTCCAGACCACATACATAGAGTTTTTCAAAATATTACTTTTTATGTCTAGCTTCCCAACAGAGACAGAATCTCATCACATATTCTCTCTACACTAGGAAAGTTGATACCAAGGCAGGACTGTGTGTGTAGAGCATGGCCAGGCAGCTGAACACCGTCTTATTCTCCTCCAAGTCCTCTTTAAGGGGAAGATGAGCCACCAGAGCAGGGACAACCTGTCACAGAGCACAGCATGTGAACTGACTGAACAACAACATGCACAGAATTCTGTTGTTAGCTGAGTTTCTGGGGAATTTTCTACTTGTCAAAATGTGTTGATAGCACCAAAGATTAGTTGTGTGAATAAAAACATCTTGACAGAAAGTGTAAACTGCAATATACAGTGTATCCCCGAAGTGCTCAGACCTGTTCAAATTTTTCACATTTTATGTTGCAGCATTATGTTAAAATAAATATTTTTTAAAAATTCCCCTCATCCATCTACACTCTATACCCCATAATGACATAGTGAAAACAGAATTTTAGGAATTTGGGGGAAATTAATAAATAGGAAAAACTGAAATATCACATTGACAAAAGTATTCAGACACCTTGCTGTGGCACTTGAAATTCAGCTCAGGTGCCTCCCATTTTGTAGATCAATTTTGAAATAATCGTTACATGGAGGAAGAAGTTTGGAACAACCAGGACTCTATCAACAGCTGGCTGCCTCTTGTGTGGAGATGGGAGAAACTTCCAGAACGAAGGTGGAGAAACAACTCAAATATGTTCAAGAGAAATGGGAGGCACCTGAGCTAACTTTCAAGTGTCTGAATCTTTAAGTTAATTTGATATTTCAATTTTTATTAGGGTTCTAACCCCTATTATTTTTTCTCAGGTTTATTAGTGTTCTAACCCCCCATTTGTCCAATCATCATAAAACTTGGTGGATATCTTCAGGTTGGCGAGTAGGTCTGCAGAAGCATTAAGTAGCTGAAATTTGGCTGCTTCTCTTAGGGGAGTGCAAAACTGTTAGAACCCCAAATTGCCATGAGCTGGGATGAGCAACACACAAAACTTAAATAACTGGAAATGATGTGCGCTACTGGCCCAAGAAGTATGAACACAATCCGCCACATGGTGGTGCTGTAATCAAGGCTCAAAAAAGTCATTTTCAAAAGGCCACACCCCTCACACCATTTGTCTGATTGACTTGAAATTTGACAAACATGTCCAGCTCAATGTGCTCTACAAAAAAGCCAATTAAAATCTAAAAGTCCAACAGGATAATTTTTTTTGCTAATATGCATAATTTGAAAAACAGTAAGATGAATAGAACTTTATGAATTGTAAGATTAGAAACACCAAATTTGGTACACCGCCTTGGGAAATGAATATACATTTTTCATATAAATGAGCAAGATGGGCAGAAAACATGGCCACCATCAACAAATATATCTTCACAAAAGGCGGGGCTTAGCCAATATTGGTCATAACTCATTAACCATTTGTCCAATCATCATAAAACTTAGTAGATACCTCTGCGGCGTGATGTGGAACAGGCCTACCAAAGCATTTTGAGCCTGGGGGGTGCCATAAATATGAAAAATGTGTACCTCAAAACCTGGTAGACAGAATTTCACCAAATTTGGTCCACATGTCAAGTATTCATCAAAATCTCAATTGTGTTAGTGTTAATGCTTCACCAAGATGTGATCCCATTCAGCCATATGGTGGTGCTATAATTATGTGTCAATTAACACAAAACAATTCTGTTTTCACCTTGTCATTATGGGATAGAGTTTAGACTGATGAGGGAAAAAATGGTCCATTTAGCATAATGCTGCAATATAACAAAACATGAAAAAAAAAATCGAAGGGATCTGAACACTTTCTGAATGCACTGTACCTGCTCCAGAGGGACAGCATCCACATTACTCATGATCATCCTGCAAAGGGCAGCACAGAGGTTGTCAACTACTCTAGGGTCTGACTCTTTGGCCAGCAGGTTGGAAAACACAGACAGCATCATGGGATAGTCTCTGGAACAAACTTTTGTAAGGAACACTTTTATGTGAATATTTTTTCAAATTATGCATGAATACACAGCACTTACTTAAGATAAGAAAGACACACTGGTAAGAAGGATACGATGCAACGATGGGTCCAGCTGCCTGGGCCAAACATCCTAGTCCAAACACGCTATTGTTGCGTACCTCAGGATCACCGTCTTTCACTCCAGCCACCAGCAAAGGAAGCAAACGATTGGATAGTCGGCCTGCCACTCCTCTGCCCCCAGATACACTCACAAGGGCCTGCAGGATTTCTCCAATAATACCCATAGAGAAGGAGCGCTCTGCCACTGTACAAGAGGACTTCTTTTAAGTGGAAACAGAGGACAAACGTGAGCCTGACACTGAGCGAAACAGGATACACCAAAGGCATTATTTCAGAAAACCTTCCTGGCTGTAGCCAAAAATTGTGTAAATTAGAATAAACTTGTTTATATGAAGCACCTCATGGATATAGAAATTAAGTAACTTTTTTGTCACTCCAGCCATCCACTTTTTTGGAAAAGAAGACACTGAGAACTATGATCAGTTGGTTGCCTCCTGTCTTCAAGATGTGTTTCTGTTAAGGCAATCAAATTTTCAAGCAACCAAATGCCATTTTTTGTATTTAGCCAATCATGAAGTCAGAGCTCAGTCTCTTGAAAATAAGCACATAGTTGCAAAGACTTTGTGACCAGTCAGCAGCTGTACTGTCAAGAGTTACATTACACCCTGGATACACTGCAACCTGCATTGCGTGTGTGTGATGGCTACCTTGCTGGACTGCCTTGCGTTTGCCCACACGATCAGTGTGTGTGCTGCAGCTTTGCTACAGCTAGCTGTATCTTTCTACATTGTGTTTGCTTTGCATAATAGCCATCAATAATCAAATGATTCATTTCCTGTCATTATAAGCTAACCTCATTTACCCTCATTTAGACACACACACACACACACACACACACACACACACACACACACACACACACACACACACACACACACACACACACACACACACACACACACACAGAAAGAGAGCGTCACTGGCACAGAGGCATAAAACATGTTGGATTAAATAGGCTAAACTCCTGTTCTTGTCAGTGCATCCAGACTCACAGCTTTGCTCATGATGAGAGGCAGCAGGTCGTTGAGGAAAGGGGCGAAGTTGTCTGCAGGGACAGAAGAAGCCAACAGGGGGATTCCCTCCCCAGCAAACTCCTGGAGCATGGCATCATACTCCGCCTGAAACAGACAGCAAGACAACAGTAAGCACTCTGAGTTATCGGACAAGGATGTAGGCACCGAACTGCACACACCAAGCACCTCATTAGGAACATCATATTAATGCTGATTATGGCTTCCCTTTGCTCTCAAACACCTAAATTCTTCATGGCATGGTGTTCACAATATGTTAGAAACCTTCCTTTCCACTGGTCCACATTGACATGATGCATCACAAAATTTCTGCAAAATTGTCACCTGCATTTTCATGCTATGAATCTCCCATTCTACAAAATTGTCACCTGCATTTTCATGCTATGAATCTCCCATTCTACCACATCCCAAAGGTTGTTGGATTCAGACCTGGTGACTGGAGAGGTCAGTGAATTACACTGAACTCATTCACGGCATTTACATGCACAAAATATTCCAGTTTTTGCCCTTATGCCAAAAGAAAATATTCCTACAAACATGTTCACATGGCTAATGAAAATAAATATTCCACGAATATTCCCGTTTACATGCAGCCATGCATACTCTGATTAACTAAGGTTAACATTGAGATATTTGTTTATATTTAAAAACCTACTGATATCCAAGACTTTCAATTGGCCTTCCATTCAGAAATGTGGACTATTCTTTTGAAAATGCTGTACTATAGCCTGTAAATAAAGATGGACGTAGCCTGTGACATCATGAATAGGTTTCTGAGGAGAGTAGGGCTGCTGCGATAAGTCGCCATAATCGATGATGTCGACTATGAAAATGCATCGACGTCAACATTTCATGTTGACGAATCGTTTACCACAAATTGATTTATTTGTGATCGCCAGTCACTATTAACCGCCATATATATATTTTCTAAATCACTATAGTTGCAGTGCTTCTTTGCCCTCTGCCCTGCTCTCCAGGAGAGGTGGAGCTGCAGGTACACAGCGCACGCACACATACAGACACGGCGCAAACAGCATGGCAGAGTCTCTGCCAGCCACAGAACCAGGTGAAGTAAAGATAACTGAAGACCGGGGTTGACGACAACTATCACTGAATTTTACATCACTGTAAGTGCAATAAAAAATAAAAGGCCAATAAGAACATTGCACTGGTTAAGCCAATAGCTAACTGTTAGGAAAGGCTACAATGAAAGCTGTCTGTATGCAAGTCTAACTGATTATCTTAGTTTAACACAAATCTTAAAACATGGCAGACTGTTGTAAATTGAGCAACTGGCTGAGACAAACCAGCCAAATGCATTCAAATCCTGCTCTGAATTTATTATTTAAAAAAAAGAACCACTAATAGTCTGAGCTGGATCAATAAGTGTATGGATAAGATAAATCAGCTGGTTAATGTCTGACTTTGGGAAGATTAGCACATCATAGTTCAAATCTCTTCACTATAAGTCTTGTTTAACCAATGTTATTTTGTGATTATTATTTTTTTTGGCGCACAGTGAGATCAATCACAAACATGTGAAGGATTAGTTCATGTGTAAATGCTGTCTGTTCATTAGTAGAACTTTTTAATATCTATTGTCCCTTTAGCTGATACATACTTTAATAAAGTCATGAAGCCGTCTGCTGCTGCCTGAGAATTTACACTGAATAAGAGTTTGAGAAAATGTGTAACCCAGAATCTGGGCTTATTGATCATGCCAGAGTGTCATTTAAATTTTCTGGAGGAAAAATAATCATTCAGATTAATCGACAAAATTTGTTAAAATATTAATATAAAGACACAAAAATAGTCATTAGTGGCGGACCGAGAGGAGAGGTGTAGAAGCCCAGAGCGAGCTGCCCACTGTCACCCTCTTGGCAGCACCCGACTCCACCTAACTCCCGGCTAATCCAAAAATGGGCAAAGAGGTGGAGTGTGTGTGAAACCAAGACTTCTATGCATGCCAGTTTGTGGCAAGCACACGCTAACTCACCTGTCCCTCAAAGCAGCCACACCTTTAATTATGCATAAATAAAATTTGAACAGGTGAGTTATATAAAAATTCACCCAGCGAAGGGGAAAATTAGCTATGACACCAAAACACTTTTTCGTAGCACGTTGTAAACATATGTCTTCTGTAAATATTTTATAATATTTTATAAAGGATTTACTCACTTTGAGTCCAGCTCAAGCAGCCATTCAATGAACCTTGTCACCTATGTGTTGGCTTAAATTTTTAGCCACGGGGATGATGCTTGATCTCTACCCCAGCCTTGCAAACTATTGTCTAGTTGGTTTGTGTACAACGTACAGAGCTGACCATAAACAGGCAAGTGGCTGCGTGTTGCAAACTGCTGTAAAGACCCCCAAGTGCTTCATGCACTTTTCACATGTCCAAAGAATGCTCCTAAAACCCAAACAATATTGGCATATCCCTCATCTTAATCAGAAAATGCAATATTCAGAAAAGGGCCAAATTTGGGATATCCAAATACAATATGATGTTCACATGGCCTGTAACAAATTCAGAATATTGTCATATTCAAATGACACATGATGTGCTGGCAACAAGTGGCAGCAAGTTTGCATAGCTGGTAGTTTTTTTGCAATATATTTGTATATTTTTTGTCGATTTTTTAAAATTTTTTATTCTACGTCATTTCGTCTGACGATGAAGAAAATAATGTACACGAAGGAAGTATTCCTGGCTTTAAAGTGTACCAGATATGGAGTTAAACATCCCATACCAGCTGAGTGGAAGAAGCCGCACCGTGGATGCAGAGCCGGGGCTATGCTAAAGGCTAGGAGATGGAGATATACTGTAAGCCTTTTCTACCATTGAAATGTCAACTCCCTGGCTAACAAGTGTGATGAACTGGAGGCACTTATGAAGAACCATTGAGCATATGGCGCATGTAGTCTCATGTGTTTCACAGGGACCTGGTTAAACGACAACAACACTCCTGACCGTTGAGTGGATTTACCAGGCTTCACTGCAGTATGAGCGGACACAGACGCCAAAGTGGGAAGAATAAAGGCGGAGGACTGGTTCTGCTTGTGAACAATAGATGGTGCAACCCCGGTCACATCACAGTGAAGAAGAAAATCTGCTGTCGGGATACTGAACTGTTGGCAGTTGTTCTTAGACCGTACTATGTACAAAGAGAGTTCTCTCACATCATCGCCATTGTTGTTTATATTCAACCACGAGCAGAGCCTTCAGTCTTGTGTGACGACATTCACGAACTGTTGCGAGAGTACAGACCCAACACCCTGATGCAATCATTGCAATATCGGGGGATTTTAACCATGTCACTCTCACCTCTCACCTGACTGGCTTCACTCAGTATGTTGACTGTCCGACAAGGGAAAATAAGACACTTGATCTGTTGTATGCAAATGTAAGGAGGCCTACACTGCTTCAGCTCTACCACCACTTGGCAGATCAGATTGTAATCTGGTTTTTCTTCAGCCTTCCTACAAGCCCTGTGTATTGAGGCAGGCTGCAACCACCTGCTCATTCAGGAACTGGACCCCAGAGGCCAGATTGGAATGTACTGTTGGAGTCACATGAAAATGATAACACAAGGACAGAATAGTTGAATGTACCACAGACTACATTAACTTCTGTATGGACACTGTAATACCAGCAAGGACTGTACACTACTTTCCAAACAACAAACCCTGGATCACCAGTAACATCAAGACCCCCCTCAACCAGAAAAAGGAGGCCTTCAGGGATGGAGACAGGGAGAAGCTCAGGTGTGTGCAACATGAGCTGAAGAGATTAAAGCAGGCGAAGGACTACAAAAGGAGAGAGTAAATTGCAGCACAACAACACCAGAGGTGTGGAAGGGGATGAGGACCATCACTGGCTATAAAGAGAACAACAGCCAGGCAACATCAGGTGATGTGGATAAGGCCAATGACTTCAACCTGTTCTTCAACAGGTTTGACACAGCCTCACCTGTTTTCTCTCCCACTGCTTCAGCTGCAGTTTCTCCTACAGCATCTCCTTCACAACCTGACATTGCAGCTGCAACTCCCTCCACACTAGGGTCAAGTCTCCTGTCCTTTACAGCGGAGGAGGTGAGGGTGGAGCTCAAGAGGCTACGTCCTGGAAAATCAGCAGGCCTGGATGGTGTGTGTCTGAGGCTGTTAAAGGACTGCGCAGCCCAGCTGGCTGAGCCTCTCCAGAGGATCTTCAACTTAAGCCTACAAACAGGGAGGGTCCCGGCCCTGTGGAAAACATCATGTCTTGTCCCGATACCTAAAGTAGGACGACCGGCTGAGATAAATGACTACAGACCAGTGGCCCTCACATCACACATCATGAAGACCCTGAAGCGGCTGCTTCTCCACTTTCTGAGGTCACAGGTTTAACATGCACTTGACCCCCTACAGTTTGCCTACAAAGAACATATTGGAGTAGATGATGTCGTCCTTTACATGCTCCACCGGGCCCGTTCTTACTTGGATGAGCCAGGTAGTTACATGAGGATTATGTTCTTTGATTTTCCAATGCATTTAACACCATCCAACCCCGTATCCTTAAAGACAAGCTGGGAGGGATGGGGATGGATCCCTGCTTCACATCCTGGATTGTGGATTACCTGACAAGACGACCACAGTCAGGCTGGGTAACTGTGTCTGGGGCTCCACAGGGGACTGTTCTGGCTCTGTTCCTGTTCACTCTGTAGCGGACTTTAAATACAACTCTGAGTCTTGCCACTTCCAGAAATACTCTGATGACACAGCTATTGTGGCGTGTATCAGGAACCGGCAGGAAGAGTACAACAGGGAACTGACGATGGTCTTCCATGAATAGAGCGACAAGAACTGCCTCCTTCTGAACACCTCCAAGATCAAGGAGATGGTCATTGACTTTTGGAGGTCTAGGCCCACCCTTCAGCCAGTCAACAGTCAAGGAAAGGACATTGAGGTGGTGCACACTATAAATACGTAAGTGTGCACTTGCACAGTAAACTGGACTGGTCCCTGAACATGGATGCCATCTACCAGAAGGAGCAGAGACGGCTCTTTTTACTTAGGAAGCTCAGGTCCTTTGACTTCTGCAGTGAAATGCTACATGTTTTATCAGTCAGTGGTGGCCAGTGTACTCTTTTATGCTGGGGCAGCAGCAGGTCCAACATGAACACAAAGAAACTGGACACAGGAGTCTGGACTCACTCAGGATTGTTGTGGAGAGACGCATGCAATGTAATATGGAGGCTATCTTGGACAATACCAACCATCCTCTCTACAACATTCTAGCAGGACAGAGAAACAGCTACAGGTGCAGCAAACGTCTCATCTCACTGCGCAGCTGAACAGGGGGGTTTAGGATATCCTTTGTGCCCACTGCCATCAGGCTATACAACAACTCAGCCAAAGGAAGTGGACTAATCTAATTAGTATTGTTTATTTATTATTAACGTTTTATATTATTATCAACAATGAGCTAATGGACACATGAATTTCCCCTAGGGAATAAATAAAGTATCTATCTAAGTATCTAATCTATCTTTCTTCTGAATAATAGTGGAATATTAGTGTGTACTGATTGTCATGTTCATGAAACCAGTTTAAGACTACTTTTTCTTTCTGACATGGTGCATTATGATGTTGGTCGTAGCAATAAAAGATCGGTAAACTGTGGCCACACAGGGACACTCTGGCTGTGGCACTGTGGCATTCAAACCATGATTGACTGGTATACAAAGAGTGCCAAAAAACATCCCCACACCATAGCACCACTACCAGCAGCCTGGACTGTTGACACAAGGCAGACTGGGACCATGAATTCATGCTGTCGACAACAAATTCCAATTCCACAATCTGTGTGCCTCAGCAGAAATCCAGATCCATCAGACCGGGCTACATTATTCCAGTCTTCATCTGTCCAGTTTTGGTGGCCTATGCCCACTGCAGCGTTAGATTTCTGCTCTTAGCTGACAGGAGTGGAACACAACTTCTTCTGCTGTTATAGCTCATAAGCCTAAAGTTTCAATGTGCTGTGCATTATGAGATGCTTTTCTGCTTACCACAGCTGCAAAGAGTGCTTATCTGATATCCTTTTTACACCAAAACTACACCAAAACTACCCCCCTATATAACAAGTTTATTGAATGCAGAAAAAAACCCCCAGAGTCCTTTTACAATGCCTGCCAAGTTTGCCTGAGAGGACACACGCAACTGCAGGGAGCAATGTCACTGCATGCAGTAAGTGCACTCACAGAGCTCTGAAAGTCAGAAAAGGGGTGAACGAGGGTGCTGTGTTTACATCAATGCCGATTGGAGCCGGAGCCAATAAATACTGCATAGTAACTTGACCCTAGTATGGATGCTGATTGTATCCTTTTGCATTGCGCATTTTAGGGCTGGGCAATAAATCAAATTTTGTTTTCGATTACAATTTTGGCCTCCAATGATTATGAAAACAAGATAATCAACAGAAAACGATTATTGTGACGCATTCTGCTTCACAACAAATTTCATCCCCCTTACAAAAACCATCCAATGTTATCGGTTCTGCTCTCGGTACTGACGAGATTAGGAAAATAGATTTTGTGTTTGTTATTGCAATGTAAAACTTCTCTTGCACATTCTCCAACTCCGTTTCTCATTAAGGCATTCGTCTATGATGCATTTTCGCTGTTCCCTACACAGAAATGCATCTGCATCTCTCTCTCTGAACCTGTGTGTGAGGAGCAGAGCAGCCAGCGCTCTCACACACGCTGGAGCACTGTGCAACACACATACACACACTGCTCTTAGTGATAATAGAGAGAACTAAACGTTTTGCAGTGTGGTTCGGTCTTTTTCATGTAAGGACGGAAACACGGGTGAGAAATGTACAGTTTTCGACCGACGAGCTCGTAGTTTGCCCGTCGTTGCATCGGGAGTGTTTTGTATGCTGGAGCCTAAAGCCCACACACAGAGTTAACTACATTATACGAATATGGGTTAATGATGAAAAGTAACCATTACCCAGCTGATTGTTCTGGGTGCGCTCTTAAATTCAATCTGAAATGGACAGAGCATCATCTGAAATGTTAAGAAATTCAGTTTCAGGTCAGTCAAGGGTGGGGGTGGTGAGGGGAATGTATCCCACGTTCAGATATCTAATACTATATATAACTTATATCACGTATAATGGGAATAACTACATAGACACAAAGCTTATTGTTTTGAAATCAGTTTTTTTGTTTTTCTGTCCCCCCCCCCCCCCCCCCCAGTCAATGAGAAATCGTGTTGAATAATCGTGATTTTAATATTGATCAAAATGATCATGATAATGATTTTTGACATAATCGGGCAGCCCCATTTCTCTCCGCTGGCCAAAAAGCGAGCACACTCCTCTGCTTTCTTAATCACAGGTAGAGCAGATCTTTATAAAAGATTTCCGCCTACTTTATGAACAGCTTCATCATGAGTGAATGATGAATAAAAGTTTGTTTTCTGTCTTTTCGTCTTTATTAATTAACCATTAAATTCACTTAGCAGAGGCTACCAGCAGCTACCAGACACTTTTCAGGTGGAATGTTTCCTTGCATGTTACTCAAATGCATGATTGATGTTTGGAAAATCAATCAATACACCTTAAATGTCAATATGACAACTTTGACAATTTCATTTCTTTTTATTAGCCCTCTTCATGACATACGATTTAGTGATGATTGGATCATCAAGTACTTGAAATTAATATAAATATCAACTAGATTATGTGAACTGTAGGGGGCGTGGGGGGCATATACGTTACGTTCTTCTCCTGTTCTGTCTGTCTGCCGATCTCCTCCGCTCTGTTTAATCACAGTGCAGCTCCTACACACAACATTACCATCAGCTGATCGGAGTGTGTGCGTGTGTGCTGGTGCGTTATATACGTTAAACTGTGGCTTGGCAAATGTAATAATAATTTAATACTACAAATATTAAGTTACTACATTAATGGGAAAACAAGTCAATTTTGCAAAAGGAATGAGCAATCAGCGATCGTTCTAATGATCACTGATCACAGATATCATCATCCATCAGCACAACCCTATCACTGGCAGTTGTTTGTTTTTCACACCATTCTGAGTAAAGTCTAGAAACTACTGCGCTTTAACATCCCACGAAATTAGCAGTTCGAGAAACACTCAAACCAGCCTGTCTGGCACCAACAATCATGTCACAGTAAAAATCATTGAGATCACATTTTGCCCTCGTTCTGATGGTTGATGTGAACATTTTGAACTCCTGACCTGTATATGCATGATTTTATGCATTGCACTTCTGCCACATGACTGCCCTACTCCAGCTGCCAAAGGGCTTCAACAATGTACTGAAAAAAGGGTGTGAGTACTTTTGTAAATGAGAGATTGGGAGTGATGGGTCTAAACCCTTTCTGAAGCCACTGTAATTAATAAAAAATGTGATTCAGATATCTATTCCAATGTGGCGACAGTCAAGAATAGATCACTTGTAAATATGGACTTCAATGTTCATAACTCTGACTCATGCAGTGCAAGGACATTTAACCTGTTGGTCTTCATCATCAGCTTCATCATCACCACCATCTTGACAAACAGTCTGAACAGAGAGAGAAAAAGATCAACAGTCACCTAGGAATCATCATTTATGTGAAATTGTTTTATCAACCTTAGCTTTGGAAAATGATGCCTCCCCAGCCCCCATTAGTCTTCTCTCCTCTCACCTTCTTCTTGAGCACATCACGTATGACATAGCTAATCTCCTTAAGGTGTAAAGGATGTTTGAAAACCTCCTCCTTGCAGGATTTGATGACACTGTTCATGGTTTCCAGGATGCCCATCACAACCTGGCGCTCATGCTCCGTCCGAATCGTTTCCACAAAGCAAGGAAGCACAATGTCCAGTAACTTCAGTAGGGCTGGACAATGGAAACAAGAATGTGGAGGAATTAAGTTAATATTATCTAAAGGCAACGACATTAATACCCGTTTGATAGTTAAAAACTTTTTCAGCTGGGGTGCCATGATCTGCTCTGGTAATTATAATTACACATTTGGCTGCAATAATTCATATTATGAATACTATGGAAAATCACGTTCAACCATCTACAACATACGGACAATATGACTTAATTTGCCAACTTCAATGACTGGTAAACAAGCAAGATAGCGTGCAAATACAAATGTAATTCATTCTTTTAACTTAATTTACAGTCTCAAATTTCTACGTCCTCCCCAGTCCGTATACCTTTGCAAAGGAGGTCAAAGTGTTGTTGTCAATTTGCTGCTCCTAGCTAGTGTCTCTTGAAATGACACCTTTGTCAATCATCCCGACTTGCGAATATGTTTTTGGTAGGTGGGTGCAGGCAAGGGAAACGAACCCGGTGCTATGATTGGTTTAATTATTCTTATTCTTCTTTTGCTTTTCGACAGACACTCATTGGCATACACTTGAGTACTACACAACTGGTCAAACTCAAAACGTGGGACCAGCATTGACAAATTGTACTATTAAACTTTGATGTCAAAATGCATTCCTGCTACACAAACTGCTTACAGGCTGGCAGGTCTGTATAATCTAACAGTATAAATCTGCTTAGAGCCAACTTGTTTAATTTCCCTTGATGTTGTTCATCAATAATCCCGATTGCAGCAAAAAGCAGAACTGCCCATTTCTGTATTTCCTAAAATAATAGCAGAGTTCCTGAGAAGAGAGCTTTACCATGGTGGTTGGCCTCAGTGGGATTCTGCTTCCACACTTTGTGCTGAGCTCGACAAAACTGGCCCATGGCCCCAAATGCTGCCCTGCGGACATCCTCGTGGGGAAACTAGGGAGGTAGGGAAGCATACAAAAACATAAAGTTACAGCACAGTGGGTAGTGTTGCATAAAACTAAAACAAACAAACAAACAAAAAAAACCACACACACACACACACACACACACGGCTGATTAATACATTATTAGTCATGCTATCCATTATTACATTTACTCATTTGGCAGACGTTTTTATCCAAGAGACTTACATGAGAGGGAAAATATTAAAGCGTCAGTGCAGTAGGACTTTATTAGTCCGTGGTCCCATCCTAACAATTTAAGTGCAACCAGTGAGCATAGTGCAGCACTCAGGGATCAATTCCAGCTCTATTAATCTAATTAGCATCTTTTGAGAAGGAAGGAAAGCTACACAAATGCCTCAGTCAAGTCTAATGGGATTAAACCCAAAACTTTTCCTTTGAGGTGAGAATGCCAAACATTAAACCAGCATGCCGCACCATATCACAAAAACAGGAGGTTCACACTGAATTTAACTGAACACATGATTTTTTACGCCAACTCATTCCTATCAATTAAATAAATACCCAGATTGCTATGAACCAGAATTTACAAAGTGTCTTTAACTTTATCTTGTGCTTTGGCAATATAACACATCTCCACATCAAATGTCTTGCTCCACTGAGATAATGTGAAAGAAAGTCAATTACAGATAACCAATTTACAGTAACTGTGCTAAACACCTTTTAAGGTCTGAGTTTGGTTAATGATTCGAGTTCAGAACTTGCAATTATCTATCTGCCTACAGGCACTTCCATTTATAAACAGACACAAAGTTGTGGAGGCACAATGTATAAATACAGATCACCAAGTGCCCTACACAGCCCATTAGAGGGATGACTGGGCCAATCAGCCAGTCAGAGCAACTTACATCTCTCATCTCATAAACCTGTTGGAAGCTGGACTCCAGGAAGGCATGAAAGGCAGCACTGTCAAGGGAAACCACAGCCATGCAAGTTAAAAATTAGACAATGAAATTAAGTTACAGGCTTTGAAAGAACATCTGAACAAATCAGACAGAAAATAAATTAAAAACATTAACCATCACTAACCATCACTAGCATAACTGCACTTTAGGGATGGGAGATCTGCCCAAAAGATCATATGACAATCTAGAATCGTAATCCACAATCTGAATCATTATCTGCATCCCATTTTCCATCTAATTTTATTCTGAAGTTCATGTTATGCGAGTGTGGAAGTTGTGATTCATATCTTGATGCTTCTTTCGGAGGTTTGTTCAGTTGCTATTCTTTGCCCACAATGCTGTCTTGTTTACAAATTGTGTCACAACCAATCACATTTTTTGCTTAGTTCATATGGGTATTTGATAGCGCTGTTATTTATTTATTCATGAGGTGCAATATGTAAGTATTTTAAATAGAAAATTCAGTTGCTGCTCTGGCTTGTCCCGCCTCCTGTTTTCCTGTCTGCAGGCAGGTCTCTCATCCCGCAGGCGGAGTGCAACTCCACCGTCTTGGACTGCAGCTGGTGACGATGGTTCTTGTTCTCGCACAGGTGAACTTGTACGAGTCACTATGCCAAACTTGCCGAGGCTGCAGAGCAGAACAAGGACTGATGTCACCAGCTGCAGTTAGTAGGCTAGCTGTTTAACAGTTAACAATAGTGTCGTTAGCAGCTATTGAATTCTTGAAATTAAATATCTAACTATAGCACCTTTTGATGATCTGTACGATCAATATGAAAAGTAAATAATATGCCAAAGTAAAATTGTCCACAATTTAAGATCGTCAGATCGCCCAGCCCTACTGCACACCGAATAAGTGAATATATATAGCGATAAAATTCCTGAGACTAGCATCATACTAGAAGAGAAATTCAAGAACCATCATATAAATGCTAAGCCTAGATCTAAAATCTGTTAAAAATCCAACCCTGTGTTGAAGGCTATCTCTCCCAGTGCATCACAGGCATCCTCCTTCTCATCAATGTAGGCATTCTCAACACTGAACCTGAGAGATGGATAAACATGTTATCAGATGCATAGAGAGCAAGCCTTTGCCCAACAGGAGTAGTAAATATGCATGCATGTTGTGAAGGAGTTTTCATACTTTAGTGTTAGGCCTGACTCGCATTCCAAAGGTTCAGGTCATAAAGTCACTGTGTTATGCAATAGTTTACCATTTAGTTGTTATTAAGACTAAAAGTAGCCATTTGGAGACACTTTTAGCCTCTGTTGCTAGGGTAACCATGGTCTTATGGATAAGGATTTTTTAGTATATGTGTTATGGATAAGGATGTAGAACATAAAGCATAAACTTAGAGAATACTGCCCAAATCCAGTTCTAGTCAAGGGTGAGCTAAGTAGGGGAAAGGGCAAGACACATGTAATATTAATTAGGTAAGAGAATGTGACAATGGTCAGGTTTGAGTGACCAATAGTCTTAAGGAAGTGTTGCAATCATGAGATACCTAGAAATATATACAGCATGTCAGATCAGACATCTTGAGAAAATTGTTGTTGCACTACTCTGGTTCACTTGCTGTCATCATTTTCTCCATGGCGTGTAGAACTTACAATAAATACTTCTGCCTGAGACATCTGAACTTCTGGTGATCTTCAACTCACAAGATTTTCTTCACACATGTGCAATCCAGACTGAAAGTATTTGGATAGTTGCACTTTTTTTTTTTTTTTTTTTTCTTTCACCAGCACAGTAATTCACTATGTTTACATTTTATGGGTCATTATGTTATTTAGTCTGGCTCACTTTAGTATAGTACTATACTGTAGAACTCAGTTTCCATTGCTGTCATGGACAACTGTTGTCCTCATGATTCAGTGGTCTAAGACACATGCTCTATGACTTCAATGTGACCTCATCGAATAATGTTTTTATTTTTTTCTGTCTCTCTATACTGTCTGTTGGGAACTCTGTTTGTGCACATTACTGCTGTGTTTTAAAAGTAATTTAATCCAAATACGGTCCCAGTCAAAAGTTTTGACTGGTACTGAATGTCAAAAATATGTACTTGGTATTTAGTTCAAACCAAATGTGCTAAAGCAATAAAAGCTGAAGAACAAAAAATGTGTAACTGTCCAAAAACATATGGCCTGGACAGAATACGTGTGCATGTGTGAGACTCCTACCCTGCAACATCGTGGACATCCGACTCAGTGTCATCTTCTAGAAAATCATCTACATCTTTGTCTTCCTCTTTGTCATCATCATCATCCAGCAGGACAAATGTCTTGTCCTCCTCAAGGTGTGCCTGTAGAGAGACGAGGATGAAAACTGAAACATTGTGTTATGTTTATATCATGGATAGCCTCTTACACTACTTTGAGGGTGCTGCATGTATATTTTATTTTTTATACCATGATGCCTTCATTAGATTTGAGGGCAAGCAGCATGACTGTTGTAATAGCAGTGAGGTGAGGAGTCAGGCAGTCAGGGCTCACTGTGGATACAGCAGAATACAGACTGTACCTAACAGAGGGAAAGAGAGGTGAAAGAAAAATGACAAAAAGTGGGGATATTTGGAATGGATTTTATGCTCTACTATTATTGCTGAAAAATCAACAAAGCAGAAAGATGGCTGCAACAGGGTACATGCAGTAAGAAAGAAATTATCTAGAATATAAATACAAAACCCCTCCTATTGATAATCGTATGCATCTTCAAATCTAAGTTACATACGTGCAGCGTCTCAGGTCAGGGTCATCAATGGTGTCAGTAAGGTTGAGGCCCAGCCGGACACACTCTGCAGCAAGAGGACTGAAAACATCTTTGCCAATTGTACGGGCCAGCACAGAGAGGGTATCTGACAGCAGCAACAAAACATGAATAACCTCCATTCATTCACGCTGTTGACGTTGAGTCAGATGCATTATTTCATTGCCTTAAGTACAAGAGAAACTAAAGAATTTCAAAGACTAGATAAGTCAAGGGATAAGTCTAAAAAAGTTTGTGTTGTAAATATACTAATATAACAGCTTTTTCCTTCAGATGCAAATCTCTGGGGTTTACCTACCCAAGGACTGAGTTTGTAGAGACCTCATTTCCTCTGTGGTTGTGGTCAGGAAGCCCTTAAGGCTGTCAATAACTGGAGGGAAGTAGGGAACCAGCAGCTCTTTGGCAGCATTGGCTAATTAGACAGTGATTCACAATGGTTGAGAGTTACTTCACTTTCACAATATTTTCTCTGCAAGCTTTTGTCATAGTGGGCCAAGTGTTTACAGGCTGACATTAAATCAACAACCCTACAGGGCTCTACACTTTTTAGACATGTTGAATCAAGAACTTTGGGAGCACAATGAAAAATGTATCAAATAATGTGTTTTTTCTTAAAGCAAAAATGTATTTTAGCACATCTACAACAGATAATACACCAACTATAAAAAAGTACCTCACACAACTCCACGTCAAATAATCCCAGCTATCATTTAAGAGGAGCAGAATTGTCAAGTCAATACCACAATTCAAAATGCTCGCTATCATTGTCAATGTAGTCTGTTAACTACGAAGCAACACCATAAATCAGGATCTTAATCACGATCTGCATTCTATTTCCAATCTGATTTTATTGTGAAAGTCCTGACTGGAAGTTGTGATTCATCTCTTTCCACCACTTTGACACATTTTTCAGATGTTTGTCCACCCGCCACTGTTCTTCACCCACAATGCTGTCTTCTGTTTACAAATTGTGTCACAACCAATTACACTTTTTGCTTAGTTCATATGGAGTATTCATTTGAGATGCAGTCTGCAGGCAGGTCTCTCATCCTGTGGGTGAACTGTAACTCAATGGTGGACTGCAGCTGGGGATGGCGGTTTTTGTTCTGCTCAGTTGGAGAACTGGTACATGTGGAGCCCTAAAAGCTCATCAAGGACAGGCACCTAAATGAGCTCCTCTAATTGGCCAAAAGTTTTCCTATCTCTGAACAGTGCCCACCCCTGACTCAACAGATACACAAATCACTTTTGCTCCACATATTACAGAAATATGTGGTGCAAAGTGAGAGCATGCAGAACTTGTCATCTGTGAGCGAAAAAATTGCATTTGCGACTCGTAGTAGAAGATTCAAGTAGTTGTAGTTATTGACTTGTTTTTGTGTTACAAAAATATCCAAAAAAACCCAAAAACTTATTTTCGAGAAAATATTCTACAGGTGTGCAACTCTGATTGCCTGAATTCACAACATGATTTACAGATGTGCATATTTTGTGTATGACTTCACATCATTTGATACGGGGACTCAATCATTCAAGAGACCAAATGTTTCTGTGCTCCACTGGACAAAGGAACTCACACTCCACAGTTCCTCACCGTTCACACCTGGGGATGACCCTTCCCCCAACGGACCTTACTGGCCAGCCAGCGTGGGTCAGTGTGTGACATGTGACCCCCAAGGGTGTCACCAAACAAAACCAGATCTCCTTCTCCTCTTCAAACACTCTTCTCCTTTGGCTTGCTCTGGAGAGCAGCTCCAGCTCTCTCCTTTCAGTTCTTCAAAGGGCAACAAGGCCCCAGCCCAGGTCAGCCCTGCTACCTGAGAAACCAGCTCTCTCGCCGGCCCGCTACCAGCAGCCTGCAAACACTCTTCTCCTCAATAGCAGCGACCTGCTTCGGATTAACTGTGAGTGAACCAAGTTCTCTTCAGAATCATCAGCTACGACACAAGGCCAGCTGGTTTTCCAAGCAACAGGAGTTGTAGCAGAGTTAGCATGGAACAGCTAACTCTGTGAGGAGAACAAAGGAGATAACCGCAAAGCAACACAGCCAGATAGGACTTTACTCCACTAGGAAATCTCCCAACTCACTGGACTTTACACCAACACTGGAAAGGACCTCTTTGCTTGTTTCCAGGACTGGGTAACGTTAACTGACTGGGCCTAACCTTTCACAGCATAGCACTGCACAGCATAACTAAGCAGCAGAAGTCTTAACTTTGTTAATGCACTTGTTGATTGATGTCTTGTTGTTGTAATGTTGGCTTAGGTTGTGGTCAGTCATACAGTTAATCAGGTACTCGTATGTTCACACACATAGCAGTACGTCTCAGTTCTAGAACCTGCATGAAGCTAACCAACCCCCTCTAACCTGGTACCTTTAGATTGCATGAGCTAGGCTAACACAGAAACTCACACCTTCCCTCTCACACACCCCAGGTGGTCCAGCGGCCATTTTGAGTAGTTTCTTTGTTTACCGCCATCTTGTGTAGTCTTCTTTGTTCAGATCATGTGGTCACAGTGACCACTTTGAATCGGCCATCTTGCCTTTGTTTGTGTCCTCACAAACACACACACAAACACACACACACACATACACACACCTGTATAGACTAGATCAGACATTGTGTTTTACTCTGCTCCATGGTAAATAAATGCCTTTAAGTATAACTACTGGTGTGTTTAATGTTGCACAAGCGTGAATATTGCCAACCTCTACTTTGTAGAATTCCAATCCTTCAACTTTAACTTACTGTTGATTTGGTAGTTTGGTTATAGTTAGTAAGCTAATCGTTAATCAGAGTTCCAGATTAATGGTAATAATTTGAGACTAAAACCATATTGGCTATTTTGCCTATTAGTTTAGGCTGGTGCCCCGTAAACTTTAATTAATTTTAAAGTTATTATTTAATATTAATATTTTTAATATGAATATTTTCTTAATTTATGATAGCCAATAAATTGATAAACAACCGAAATTCAACATAGTTGGTGTCCAGCTCATGAGGTAGAGCTCAGACCCAACAGGGTGTATGAACGTGTTTTGCACTACATTCACTGGAACACCTGTAGCAAAAATGCAAGCTTATGAGTTTCATAATTTGTGATTTGTAAAACAGGATTTGTGCACTTGCAATGAAGAATTTCAGAAGGTGTAACTGTTGTTTGTGGGAGAGACAAAAATCGACAAGTATGCAACTCCTAAAGCATTTTTTCACTGTGACCTCAAATTTACTGATACAGGTGTGTGACTATTTTATACGACTACTAATTCCACTGTCACCTTCACCAGATGCAATTAGAGGGCTAGCTGTTTAACAGTTAACAATGGTCTGATTAGCACTGATTGAACTTAAATATCTAAATATAGCACCTTTTAATGACACGATCCTTACTATTCATGTGAAAAGGAGATCACATACCAAAGTAAGATTGTCCACCCCTACTCACACATTAGCCAGAAAAATTTACATTGTTTTCTTATGCAGGTCTTTGGACAAATCTTTGATCTCTTACCTATGGCACCTATGGCAGACACAGTGAGCTCTTTTATCTTGAGGTTTTCAGTGTTGTTGAGGGAAGACAACATAGTGTCCATCAGGGTGGGCAGGTATGGCTCAATATCTGATCCTATTTACAGAGAAAAATAGAGGAAATAAAGCATGTAGGTTTGTAGTTTTTAGATTAGTTTTTTTTTTCACCCAGAGGTTCATTGGAAAGTTTGGGTTATTTTAATTAATGTCAGGAAAGTCTGTGGAAGTTTCATGTCTTCTCTTGAGGTGGGCATGATATGCAGTTTCTTCTGTGTTAGTCATTTGTAAACCTCCTTTTTCCCTTACCCAGGTTTTCCATGAAGTTCTCTAGGGCGTAAAAGGCCTTGGTGACGTGGCCAATCTTGGCCTGGTTCAAGGATGAGAGGTATCCCAACAGCAAAGGCATCAACTCAGCACAGTATTGACTTACTTCGGGCTAGAGGTGGAAACAGAGTGAACTAGAATGACAACGAGCAGAGCGCCATGGCCAAACAATCCAACAGTTTGTCTTATGTTCTCAAGTATAGCTTTATTCATTTATTGTCTTTTTATTATCTGTTGTGTGAAATGATGACATCAGCATAATACAGTTCATACAGCTCAACAGCTGTGTGAAATGTCTCACTGCTAGGTCAAACACTATTGTTATTACGTAATTTTATCAGTTGCATGTTGAATGATGTAAGCTTTCCTAAATGGTGCCAGACGCATTGTTACTTACTATTAATAATAAGAACAACTCTATGTGTAATGTGGACTCAGCATTTTCTTCCTTTCTTCAAAAATCATAATCAAGATTTTGATCAATATTGAGACCACGATTATTCAACACAATCACTCTTACTTTTTTTTTTTAGGGGGGTGGTGCACACACAGTGCTCCCCCATGTGTGAGCACTGCCCCGCCCTTCACACACACAGGGTCAGAGAGAGATGCAGATGAAATTTTGCGTAGGGAATAGCGAAAATGCATAATAGACAAATGTCTTAATCAGAAACGAAGTTCATGAACGTGCAAGAGGACTTTTATGTTGCAATAACAAATAGGAAATCTATTTTCCTAATCTCTTCAGTACCGAGAGCAGAACCGATAATGTCAGATGGATTTTGTAGGGGAATTAAATTGTTGTGGAACAGAATGCAGCACAATCTCGATTATCTTGTTTTCATAATCATTGGAAGCCAAAATTGTTAACAAAATAACGATCGATTAATCGCCCAGCCCTAATACATCATTTCCTTAGAACTTGACAAAAATGTTGAAAATTCTCATGTTAAGGAAATTGTTAAAAAAAAAAGTCCTGGCTCTGCTGCTTTAAACAGATCCACACGAAAATTTAATGGATTCATACCTGGCCCATGTTATTTCAATGCTTTTTGTGTAATTCTACGGACAAATAATCAAACAAACGAACCAACAAACAAACATGGGTGAAAACATAACCTCCTTGGTTGAGGGAACAACAGAAAACTGAAATTTTAAGTATTAAACCCAAATTACAATCATCCTTTTATTTATGTAAAACTACAGCAGGAGTTGAGACCATGTTCTGAGACCTTTGGACCTCATTGTAGATATGTAGGATGTACTTACATTAGTATTACTACACTAGGTAAGCAGTGTTCTGCATCGGTATGAGTAAGTGCTAAGAGATTTAATATTGTACTCAGTACAAGCAATAATAACAACGACAACAACTGATAAATAATACATTTTCATTAAAAAGGTATGATATCAAAGTGCTATACTTTAAAAGTAACTGGATGTAAGCACAGAAATCAGCATGTGTACTATTGCATATGTTGTGATGTGTGTCCTGACTCACCTGTAAATGTTCAGAGAACTGTCCCAGGGCAAAAAGGCCCGCACAGCGCACCACTTGATTACCATCAGAAAGACTCTGGCACACTGTCTGCAGCATAGATGACAGCATCCTAACATAGATACAGACACACAGTTTAATATACTCAAATCTTTGTGATTGTTATTAATTAGCCAACAGACCATGTCTCATAGAGAATGTGTTTCCTCAAAGAAAAATAAATGACTAAGAGTGAAACTCAAGAGAATTTTATTTATGTCAACTGAACAGACTTGGTGCGTATGTGGTCAGCACATCCCTCAGCCAGCACAGCAAGACACATCAGACCCCCCTTCCTCTGGTAGGGGTTTTCACTGGCAAGGCAAGTCTGGATGAGGGGCATCTTAAACACAAGACACAAAGAAATACATTGTAAAAAGGCAGTATGTAAGTGTGTGCTCTTAATGATTTAAGCAGTTACTTAATCCTGCATTATGAATTTCCCAATATTTTTAATGTTAACTTTGAATGAAATGACTCAATGTGATTAAAAAGGAACTTAAGTATTACTACTACTACTACCATTTAGTGCAACAAATCACATTCTCGTTCAGATCATACATCTAGATGGCTTACCAGTTGTTGGAGCAGTTTCTCTGGAGGCATATGGAGTGCCATCGTGTCAATAATCTGAAAATACAGAAACAATTGAACAAGTTCAATCTTGCTTGAAACAGCATACTGAATCAGCTGAAGTTTTTGAGAAGAAAATTTTGTCCCAAAACAGGACACAACAAAAGGAAGACACAGTATATTAACAAAATTCAATAACTTCTCCCCACCTGTGCAGCACAATGTTTTGGGTTGTCATTGTCTGTGCCATCTCCACTGTCATCTTCATTGTCCTCTGGATCCTGCTCACCAGGTGGGGGAACTGCAATAAGTATGGGGAAAATCGCCTGCAGGATGGGGTTCAGCAGCTTCTGCTTCAGCACCGTCTATAAAGCACAGAAGTATTTTGTTTTACTTTTTAGTGAATATAATATCAAATACTTAGCCTAATACTAACCTTTGTTTCTGGTCGAGCCAGTTAAGACTGCAGGTAGTGAGCCAGAAAAGTATAATATAGTATATTTGTTTCTCTTTATTTTGCATGCAATCAAAAAGTGACTTAGCACAGAAATATGTATATCCAGGACACCTAAACATTTAATTCACAATTAATTATGCCATTTATGTTCTGTCATTTAGGGCTTTTAATTTATGTGTACCTCTGAATGCTATACAATATTCTTCTATACTAATTCCACCAATAAACAATGGCCTAGAAACTTTTATAGTGAACATTTTTCTCTAAACTCAGGTGAAGAAATTTTCCACAGAATTGAAAAAAGTTTGTTTCCCAATTTTCCAAAACAGGAACAAGAAAAGGTGAGTGAACCCTCTGGAAATACCTGTATTTATGTATAAATGTATCTTAAAATATGGTCTGATCTTCATCAAGTTACAATAATGAACACAACACAATCTGTTGTAACTAATAACAAAATATTGCATCAAACATTCACAGTGTAGGTTGAAAAAGTATGTAAACCCCTAGGGTAACAACTTCAACAAAAGCTAATTGCAGTCAGGAGTTATCTCACCTGGAGTCCAATCAATTAAACAAGTTGAAACAAAACAATGTGTGTTAGAGCTACTTTGTCTAAGAAAGAACACTTTAAAAAAACATTTGGAGTTTGCGATTCATAAATGGCATCTGCTGATGTGAACCATGCCTCGCAAAACAGAGCGCTCAGAAGACCTACAATCAAGAGTTTTGCATAAAGCTGGAAAGGGTTAAAAAGTTATCTCAATTAGTTTAGATATTCACCAGTCTACAGTTAGAATAATTGCCAATAAATGGAGATGAATACCGTAAAAGCTGGTAAATAAAACGCACCGTCAAAACAATTTTTTTTTTACTTTGAGTGCGTCGTATAAACCAGTGCGTCCTTTACACCAGTAAAATGAAGAGAAAAGTTGGATCTGGATATTGCTTAATTTATTTATAGGCCTATGGGTTGGATCCAACGCAGACCCAGCAGGTGACGCTATAAACTAGAGCTTGCATGTGTCGTCACAGTGCAGTGCATAAGCCGCCGGTAGCCACACAATGATTAGGCTGAAGTCAACTAGTTGTAGGTTACAGCTAGCAGTATTTACAGTGTGCGAGCCTACTGTTACAAACTCAACATGGCGAAAACAGAGAAAACTACAAGAATACGCTATAGAAGCTGCACAAAAACTTCACGTTGTTGATTTTGCTGAATGCAATGGAAATTGCCATGCGGGAAGACTTTAATGTCAGCGAGAAATTGATTTGTGACTGGTGGCGTGGCAAAGCTCAACTTGAGGCCATGAAAAAACAAAAGAGCTAAAAGAGGAAGAAAATGTTTGTGGCCAAGGGTGGAGGACGTTGTTTCTGAGTTGATTGATGGGCAAAGACAGTGTCTGATCCCCATGCCAAAAAATATGATCTCGCATTAAAGCAATTGAGGTGTCCAGAGATTTAGGCGAGGCAAATTTCAGTGGCTGCGCTAGCTGGTGTGATAGGTTTATGAAGAGAAAGGGACTGTAACTTCACAGAAGAACACACATTTCGCAAAAGATGCCAAGAGACTATGAAGAGAAAATTAGGAAATTCCAGCACTTCATAATTAAAGTGCATCAGAAGAATTCCAATTAACTCAGACAGATAGGGAACATGGATGACGTTTCCATGTGCTTTGATATGCTGCCCTATCGCACTGTTAATAAAACAGGCGAGAAAACAGTACATATTAAAAGGTCCAGACATGAGAAATCTCATTTCACCATAGTCTTGTCATGTTGTGCAGATGGAACAAAACTGCAGCCACTGGTCATCTTCAAAAGTACAACGGTCCGCAAAGAGCACATACTAGTCGGTGTCTCCGTAGGGGTACATGAAAAGGATGAATGCATTCAGGGCTGAAAGCTTTGAAAACAGACGTGTCCATCATTCCAGGCAGGATGACCTTAGTATTTTGCAGGCTCTAAATGTTGGAGTGAACAAGCCTTTTTTTGTTGTGCAGTTTTTGCCTTTATTTCAGATAGGGACAGAGAGAGAATGATAGGAATGTTGGGGAGAGACAGAGGGGATGACATGAAGCAAAGGGCCATGGGTCGGATTCGAACCCATGGCTGCTGCGGTAAGGACTGAGCCTAAGTGGTATATGCTCTACCAGTTGAGCGTGCCCCTGAACAAGCCTTTTAAAGGCTGGGTTAGGCAGAAATGGGTGGACTGGCTTTCAGGTGATTGCTCTTTTACACCTAATGGAAACATGAAGAGACCTGCACTGGTCACTGTGTCACTGAGTGGATCAAAGAAAGTTGGGAAGACATTCCCACAGAGCTTATTGTGCAAGCATTTCTGAAGCAGGCAGGGTATCCATGAGGTGCACCATGACTTGTATTCTTGACACTTATTACTCATTACAAACAAAAGGAAATATATAGGCAATTTATTCATAGTAACTGAGGGGTGACTTTACCTTGCTCTTCAACTTGATGAGGAAGGCTATGCAAGAGAGGGCTTTCACTCGCACAGAGTCTCTCAGTGCAGTGTCACTGCCCACCTGATACAAACACAATATGTTAAGTTCTCATCGAGCTTTAGGAAACGAACATCATTTGCCAGTTCAACAGTTAAAACTCTCATGTATGGCCCATAGCTTCAGATAAACAATATTTTGTTAAGTTAAAATGAAATTCAGAACACAAAACTGGGGAGGAAATACATTATAAAGACATTAATCTCCTACCTCCAAGCAGAAGCGGACAATGTCAGCAACATGAGGGACGATGATAGACACCTCGCTCTCCATGAGCTCATTGAACACTTCCATGGCCTCACTGGCTTGGTCCTATTCAGACACAAACAAACCCAATAATTCAACAGGTCTGATTTATCCATACACTTGACTGGCAGCAGAAAACAGCAACACTTGTCATTATATGTCTTTAACATATCACAGTTTACTTGGTCTGCTTTGATGAGGTGTTTCAGAGCAACAATCAGACTTGGGATGATAGAATGCATCTGGTTCTGTAGAGAGAAAAATGTCACTTCAGACATTAAAAAGTGTAGGTTCTAGGTATTCAAATTGACCATATTTTAGATACAATTTAGGGCTAAGACTATGGTTAGATTTATGGTAGGGACTTAGTTTACTAGCTTGCATTATGATGTATCAGAAGGTCATGCATTAACACATCGAAATCTATCCAATCTAAGGTGGTTTGAATGTCTATATACTATTTCAAACTGTACTTGCAAGATATCAAGGGGAAAACAATAATACTACCATCTCTTCTGAGCCAGTGTATGCAGTTATGGCTGTGAGGGTTAGGATGCAGTAGTACAGGGCTGTTGGGTTTTTGTGGTCCTGCAGTATAGCACTAAACAGCTGCAGCAGCTGGCAGAAATGAGGCTTGAAGGCCTCTGGGTTGGAATCCATCACTTTATTCAGCAGCAGGAGGCCAACCTGTTAGGACAAAAGAGCATTTACATTCTTAGGATGTTATTGAAAAAGACCATGTAATACAATGTAACATGAGTCTGAATTGTTTGAACATCTCTAAACACCTTGTCTAAATTCCTAACTGTTCTATGAGTCCTGTACCTGTCTGTCATGAGGGTTGCTACTCTTGGTGGATTGATTGAGGAGCTGCAGTAGGGCAGGCCAGCGGTCTGGTGTCTCATGTTTAACCATCACTGCACACAGCTGGGAGAGCGAGTGCTGCACTGTGTGCCTGTAACAGAAACAGATATAGACAGGACTCCCTGTTTATTCATTCACGACATTTTTCAAGTATGTATAGCTACATACAGCTTGGACACACTTTCCCAAAATGGAAAATTGTGCCCATTTTTCCCAAAATGGGAAAGTGTGTCCAAACTTTTGACTGGTACTGTGTGTATAAGTAATATGGGTATACATCAAGTAACTTCAAGTAACATCTGTTTCATCTGTATCTTTCTCTGTGTCAGTTTAATTTAGAACAAAAAAATCAGAGAAATTGAAGACAAAGTAAATTATTGTTATATAGAAGGAATAGCTTACTCTGTTTCCTGCATGAAGGCCTGCAACACCACCACCTTAAGGCTGTATGAGCAAAGCAATCATAATTAGAAATCATTTTCAACTTAATTTCAACTATAACAACTGGGTGTAATGTTACAATAGTGTGAAATTTTTCACTGGAAAGTTATGAACAAACCTCTCTCTGTCGTTAGGGCTAATCTTCTTCCAATGTTTCTTTACTCTCAATCTCAGCATGACTGCAGCTGACTGACGAATCTAAGAGGTAATATGAGGAAAAGATTTCAGATAGTTTACATACAGTGCATCCGGAAAGTATTCACACCCCTTCACTTCCCCCACATTTTGTTATGTTACAGCCTTATTCCAAAATGGATTAAATTCCTTTTTTTTCCTAATCAATCTACACACAATACCCCATAATGACAAAGCGAACAAGTTTTTTTTAGAAATTCTTGCAAATTTATTAAAAATTAAAAACTGAATCGCATGTCGCATGTACATAAGTATTCACTCCCTTTGCTATGACACTCAAATTGAGCTCAGGTGCATCCTTTTTCCACTGATCATCCTTGAGATGTTTCTACAACTTGATTGAAGTCCACCTGTAGTAAATTCAATTGATTGGACATGATTTGAAAAGGCACACACCTGTCTTTTTTTTTTTTTTTTTTATGCCTTTATTTGATAGTGCAGTAGAGAGAGACAGGAAATGGGGAGGCAGAGAGAGGGGGAATTACATGCAGCAAAGCACATTTCTGCAGCATTGAAGGTACCGAAGAGCACAGTGGTCTCCATCATTCGTAAATGGAAGAAGTTTGGAACCACCAGGACTCTTCCTAGAGCTGGCCGCCCTGTCAAACTGAAGAATCGGGGGAGAAAGGCCTTGGTCAGGTAGGTGACCAAGAACCCGATGGTCACTCTGACAGAGCTCCAGTGTTCCTCTGTGGAGATGGGAGAACATTCCAGAAGGACAACCATCTCTGCAGCACTCCACCAATCAAGCATTTTTGGTAGAGTGGCCAGACGGAAGCCTCTACTCAGTAAAAAGCACATGACAGCCCGCTTGGAGTTTGCCAGAAGGCACCTAAAGGCCTCTCAGACCATGAGAAACAAGATTCTCCTGTCTGATGAAACCAAGATTGAACTCTTTGGCCTGAATGCCAAGCGTCACGTTTGGAGGAAACCAGGCACCTCTCATCACCTGGCTAATATCATCCCTACGGTGAAGCATGGTGGTGGCAGCATCATGCTGTGGGGATGTTTTTCAGCGGCAGGAACTGGGAGACTAGTCAGGATCGAGGGAAAGCTGAACGGAGCAAAGCAGAGAGAGATCCTTGATGAAAACCTGCTCCAGAGCGCTCAGGACCTCAGACTGGGGCGAAGGTTTACCTTCCAACAGGGCAACGACCCTAAGCACACAGCCAAGACAACGAAGGAGTGCCTTCGGGACAAGTCTGTGAATATCCTTGAGTGGCCCAGCCAGAGCCCAGACATGAACCCGATTGAACATCTCTGGAAAGAGCTGAAAATAGCTGTGCAGCAACGCTCCCCATCTAACCTGACAGAGCTTGAGAGGATTTGCAGAGAGGAATGGGAGAAATACCCCAAATACAGGTGTGCCAAGCTTGTAGCTTCATACCCAAGAAGACTTGAAGCTGTAATCGCTGCCAAGGATACCTCAACAAAGTACTGAGTAAAGGGTGTGAATATTTATGTACATGCGATATTTCAGTTTTTTTATTTTTAATAAATTTGCAAAAATTTCTAAAAAACCTTTTTCGCTTCATCATTATGGGGTATTGTGTGTAGATTGATGAGAAAACTCGCTCAACTGAGAGAAGCAGCTGAATTTTAGCTAATTAATGCTTTGGTTGTCCCATTCTCTATAATAACCTGAAAATATCTACCAAGTTTTATGATGATTGAATAAACGGTAAATGAGTTATGGCCAATATTAGCTAAGCCCTGCCTTTCGCAAAGACATTTCAGTTGATGGCAGCCATGTTTTTAGACCGATCTCATTCATTTTTAATACAAATGTGCCTCTCAGGCACCCAAGGCTGTATACCAAATTTGGTATTGATAAAGTAAACATTCGAAAAGTTCTACTCATTTTAGTGTTTTTAATGTTATGCTAATTAGCTCAAAATCCATAATGGTAGTCACTATTATCACAGAGCCTTTTTGTAGAGAATATTGACCTATAACTGTGAGGTACATTTGAAGATGATGGGACTCTCGGTGTGGCGGGGGCAGCCTTTCAAATTAAAAAAAAAAAAAAATTTGACTCTTAATTATAGTGCCACCATATAGTCGAATGTGACAATAGTTTTGGTGAAGCATTTACACACCATTTGGAGTTATGATACCAATTTTGATGTGTCTGGCTCGTTCCAGCTCTCTGCAGATTGATCATCAATCAATAGGGTACTTCATATTTTCATTAATACTCCCCTCCAAAACATGTGTACCAATTTTGGTGAAAATCTTTTCAACCGATTTTGAGATAAGTATTTTTGGCATTTTGGCCCCCTAGAGGTCAGGCTCAAAATGCATTGGTACGCCTACTCCCTGTCCTGTCCCGAAGATATGGACCAAGTCTCATGATGATCGGACCAATGTTTAATGGGTTATGGCCAAGATTATATATATTGGGCGTGGCCTTTTGAAAATGACTTTTTTTTTTGCCTTAATTACAGTTCCACCATGTAACTGATTGCGCTCATACTTCTTGGCCCAGTAGCGCACATCATTTCCAGTTATGTGGCCAAGTTTTGTATTTCTCATTCATTCCAGCTCACGGCAATTTGAGCCATAGCAGAAGACAAACAATACTAATAAACCTGAGCAAAAACAAAAGGGCTCTACCCCTTCAGGGTTAGAACCCTAATAAAACACTCCAAGTCTAGTGTATGGAGATATTTTGCATTTGAAGCAGATCATCAGGGACAAGTTATAGGCGAACAAAAGCCAGTATGCAAATCTGTGTCCTTCAAGTGAAAGGAAGAAATACCTCAGACTAATCTAAGCAGCACAAAGACAGGCATCTGGATCTGCACACAGAATTCAGAGCAAGTGAGTTTCAGTTGTTAACTTTATAATAACATATTGTCATAGTGTCTTGAAACGTTACCATTATTGTTTTTGATTTCTGGTATCTGTTGTAGCAACGCTCCACACAGAACAATCACAAAGGCTTATGTTATCCTGTTTAGGCTAATATAGCGACAGCTCATGACGTGAGCTGCGTACTCACAACATTAGTAAGCTACAGTCATTACCATTCAGTCTGTCAAAATATAATACTGACAGTTTAAATGATTTTTTCACACCACTGAGGTGTCAGTCAATCTAAGCTTGCACACTGACTATATGGAGGTGTGTGTGTGTATGTGTGAGCACACTGTGTGTGCAGCAGCCTCTATTTTCTATTTTCTTGTGGTATCCAATTTGGTATTGAGAAGCATGGAATTTTGTTGGTAATAGTACCCACTACCACTAATGGTATTGTGACATCCCTACTAGGGTTGTGACGATGGACGATGATATTGATGATAGACAACCATTAGAACCATCGATGATTGCTCATGCCTTTGCAAACGTCAAGCCGATATCTGACTAAGGATGGGTACCGTGCCCCGGTATTGAACAGGCCTCGGGGATACATTATTCAAGACCGCAGTATGAAAAAGCTCCAACCTTAACGGTTCTGCTATCGATATTTGAGCAGTCGCCTTTTTTTTGTTTTATTTTTTCTCCGGTAGATAAACGTTATCTTACACATTTATTTCACTAACTCCGTCAAATATCCGTCTATGTATGATATATTTTCACTATTCTCACAGAAGACGAGAGATCTGTCTCTCTCTCTTTGCCTGCCTGCTGTTTGTGAGCAGAGGGCAGGGGAGCGGGGCTATTGTTTCAGTGACAGATACACACAACAGACAGTGTCTTCCTCAAAAAGTGTCGATAAGAGTACTGTTGAAGTACTGGATCAATAAGCAGTATCAGTAAGAGTAGTAGTATCGTTAAAATCATTAAGATACCAATCCTTATATCTGACTTGTTTTCCCATTTATGTAATAACTTACTATTTGTAGTATTAAATTAATACTAAGTTTAAGTTGCCTGCCACAATTCAATGTACACTCCCCTCCAACAGTATTGGAACAGTGAGGCCAATTCCCTTATTTTTGCTGCAGACTGAAAACATTTGGGTTTGACATCAAAAGATGAATATGAGACAAGAGATCAACGTTTCAGCTTTTATTTCCAGGTATTTACATCTTGGCAAGACACACGAAAATTGGTATCATAACTCCAAATGGTGTGTAAATGCTTTACAAAAAATATGATCCTGTTCAGCCATATGGTGGCACTATAATTAAGAGTCAAAATTGTAAAGAGTTTGAAAGGCTGCCCCCGCCACACTGAGAGTCCCATCATTTTCAAATGTACCTCACAGCTACAGGTCAATATTCTCTACAAAAAGGCTCTGTGATAATAGCGACTACCATTATGAATTTTGAGCTATGTAGCATAACATTAAAAAAATTTAAAATTAATAGAACTTCTCGAATATTTACTTTATAAATACCAAATTTGATATACAGCCTTGGGTGACTGAGAGGCACATTTGTATTACAAATGAGCATGATTGGTCGAAAAAACATGCCCGCCATGGATCGAAATGTCTTTGCAAAGGGCGAGGCTTAGTTAATATTGGTCATAACTTATTAATCATTTGTCCGATCATAAAACTTGGTGGATATCTTCAGGTTGTCACTGAAAAGGGTTGGCATAAGCCGCTCCACCACTACCAGCTTACCATTGGCCACATTTCGATCTCACCTCTCCTCGCAAAACTCCAGAAGAGACAGGACCATGGACCTGCTGAATGTTAATGTTAAAGAGGCCTGGCTATCCCTTACATAACTTTTTATACATTTGCATAAGTATATTTTTCCACTTCACTCACTGTGTACCATTTTATTGTAGTTTTTACTTTTTTTCTTCCTCTTTCTTGTGTGTTCTGCAATTGTAACAAATCAATTTCCTTGCAGGGATCAATAGTTTTTATCATTTTGACAGACAAGAGCTGAGACCCATCACTCTCTTTCTCTCTCATACACACTGGAAATTATATTTGGATCCCATGGGATAAGTAAATTCACACACTTCTCTCTCACACACACAATACCTGTGGATTTTTGGAGCCACTCATGACAGCACACAGCGCTGGAATAATGGCTGGGTCTTCGAAAGCCCGTTTCAGCTGGGCTGTGGCCTAAAAAGGACAAGAAAGATCTTACTTAGTTCGACTGACTGCCACATATACATTATTGTAGAATCACAGGACAGCAATACATTTAAACGTGAAGCCAAAAGATTCCCAGACCAAGCTTTAAATTTTCCCTTTTCTCAATGAAGTCACTTCACTGACAGTAAGCGGCTAACGTAAGAAAATCGGTCCTATATGCCATGACCAATGTTCTGACAGTTTGTTAATCATACGTTACCATGTTAACTTAGCTGATTACCTAGCTTAATTCGACAACAGTTAGCTTTAACCGTCGATTTTCAAATTTGTCATCTGGATTACAAACTACTGCGAACGTGAACAAAGTTAATGTGGCATCACCTGCTGAATAACTGCATTGTCGGGCTGTGTAAGCTGTAAAAGAATTTTCTCAAGTTCCGCTGGCATCTCGATAGCTCAGAGGTATCAGCTTCTGTTAACGTTAATATTCCTAATAAACCTAGACAGACTAGTTATCCTTTCGCGGTGTAGGTACTAGCGATGTCCCCGTGGACAGGTTCAATCGCTAGCTATCGAGTTAGCCGTGAAAATTCACTTCGAAATTCTCGGATATTTATTTTTAGTTATCGAACCAAGGAGCCGAATACTAACAGGTTCGATTTCCGTCTGATCTGTTAACGGTTCAACTGCCTGCACGTGGGACGGAACCGGACAGTTCTTCTTCTTCTTCTACTACTACTACTTCTTCTTTGGTGAGGTGGTTGACATCCAACAATTAGGTGTATTACCGCCACCTACTTGGCTGGAGCGTGGAAAGGCGAAAACTGCAAAAACGCTGCAAAGGGATGAGCAGTTTCCATTCCGCACAAGGTTCAATTACATGCGCTCATTTATAAATACAAACACACATACTATCAAATATATATTTTTTTAAATTTTATTTTTTATTTCAGCCTCTTTGAAAAAAACGAATGATTGCTGCCCTACTGTCTTTTATATCTACATGTAACAATTTTTCTAAACTTATCTCTTGCACTCTCCCGTTTCTACATTTTTGCTGATTTTCTTTGGCCCTTTGATATTTTCCACATCTTGTTAATACATGTTCACCTCTGTCTCTCTCTTTACATCCTTCATACTGCCCTGTGTTGTGTTTTCCCATTAAGTGCATAGTTGCATTTAACCCTGCATGTCCTATTCTTAACCTTGAGAATGTAATTTCTTTTCCTCTGTTTTTACCTATTGTCTTTGTTTCTCATGACTCTGCTCATTATACAAGTGTCTTCCTGTCTCAGTGTCCCTATATGTAGAGACTTCTTTTTTATTTTTTGTCATCAATTATTTATTGCATAATGGACAGGAAGTAACAACACAAAATATACTGGAGAGATGAAATATATGCAAAATGTAGTAAGTCAAGTGTGCAAGTATATTGAGAGCCCCCCAGCTCCATCTACAAGCATGCAAAGAGAAAAAAAATTACATAACAAAAAATAATAAGAATAATATAAAATAAATAATAAGTAATAATAATAATTACAAAATATGAACAAAATAAAAAAATAGCAATAATAATAATAATAATAATAATAATAATTTATCCCCAAATTCCCATTATCCCCATTCCCCACCCCAGATTATTGATAAAGTCAATTCAAGTTGTTTCATACCATTGAAATATCAAATCTGTACATGCACCCATATGTCCACATATATATGTGCATGCATGCATGCATGGGCCCCTGCACCTTCTGCACCCACATATACACATTAAAAAGGCATATATATACATATACATATATGCACACATATACATACATGTATGCATACATATGCATACACATGTATACCTACATATATACAGGCATTTAAACACCCAGACGTATACACATACACATGGGTATAACACATAACAAATACCAGAAATTCGTGTAACTTTGAGGAATTGTCTGATTTTTTTTCCTGCAGTTCTGTAATATTTGGGGTTTTGATGCTTTGAACCTTTGAAAGGAAAGCTCTAGTTGGTCAGTCTCTCTGAATGCTTATAGCCATTCTTTAATTGATAAGGAGTGCAGGGGTTTCCCTCAGTTGACCACCATCCTTTTGGCTGCAGTGAGCACAGTGAAAAGTAAATGTCTGCTTTTGTTTAGCTTCTGTGCTGAGGTATGATTGAGGAGTAGTATGTCCTGTGATTTAGGAATCTGTAGCCTCAACAGAGTGGAGAGAATACAGAACACTCTTTCCCAAAAAGCTCTGACCTCTGGGCAGTCCCAAATCGTATGAATAAATGTGCTAATGGTGTCATCTGTACAAAAGGAACAGTAGGGGTCTGCTCTTTTTTTCATTTGGTGAAGCCTGTGGGGAGGGAGATAACCCCCGTTATAATGTATCATCTGGTGGTTTGGGTTTCTTGATGACAAGGATAAATTGGTCCATACAACTTTCCAGTTGTTCCAGGAATTGGGATAAAGTCCTTTCTCCACAGTTTACCTAAAAGGAGAGGTCTGTAAGAGGCTTTCACCAGGATATTGTACAACCCAGAAACCCTTTGGATTTGTCTTGAGTATTATTTTTCTTTTTTGATATTACTATCATATTTGCTTCATTTTGCTAATTACCACTTACACCTTGTTCCTGTTTAATGCCTGTTTAGCCACATTGTCTGCTGCTTCATTGACCACTTATGCCCATACATGTGCTGGAACCCAGACAAATTTAATTGGCATCCCTATTTCCACTATGTGGGAATATAGCAGAAGTGCTTCGTAAAGTATACTGGCTGCTTGATCTGTGGTTTTGTTTTGTGGTTGTTACTTACTAGTACTTAACTTGAATCTGAACAGGTAATTACTATTTCTTCTTGTCTAGTTTGCCTCCATTGTAGCAAGATTACTACTTCTGTCATCTCTGCTGCAAATACAACAATATGATCTGAAACCCTTTTAGATTCTGATATTTCTAATTTTGGTAGCCTATTACAAACAATGCTCCAACCCCACCTGATTCCATGTTTTGACCTGTCTGTATATATCCAGATGGTCTTTCCATAATATCAACCTGCTCTCTGAAGTTATATTTGATATTATTTCTTTCCATCACCAGAAGTGAAATATGAATGATAGGTTGTTCTATCATCCATAAAAGAATTGCTGCAAAAAATACTGTTGGGTTGTATTTACTGTACGTGTTTTGAGAATCAACTCATCTGCAATTTGATGTCTCCTTCCCACTAAAAGCAACTTTTCCTAAAATTTTATTTTGTGGGATGGGAACCTTCTCCTTTCAGTGATGTCCAATACACATCTGTTAGCTGGTGTCTTCTCAAATGAAGTGGCATCACTCCTGCTTCCACCTGGACTACAGCTAGGACTTCCTTCTTCCTCTTCTTCTTTTTCCGTTATATGGTAGGTGGCAACTAGGGTTGAGGCGCATTACTGCCACCTATGTTGGAGTGTGGACCAGAGTTCAATATACCCCTTAACCAGACAAACATACAAAAAAACATTTCACTGAACACTTAATTCTTTTGATCAGACCACTTTCATGCCGAATAATGCACCCCTGCTTGTATTTCAATACAGACACTTAAACATCAAATAATATTATTCATATCATATGTTCGGCTGTTTTAGCTTATCACGGTGAATTTCATACATATAACATTCATCTTGGCTAAAAAACCAGGGGATGCAAATCTCAGCAGCTCCAAAATAAGCCATGCCAAATAATGTACCCCCTGCTTGTATTTCATTACAGACATTTCAGTATCAAATAATGTTATCCACATTATATTTCGGACTGTGTTAGCTTATCATTGTGAATTTTGGGTTGATATAACATTCATCTTGGCTAAAAAACCAGGGATGAAAATCTTGGCAGCTCAAAAAACAGCAACGCTTAACAATGAACCAAGTGCATGAATGAATAGACGTTCCTTTTTCGGCCATTTTAGCTTGACAGTGTGAATTTCAAACATCCAACACTCACTTGGTCTGAGAAAGGGGGGGATGTAATGCAAAACACCTGCATCCACATTGACTTTAGAATCAAATGGCTCAATATAGGCTATGAGCTATTTGGACCATTTGGTATTGACAATTTAAATTTTTAATTATGACCTAATACCTTAAGCACTGGTCAACAGCTGTAATCAGCAGTGCACCCACCACTTACACTCAAAAAGGACACATCAAGTAAATCTGAGCGAGGAATCTATCAGTGCAATCTGCCTACATTATTTAATCAAAAATAGTCTACTGACTGTACTGACTTTCACATCCATTCAATGGTCCACATTTGAAAACCTCACTACAGAATAGTTTTCTATAACGGTTTAAAATGCTGTGCCTATACAAATTCACTGATCAAGAATAGAAAAGAGCCGGCCTTCAGAAATGTTCAGAAGAAGCACTTCAAGAATGCTAGAGTCTAACAACTCTAAACTTTCATAAACTATAGACCCTGGATAATCATTTATAAAACCGATAAAGATGTTGTAATGTTTTCAAGCCGTACTTTGCCTTAGAAATCATTACAATGTCTGGTAGTTTCCAATTTAGCTGTGCGCAATTGGCATGCATTTCTGGTGAGAAGCAAGCAATGATGTGATCAGATTAGAAAGTCGGTGATCTTGGCGTTGTACAATATCTTCACAACACTTAAATGGAGTTTTTTAGACAATCATTTCATTACTTTTATTTTATGCAACTCTGAAAAAAGACCGAGGTCTGGACACCAGTGACCTCAGAGGTGGGTACAACCATGCAATCTAGACATCAAGATAATTATATATAATATAATAATATAAGTAATTCTACATATTCAGTAGGCCTATATCATATATGAACATTTTGAATTTAAAGCCCCTTCAGTGACAGTGTTAAAGAAGAGGGTTAATGTAAAATGGTTGTTTTTAAGGAACCTTTTAATGTTTAACTTTTTTTATTGACTCCAAAAGTAAAAAATAGCAAATTGATCTACTTGCCCAATAAAATGGATTTACTGCTGCCCATGGAGATTGGCTCAAATCAAAACACACACCTACATTCTTGCCCACACCCACAGCTACCTTTATAAACAGGCTCTGGGAGAGTGCTTTAAGTTTTTGCAGTTAATTGGCTTGCCTTAATTTGCCCCCTAGCTCATGTGGGTTTGTCTCGCTTGAGTTTAAGCAATTTTGGCAACAATATTTGACCGTATCTTGTATTTTGTTTTTACATTTTTATCGCTACGCTCAAAATCTGAGAAATGGCAGACTGGAAGGCGCAGATAAGTTACAACTACAACCCCTCTTACCATGCCTATGCTTATGGCCTTATGTACCAACCTGCGCCTGAGCAAAACCAGGGGAACTTGACCTGCTGGGGCGAAGCCGGAGTCACGGACTTGAACAACTACAACACCGGGGTAACACAGGCCTACTACGCCACCACCGCCAGGACCCGGGACGAGTCTCCACCTGGCAGTCCGGAGCAGCATGCCGTAAACGGCCATCACCACTACCAGGGTTCCGGGGTGGTTTACCTCGGTGACACCCAGGCAGGCCGTCTGTTCCGGGCCAGACCACACCGGGCTGCCTACGATGCACGGGCACATGGGGTCAGGCGAGCAGGGAGCGATTCAACTAGCGACTCGGAGCCGCACACCTCGCCAGGTTTAAATTTCTGAACCACATTTTATAAAGGAGGTTATAATATAAGAGAAACTCGGCCAACGTCTGTGGCCCTGTAGCAACTTCCACAATTACCTGTAACTTGAGGCCTCGTACCAGTGCTTGCATCTCCCCTTTGGATGCTTGAAGCGACGATTTCTTCCTCCAGAAATGGTTATTCAGTCTAATTCAATTTCCTCTTGGCTTTAATTGAATATTCCAAATATTCTGCCACAGTTTTTTATTTTTTTATTTTTTTTTTACTTGGCAGAAGCCAAGTGTCTATATCCTGTGACAGAATTTGAGACTTGTGCCAATACAACAAAATTAATTAATCTAAGGAATGAGGTTCAATGAGATGTTTTTTGTTTTTTTTCCTGTTGTATACAAACTTTAATGTACTATAATGTTGACTATAATGGTCTCTTTTGTTAACTTCAGCTGAAAAACAAAACTCCATACTTAGACAAATGAATGTTATGATCCCTCTTGACCATGTAGACTTGTGCTTACTTAAGTCATTGTTTGTGCCCCCTCACTTAGAGCCATGGAGTTCTAGCAGTAGCAGAGGAGGAAGTCTGCCCCAGATAGACTCTGCTACATGGACAAAGAAAGATCTTGGCAACGAGGCAGGCAGCAGGAGCTGCACTGCCAGCAAGGATGTTTCCAGCTCTCTGGTGGAGGAGCCACAGACCTTTGCTGTCACAAGGAATAAAAGCACCAACAACATCCCCTCTTTACACGTACCCTTAACTGCCACTAATAAGCTAAGTAATACTGTTGGAAATAACCCTAAAGGAAAGGTCCGGGCTGCCTTCTCAGAGAGTCAGATGAATGCTCTTGTCCAGCGCTTTAGCGTGCAGAGGTACCTCACCCCAGCTGAAATGAAGAACCTGGCGGAAATGACAGGACTGACCTACAAACAGGTGAGGAATTTGAGAAGTTTGTTGGATAACAAGCACAACAAAATTGAATTCATGTTCACTCTGTGATCAGCTGGGATCTCCCTCGAGTTTCTAGGTGAAGACTTGGTTTCAAAACCGAAGGATGAAGCTAAGAAGGCATCAGAAAGATACCAGCTGGGTGTCTGAGCGCTATACAATCAACAAGGACAGCCCACTTAATGGAACCATATACACCAACATTCCCTCACATATCCCATCTGTGAGTAGCTCCCATTATTTGTAGTAATTAAAATTTGTTCATATGCAATTATTATTAAAATATTCATATTTTGTTCATGTAATTCTGAACAAGAACTATGCATTTCACTGGATTGTGAATAATGCATTTTCCTTTATTCTTTCATTGTCCTGCCCAGGTTTCTTTTTAACTGATAACTGAGAACCAGGCTTGGGCATAGGGCAAAATTCTTTTAATGAAGGCCTAATGATAGCCTGGTTATGGCCTCAAAGTGAAGACAAAAAACAATCAAACAATATATTGTCGTCATATAGATCACTATATGAATTTGATACTATTACTAGAATGTTTTATCTTGCAGTATCAGGGAGAGGCCCAACCCCAGCTCAAGGAGCATTACAACCAGCACATAGTGGAGGCAGCCTTAAAGAAGACTGCTCCTCAGAACGTGGCCTTTTATTTGGCTGCTATGGGCAGTGCCGCTGGACCTCCTGGGTACCACTCCTGGTCGTCCACTTCATCCCAGACTGCAGTGTCCACAAGGCCCCAGGCAACTGGCTGGTCCATGCCCCCAGGTGTCAGCCAGTATGAATACAGTCCCAATGTATTCAACTTATCTGCAAGTAACACTGGGCATCATATGAGCTTTGAAACCAAAGATGAGGAGCCTGTCGACAGCTGAAAGTCTTTAAACACAGCCATAGTACATCATTCCAGCCAGCAGTTGTTTGAGCTCATGAGCATTTCTGTAAATGTTACCTGACAGCCATCTTTACTGTTTGTAAATGTGAATGTAATTTGTAATTAACTGAGGTCATTTTTTTTTTTTTGGCTGGTGTACATATGCCTTGTTCATACACATACTGTTCAAAATTATTTTACTGTTTGATCTTGAAGTTTTATTTTTATATGCAACTATTTAAGGTATGTTGGTGTGTTCTTTGCGCTTGGTGATACTAGATGAGTCCACATTGGATGCATTCTTTGTATTACATTTTTTTTTTTTTTTTTTTTGTTTTTTTAAAAGGCAAAGTACTGATACAGGTCTGATATGCTACACATTTTTTTTTTAATTATTATTTTTTTTTATTATAAATACAAGTTCACTTAAACTTGAAAAATTGTCTTCATTTCACTTTGAATGTTTTGCTGTAAGCATAACATGGTGACCTTGATAACATACATTCACATTACTCCTCTCTAATTTGTGATTGAATAGAGTATGATACACATGGTGTGACAGTTTTGCTATTAGCAGCTAATTTTAAATGCCATACTCCAATACTAGCTATCAAGACTAGGAGGCAGTAGATATGCATCAAACATGTCCAACAGCTCAAAAAAGTGTTGGACATGAAAAGTGTAGCATCTTTAGCTAACACAATTTAGGTTAGTGTTACCCTTATAAAATAAAGGGGAAAAATACAAAGTCTTGGTTTTTAAAAAAAAAAAAAAAAAATAAAAATCAGCCCAGAGTTGTTTGCTGGCATCATTGTATTAAAAAGCACTTTATTGAAAAGACAATATTTACAGTAGAACCAAAATCACAGTCAATGGGGACCAATAACATAACAATGACAATATTGCTCCCATCACCCACGGTTTGCAACAGCTCTTGAATCTACAAGGTATCAACAGTCCTTATGCACTGCAGGGCCATGAGCTTAGCAGGACTAGTGCAAAACATAATATCTGCTATTTTTTCTTGAATAGCCTGACAAAACTTTCTGTAAAGAATGTGTAGATCCTGCTAAGCCTTGATAGACCGTGAAGTAAGAACCAGAGCAGATGATGCCACACTGCATCATACAATATTAATTCCACTCACTCGGATCTCATTGTGCATTTTACACATCCCCTACTGATGGAAATAGCCCCCTCCCCTACTTGCCTTTCATCCATCTATCTATCCACCCATCCATTTCTTATTCCAACAATGAAAGCTCCAGTAGTTCAGTAGCTCCTGTCAAATCAAGGTAAAGGCCCCTGTTTCTGTTTCTCCTCCCATTAACACCATAACAGTGCAGGTGTGTGTGTGTATGACTGAAAGAGCAAGAGAGGAGAATGAAGATTGTCCATGTGTGCTATGAGGAAATGTTTGTTTAGAGCTGTGTGTGTGTATGCACATTTCATGTCTAGTCCATCTTGAGGCTACGGTAGATGTAGCGAATAAATGCCAATGAGGCCCAGAATGACACACTGCCCAGCATCAGCGAGAAGACGAGCGCTGTGAGCAGAGAGTAGCCAAAGAACTCTGTGCTCTGAACCAGGCCACTCATAGAAGACCGGTTCCGGTAGTAGAAAATGGAGTAGACAAAGATGAAGAGGCCTGTGGAACCTGTGCTCAATACACTCCGCCACCACCACCGGTAGTCCTCACCTGACAGCAGGAAGTAGGTGAGGGCCACAGAGATGCAGGCGCCCACTGAGAGGAGGATTGCGAAGACACACAGCAGGATGCCATAGAGGGTGTAGTGCTCTCTGCCCCAAACTGTGGCAAAAATGTAGTACAGCTCCACTGAAATGGCACTGAGAAAGAAAATTGATGGAAAGGAGGAATTAGTGTAATGAATAGGAATTCAAGAGGCTTTACTTTCAACATTTTCTATTGGGGTAGATAAATCCTTAAAGCTCAATGGTCCCTCAATGATATTTTACAATAAATGATCCTACACTAATTCTTGATAAATAAAATCTGATTGTGGGGCATCCTGTTCCACTAAAAGTAGTTTTTATTGATTATTAATTGTAATTTAGAGTGAAGCCTTAAATATGATGCCATTTTACCTCCGGTGTTTATTCTGTACTAAACTTTTTTACTTCTCTGCCCTAAGAATATACAGAATGTAGAGGAAACATTTAATGCTATTCAGTTTTCCCTTAAATAAAGTTTAACCTTTCCACACCCGAGCATAACTCACCTGAACGGCAGGAAGCCGCCAATGGCCATGTGCACAGCTGTGTGTTTGTACCAGGGCTGTGTAGGGATCTGTCTGGAGATGTTGCGAGTGCGACAGGGTGCCTGGAAGCTGCCGGCTCTGTTCTTTCCCACAATACCTCCAATGACGGTGAGGGGGAAGCCCACCAGCACCCAAGCACCCAGCAGGAGGAGAACTGTGGTGGCCGGCAGAGCCTGAGTGGAACCACTCCACCAATGGATTGAGTTCACTACACTCCACGTCAGGAACAGAGGAGCTGTGGGAATGAATGACCAAGTGACGGAGAGGGATTGTTTTTAATTAGGCTAGATAATTCTAATAAAAATGGCCAATTACATCAGTGTTTTTAATTATGAAAATACAATGAAATAAGGCAGCTTAATTACTTAATAAGACCACATAATATTATGTGCCAGAAACATATTTTTAAAACACCTTCCTGAACCTGAACAAAGTACTCGTACAAAAGGCAAATGTCATGAATATCTTATTGGTAAATAAATAAATCACTAACTGAGTAGAGCAGCATTGTCAGCTTTGCACAGAATATAATACACAAGAGTTACTCTACCTATCCAGCCTAATTCTGAAAATTGGTAAGCCATTAGGCTTGGGTAAAATCATTCCAGTTTCTTTTCTAAAAGTTTCAGCTCAAAGTAAAAGTTGATGTTTACAACAATTGTACACAAATAAAAAGTAGCAAAGTGAAATGGCAGCCAGCATCATTGTTGGTGATATTTATTCTTGAGAAAAAGGCTTCATTTTTTTAGTTGACAGATTGACTAAAGGGATAAACAAAATAATAGTGTAGAGAAAACATCAAGCTGTCAGCAGAAATTAGTTTATTTGAATCCATTACTGATGAAATAAAGTTTCAGTACTCTGAAGTTACTTATAGGTACATTAATATGGTTAAGAGACCATGTTCAAATTAACCATGGGAGAAAAAGTTGTAGGAAAAAGTATGTGATGATTGTGAGTATAGATGAGTAAACTGTATAGAGTCAACATGCTTTTCCAAAGACACTAATGAAGTTGAGAAATAATTTGATTGCTCTTCAGCAGAGAGGTGGAGAGATAACAACATACAGAATGCCACTAAAAAGTGTACCTACCACCTTGTTTGAAGACACTCAGGAAGAGCACATGAGGGTTATCAATGAATATAATCAAATTGCAAAAAAAAAGAAAGAAAAAGAAACAGATAATTGATTGTGAAAATCAATACTCAATTGTGGAAAAAAAAGGAGCAGTACCGTGCCTGTCTGCCTTGCAACTTAGCATGTCAGCCTGAGTCTGCACTGAATACACTTCATGACAGAGAGGACTCACACAACAGCAGATGATTGAAAATGAAAGGGAAAACAAGCAAATAATTCTGTGGGGTAATGATGGCAGAGAATTCACTACCCAACTCAGCCACAGACAGAAGTTACAAATTTAGAAATACTTTGGATTTTAGTCAGTAGACAGCAGAATTGTGGACCCTCAAGATAAAGTTGTATGCAAGCTATTTAAGCTACAGTTAACCTACCATTTCAGCACTAGCAACGTGAGGAAACGTCTTGAAAATATTCACCTAGACAAGTGGTTATGTTGTAATGTTGTATTAGTTTGCTCTCTTTTGGATATGAGCAAAAATAGATATTCGAATGGTTCAAACCGATGTGTGTATGTTTTTTAGAAAGAATAATCAAATGTCATTTTTGGTCAATTTTGACAGCACTAGTGCACATACATACTGACACAATGACCTGAACATGTACAAGTGCTCTATGAACTTCATCACAAACCCTTCTTATCAGACTCACCAGAGAAAAGAGATGAAGTGAGAATGATGTTCCACACCCAATGCTGGCCGTTGATCTGTGTGTAGAAGCTGCAAGAGACGTACCCTGACACACAGCTGGTCAGAGCGTACAAGACGATAGCTGCTGAGTTGATGGCACCATGACGATGCACATTGAACATTCCCAACAATGCCATGACGATGATCCCTATAGCAATGAAGAAACATTAGGGTGATCAGACTCTTGCATCTGAGGTCTGTGCATATGAAGTGTGTGCATATATCATTATCAGGTTTCTGGTTCTTTTAGCACTCTGGTGCTCAATACAAAGACTGTTGCTATGGGTCAGTGGTGTTCAGAAAGCTGTGTTGCTGTATTAGTGTATTTGAGAACAAATGCTCACCTGTGGCGAGGGTAAGGAACTGAGCCCCCACTCCCAAAACAGCACACAGCAGGCTTTTGTAAGGGGGAAACCTGAAGACATCAGTGTGTATGATCTTCCAGCCATTGTCTCCCTGGTCCACATCATCACATCCACTCTCCTCCTCCACATTGTACCTGCGGGTGAGGGAAAAGTGTTTTCAACCAGGATGTAATCTTGGGTTCCAAACAAACAGAAAGGCCACAGGAAAACTCTCCCTTTCATGTATACACTTCTAACAACAGTTTAAAGGATCATACCAGTCAGCCATATTTAGCTTTTGTAAAATATTGCCAAATCCTCAAAATTTTCAAAATTAAATGTTCAACACACAACCAAATTTAAAACTCATCAATTAACAATGCCAATTAAGATCTCAGAGAACCGCCACCTTAAGGTGGTAGAGAGGTTTGTGTGTCCCGGAGACCATGGGAGGTGTGTTGCCGGGGGCAACTGCCCCTGGTAGGATCTCCAGAGGCAAATTGGTCCCAGGGGAAGGCCAGACTAAGAGCGATTCATAAAACCATCAATGAAGAGACCTTATAAGCGTTGCGACACCTCGCCAAGAAAAGGGAAACCAGCCCCCAGTGAAACAACGTGGTCTGTACCGGGCCTTCTTGGGGTGTCTGGGTGGTGTCCTGGAAACGGGCAACGACGGAGAAACCTGGAGGGACGTGATTGGGAGGAACTGCCTCCCTGATCTGAACATGAGTGGTGCTTTGTTATTGGACTTATGTGCTTGTCATAGTTGGCCATAACAAACTCATAATTCGAATGATACGCTGGTTTTATGTATGTTGGTCTTTCGTCTGATGATGGACAAAATAATGAACATGAAGGAAGATCTCCTGGCTTTAAAGTGTACCAAATATGGAATTAAACAGCCAATACTGACTGATCTGAAGAAGCCGTACTGGGGATGCTGAGCCGGGGCGAAGCTAAAGGCTAGGAGATGGAGATATACTGTAAGCCTTTTCTACCATCGAAATGCCAACTCTGTCATATGTTGTCACATGTGACGACATTCACGGGTACAGACCCAGCACCCTGGTCCATTCATTGCAATATCGGGGGATTTTAACTATGTCACCTCTCACCAGACTGGCTTCACTCAGTTCGCTGACTGTCCCACAAGGGAAAATAAGACACTTGATCTGGTGTATGCAAATGTCAAGGAGGCTTACACTGCTTCAGCTCTACAACCACTTGGCAGATCAGATCATAATCTGTTTTTTCTTCAGCCTTCCTATGAACCCTGTATACTAAGGCAGGCTGCAACCACCAGCTCATTCAGGAATTGGACCCCGGAGGCCAGTAAGTCTCTAAAAGACTGTTTTGAGTACACAGATTGGAATGTACTGTTGGAGTCACAGGAAAATGATACCAGCAAGGACACTGACCTTGATAGAATGGTTGACTACACTACAGACTCCATTAACTTCTGTATGACCACTGTAATACCAGCAAGGACTGTGCAATGCTTTTCAAACACTGGATCACCAGTAACATTAAAACTTTCCCTCAATCAGAAAAAGGAGGTCTTCGGGGACATAGATGGGGAGAAGCTCAGGTCAAAGGAAAGGAGGCGCCGACCGGAGTATGACCAGCCAGTCTACATGTGTTCTGTGGACTTGTTGAAGGCTTATGACCGTGTCCCTCAGGGGGCCCTGTGGGGGGTACTGGAGGAGCATAGGGTACCGGGCCCATTGCTACGAGCCAGTCGTCCCTGTTTAACCAAAGTGAGAGCTGTGCCCGCATTCTTGACACAGGTCAGCTGAGTGAATCAGAAAGCGGCATAATACAGTGCACTCCGTAGGTGCACTTGTGCGTAGGAACAAGTTTTTGACGTGCCCACGTAAAAAAAACAAAAAAAACATGTCTTGTTTTAAATACATGAGACCAATCACCATCAAAAGAACTTACCGTTTTAAGCTGCTTTGCTTACTTACCTGGCAAAGTCATTCTTAAGGACCCGCATGAGGATGATGATGACGAAGCCCAGTAGCAGCACCACCAGCACCAGTGAGTTAATGATGGACAACCAGTGGATCTCCAGTGTTTTGGGGAAGAATGAGTAGTCTCGGAGACGCTCAGCTCTCCGGGCATGAGGTAGAGGGGAGTCAAACCACCGTACACTGTAAGTGTGGGTGACGGTCAGGCTTCCTCCACCCAAACCAACTCCACCCACTCCTGCACCCACCCACTCCTCCAAGGGAACAGGTTTGACGTCTTTTACTGAGACATTAGCAAAGATCACTGAGTTGCCGTTGTATTCGATGTTGAAGTCTAGATGAGTCCACAAACCCACCTGGTGAAAGTGAAAGAAAGGGAGACAGAGAGAGACAGAACAAAAAGAGAAAAAGAAAGAGAGGTGTGAGAGGTAGGATGGATGACAACTGGAGATTGACATTCAATTTGCTTCAGCTGAGACAAGAACTTTGCATAAAGATGAAACTTTAACAAAACTTACAGTCTCATTCTGTGTATTTCTTTAGCAATTTTCAGCCTACTTCACATATCCCACAAACTTTCAGAAGCACAACAGGTTTACCTTGTGGCTATGAGGCAGGAAGCCACTCTCTTCTATGTATCCCACAAACCCCCAAATTGGAATGTCATCCAGGACAAATTCAAAGTAGTACAGCTCCTCAATAGCCTCACGGAGCTGGTCCACCTACCACACATAAAACAATCCATGGATCACATTTTGTGTGTTTTAAGTTTTACAGCTTCCAGTACAACCAATTTTTTAATGATTTATTTTTATTAGAATTGTTGAGGAAATAATATACAAGTCAGCTATATTAATGAAGCTGTGGTGGAAGCTTAATGGTGTTGTGGCTCTAATTCAATGAAACATTTGTGATGATCCTGCTCTGCTACATTGCCCTTTTCTCCAGGATCCAAACCAGGTTTTAACATACAAAGGTTCTCAGCTGTGACAGCACACACCGAGCATTAGAGCATTAAATCCCGATACCAATACATATCTTCCAACTCACAAAATAATATGGCCTTATAAGAGGTACGTAACAAAAAGAAGAACACCTCAAGAACTTCAAATATCTAAATAAAAGTTTCAGTTCCATTATCTTACATTTGTGAAGAGGGAAAATTTGCATTTTAATTGAATTATACTCACAATTTTTTAAAACTAAATTACAATAGATTAGCACATTAAAGAGAACAATGTACTTGAAGAATTGGTTAATAATGATAAAAAAAATATAAAGTTTAACTTTACAAGATTTTAGAAAGTTGTTGTACTAAATGGTCCTTGTCTTGCAACACCCATCAACCAGGGACTAATTGATACAGCAAATTCAATTTAAAATCAAGTTAGTTAATAAATTATAAACAATTTCAATCACCTATGAGATGAGTGCATTGTCACTTAAACTAAGATGTCTGCTAATATACAGTGTTAAGTTCAAAACTATACCCTACTTGTGTAAATACAAACCTGTTTCTCTGAAAGAGTGAGCTGACAAAGAGTTTTTTTCTCCACATTTTCTCTGAATCGGATGAGATATAACGACTCTGCCATCCTGTCACCATCCAACACTTCTCCCAGACTCAGGGACTTATGGTGTACCTAGAGAAGAAGTGATACAATATATGTTACAAGGTGTAAAAAAGGAGCACAAAGCATTAGGTGGTCATAATTCTCTGATCAAGTGAATTCAGCACATAATGCTATGAAGAAGTTATAGCATGCAAACCAAAACTTTGCAGCTGGCTACAATCACACTTCATCACTGTTGAAGTACCATATTCCTTTTATGGTGGGAAATATGTACTACTATTGTAAATTTGGGCGATACACTGTAAAACAGAATTTAGACCGACCTTCTCTGGCCTGCAAACAGGCAGGGTGTAGTAGTGATATGTCTCCTGGGGGTTATGATAAGGACCCACTTTGTTGACATAGAGAGTCACATTGTCCCCCTGCTTGTAGCCCACTATCCAGCCTGAGAACAAGCACAGGATCAAGATGCAGTGCAGTCCCATTGTCTTCTGGCAGCCACCAGACAGTTGTCCTACTCCACACTGCATAACCCCTGCTGCAAAGATGGATAATTCATCAGGAACAGGTGTGATTTAAACTAGACTGTATGTTCTGACACATAGGCCCTGCTCCTGGCATCATTACATCTTGAGAGATCCGATCACAAGTGGACAGCTGTATGCACATCAGTTGACACTTCAAGAGTCTTGAGAGACCTCTTGTGAATGGATCTCACTTCCCCGCACAATATGCAAATAAACACATACATCACTTCTGTTTGCAAAGACCAAATGTGTTGTTGTTTTGACCAGTCCAACTATTAACAAATGGGTCTGTTGTCAATGTGAGAGAGAGAGCGAGCGGGGGCAAGGAGGGGGTGAGCAAATCAATGCACTGCACACATTATAATTAAATAAGGTTTTAGCCACTTAAAAACTAAAAAATAAAATAGAAAATCAATATGTTGTAGTCAGTGTAGCTTCTTTGAAATCTGTGGTGGGACTAATTACACTGTGGCAGAGGACGCCAGTTGAGTAGGGGGTCCCTCCATGTGGCCCAGGACACTTTTGCCAACACAACTAAAAGAATTTGGCCACATTCGGCCCAAACCACCTTTGAATTTGGTCTGAGTGATCAGATCTTGGGTGCCATCACACCTGTTCTTAGAGCTGTCCACTTGTGATCAGATGACCTGAGACACATAATGCCAGGTCTGAGCAGGGCCTTACAGCCTCTTATTTCAAGTAAAGAAATGAGCTTGTGTCCCTGCCAATTAGGGCTGGTATGTGAAAAATTCTAAGTCATATTGAATTTTATTCAACGTCACTCCTTCAATGTTCCAAAGAACACAACAGAAAATTGAGATAAACTCATTCAGAATTGTGAGACTCTGTGTAAACATGAATTATAATGTATTTCAGCTTTATCAGTGTATGGGGCTTTTTGACTGGAATTAAAAGGAGCACTACCAACACTTTTGTCACATGGCTAGTCCTCAACCTTGGTGTAGAAACTACCACTGTCTCAAAATGCAGAACAGATCTCTGTTTTTTAAGGTAGGATTTAAAAAGAGGAATTTAAAAGCTTGATTCATACTCAGGACAGATGTAGCATTATTAACCAAACACCACAGCAATGCAAAATTTGTACTTTGCTGTTGCAATGCAATTAAAATCTAGTTGATCATATTCTCTACCACATATTTTACAAATCAGCTTGATGATGCTGTAACCTTCAGAACAAATTAATTTTCTGGTCATACTAAAATAAGGCTTTGAGAGGTGAGCTAGTTTCAGATTAGAGCAACTGGCAGTGGCTTGGGGCGGGCTCTCTGTTGAGTTAGACCTTCTGATTTTTTTAGTGCCAGGACAGCCACTAAGAACCCTCATTTGATAAGATGTTCCCAGGAGCACAGTAGTCTGAATAATTGTTACTTATTGTTTGGACCCAACAACAACGGCATTGCTCAGGGAGGTGACCAAGAACCTTAGAGTCACTATAACAGAGCTTCAGAAGTTCTCTGCAGTGGTTGGAGAACCTGCTTTAAGGATAACTCTCTCAGAAGCACCATCAACCATAACTCCAAACACTATTTCTGGTGAACACTAAGCACTGCTTATCACCTGGTTAATACCATCCCTATGGTGAAGCATAGTAATGGCAGCATTATGCTATGCATAATACATATTATGCTATGGGGAGCTTCTCAGCAGCAGGGATAGGGAGATGGGTCAGAATTGACGGAAGGATGAATGCAGCCAAATACAGAAGTACTTGAAGAAAATGTACTCCTGAGTGCACACAACCTGAGACTGGCCCAGCCAAAGCCCAGACCTAAACCCCATAGAACATCTGTGGAGAGACATGAAGATGACAGTTCAGAGATGCTTCACATCCAATCTGACAGAGCTTGAAAGGATGACAGAAAGAATTGGGTAAACAGCACAAATCCAGGTGTGCAAAGTTGAGATTTGCCCAAGAACACTCAAGGCTGTAATTGCTGCCAATATTACTTTTACAGGTCATTTGTAAACATCAAGACTTTAATACTGAATACTTTTGTAAATGGAGTTTTGGATTTTTTAAATATATTTGCCAGTTTAAAAAAAAAAAATGTTTTCATTTTATTATTATGGGTTATTGAGTGTAGACTGGTGGGAAAAATGTCAGTTTTATCCATTTAAAATGAGATGTATAGCACAGTAAAATGTGCAAAAAGTGAAGGATTCTGAATATTTTCTAAAGTCAATGTATATCAACTGAACCATTAAGAACAGACTGATGACTATAGCCAAGGCAGTTGTGCTTAAGAGCCCTTTGCGCCTGTATCTAGTGATTTAAGTAATGGCGAAATTAGTATATTCCCCAATTTACAGCTGCAATAGGAAGTTAAAATGTTTAAAAAGTGCCACAAAACGCAGGGCCCATCCTATTTGTCTGCTGCTCCTGTGGAAGGAAACGTGACCACAATGTGGACCCCTACTGATCCATGTAAAACTAATAACTGATACACAATACATTTTCATTTTGAGCCCGCAAATGAGTGAGGACATGAAGTTAGCGAAATGTGCTCTACCAGTATCACTGTTGTGTCACTTCAGTCCCGATGCTGCAGATCCAACAAAACCTGTCTGTCTGCCGGATTCCTCTGACTCAAGGCCCCGACAGTCTCCTCTCTGCTCCGTTGTGAGCCGATACTGGAGCTCAATGTAGAGATTTACAGCTAAACATCTTGGAAAGCCTTAATGCAATGTCCCAGTATATTATGCATTCATTAAGGTTATATCCTGTTACACTGAGTACTTTTACTGACACATTAGACAGTCTCGAAGAAGGCATCCGACTCCACGTCACCCTAAAAAATAAAAATAACGACGGCTCGGTTAAGTTTTCCGGAGTGGCCGAAGAAACAAAAACACACCTCTGACGTTACAGGTTATTCGCAGCCAGTGCTACTGCCCTCTCACAAACTATTTGAAACTGGTTTATTTTCGTGCTTTAACGCCACCAAAAGACAGCATTTAAACGGATTGCATCCCTACCCGAACGACTCTATTATTTTGCCCTATTGACCGGATTTCCTTCAGCCTCAATGAACCAATCAAATGCCCCTCCAGGACTTCCTTGTTAGAACTCAGACCAGTTTAATCACACCTGCATTATCGATGCGCACTTCATCGGGGTCTTCGAGAATGTTGTGCTCGAAAAGTCAAAGTATTTGATCTTTTAAAAAAAAAATCATGATAGCGGGACTGCATTCTATATAACACACCTGTTTGAAGGAGTTAAACGTTCAAATTCCTGGGCATCCTTTTTTTTTAGTAGATAATTACATTGAGAGTAGGCTGCAGAGAAGACAGTTGCAAAGTCTGAGAAATCTGAGAAAAAAAGAAAAGCCTCGTGCAAGCGAGCTACAGTTACGGATCATTCTTGAAGGTACAGAGCATTGTGAAATAACAAAACTGTAAATAACTTTCTCCACCATACTGGACTCTACATAAGGATTTAATGGTCAATGGAATTCTACAAATGGCCTGTGGAAGCAGCAACACGCCTTTGTTGCATCTAGTCTGCCGCAAATCCAAACAGAAGAAGAAGACGAAGAAGAAGAAGAAGAAGAAGAAGAACAAAAACAAGAGCAAGAACGCTGTACTCGATAGATTGACTGGCAATGCCTGCTATTTTATTTCCCGCGAAACAGACAGGTCGTCACGCCCGAGACACCGGAGAAAGACAACAAACTACAGTGAAACAGCTAACTGGTGAGTCCGTTATGTACAGTTAACCTATTTAACCTCATTCAACTTTTGAAATTCAAAGTGTCAGTAGTTGTAAAACGCTAATAGCAAATATGTGAATACATGTATTTTTGCTCAAGTTTCAGCCCTTCATTCTACCGCAGTTCTGCAACCTTTTCTGACTGCAGTGAACTTAACGACAGAATGTGATCTTGTTTCACTTTAAATTCACACACTTTACACATAGTTTACTCTAATCTACCACTATGAGCTAGTTTTAATCGGCGTGCACCTAACACTGTTTGCAGAAAGTATCTAAACAAAATGTGAAAGGTTGTGAATTGCTAGGTCGTTTATTGTTCCCTGTAGTTCCTTAGGCACATGGAAGGCGGCAGGGTCTGTGTATAATATAAATATGATAAGGATTATTTCATTTCAGACTTCCTACCGCAATGGGAATACACGGACTTGCCAAGCTGATTGCTGACCAGTCCCCAGGTGCCATTAAAGAACAAGACATCAAGAACTACTTTGGTACATGTCTTCCTTTATATTGATGACGTTAGATGAACGTTTAATCATCTTCCTTGGGTAAATTGTATGAATGCTGTATCAGGTGATCCCCCCCCCCCCCATGTTTTAATGTATGAAAATAAATATGGCTAATAGGGCCGGGTTGAAAAAATCGATTCTGCTATTAAAATCGATTTTCTTTAGAATAATCCGATATCGATTCACGAAACCCCAGATCGATCTTTTAATATACGTCTATTACACTCTCATGTGGACATGTGAGGCTGTCACAACGAGATCTGGTAAGGTGAGTATAGGTCATTCCCGAACGCCAACCATGCATTGAGTAACACGCAAGAAAACAGTCCACCTTAAAAGATGCCGGTAGTTGCCGGTAACCTCTAAGCTGCTCAGTGAATTAAATAGTTGAGTAGTAAAGAGGAAAAAACAGAGAACCTCCTTTCATTCATCATTCACTCTTCTGACAGTTTCTTTATCTGTGATGCATTTACACAGAAACATGACAAAGCCAGTCTGTTCACACTTGGACAGTTTGTGCAGCAGGAAATTAAAGCTAGCTTAGCTACGTTTCCATAGCCTAGCCTGTTAGCTTAGCTACGTTTTCATAGCCTAGCCTGTTAGCTTCACCCCTACAGCTTCTCCTTTGAATGAATGTTTCCAATGCGGCTTCATTTGCTCGAAACAAGTCAGTAAATGAATGTAAACTTGGTAGGAATAGTGGTTACATAAACTTTGAAACGAGCCGCAACTCAACCGTGCAGTGCACCATAGGTGCGCTCTAGTGCCTAAACAAACAGCACTGCACATCAGAGAGACAGAAACATGACAGATGAGGTCCCAATGAAGTCAGCGGCTAGTCTCAAGGCAGATGTGTGGCTGCATTTCAGATGAACACAGTGAAGAGCTGGACAAAAGCAAAGCTATGTGCAAGATGTGAAGAATAAACCATGTGTACCTGTTCATACACAGTGTAGCTGGTGCACTGGGGTATGTTACATCTATTATTTCTTGAGATGTGTTGAAACTGTTGGTCAGGTTAAATAGAAAGCGCATTATTGTCACTGCTTTGGGGTCCATTTATAATGTAAGCATTAATGTTTTTAATAATGCACCAAGTTAGAGGAACAATTTACAGCAGAAATTCTCTGATAATCTCATTGATATCCAAGAAAAATTTATGTTGTAAGTGAAATATCTTTTAACTGAATCGATATCGAATCGGGAATCGAATCAAATCTGGACCTTGACAGTTGGAATCAAATTGATTCAGGAAATCAGTGGCAATACCCAGCCCTAAAAATAAACACTGTATTTGATTACTGTTAGCAACACTTGATTACTATAAGCAAATTATTGAACGGCATTTGCACAGAAATATTTCTTGAAGCTTTTTGATCCATGTAAGCCGTTGATCACTGTAACCATGATCAATAGATGTGGTTTCCACTGTAACTTGCTAACTGCTTTTCTTAACAGGCAGAAAAATTGCTATAGATGCCTCCATGTGCATCTATCAGTTCCTGATTGCTGTGCGACAGGATGGCAATGTTCTGCAGAATGAAGATGGAGAGACAACAAGGTATGACCCCTACAAATAAGAGACTTAAAAACTCAGGGTGAGAAGTCATAATAGACACTCAATAGAAATGCAAAACTTCTTGGATTGAACCTGGACCAGGTAGTTCAAATCTAAATGATGCTGAAATTTAATTGCCACCTGGTTGCTCTCTTCCGCAGTCACCTGATGGGAATGTTTTACCGGACAATCCGCATGCTGGAACACGGCATCAAACCTGTCTATGTGTTTGATGGCAAGCCACCACAGCTCAAGTCTGCAGAGGTTGGTATGGGTTCTGACTTCCTCTGGTGCTTTTCTTCCTGCAAGCAGACATTGTGAAAGTGGCAGTCAGTGCATCACATATAATCTTGATCACCTGTAAGTCGAACAGTGTGTCAGAAATGTGCTATTAATCAACATTTTCTGAAATGATGGTTAAGCTTCTGAAAATTGCACTCTTTACCAGATTTGACAATAGTGTTAGTTTCTGTAATATTTTAATTTGTCTGATAAATCAGTAAATGCAAAGACATGTCGATGTGTTTAAATAATCTGGATAGATAGATAGTTAGATAGTAAGATCGATAGATACTTTATTTATCCCCTAGGTGAAATTCATGTGTCCATTAGCTCATTGTTGATGATGATGATAATAATAAAAACAGTTAATAATAAATAAACAATAATAATTAGATTAGTCCACTTCCTTTGGCTGAGGTGTTGTATAGCCTGAAGGCAGTGGGAACAAAGAATCTCCAGAATCTCTCTGTTCTGCAGTGCAGTGAGATGAGACGTTTGCTGCTGCAGCTGCTTCTCTGTCCTGCCAGAATGTTGTGGAGAAGATGGTTGGTATTGTCTAAGATGGCCTCCATCTTAAATTGCATGCGTCTCTCCACAAAAGTCCTCAGTGAGTCCAGACTCCTGCCAAGCACAGACCCCATCTTTTTTACCAGCTTGTCCAGTTTCTTTGTGTTCATGTCTGACATGCTGCTGAGCAGACTTCAGTAAAGAGTACACTGGCCACCACTGACACATAAAACATGTACAGCATTTTTCACTGCAGATGTCAAAGGACCTGAGCTTCCTGAGGAAAAAGAGCCGGCTCTGCCCCTTTAGGGTAGATGGCATCCGTGTTCAGGGACCAGTCCAGTTTACTGTTCAAGTGCACACCTAGGTATTTATAAATGTGCACCACCTCAATGTCCTTCCCTCGAATGTTGACTGGCTGAAGGATGGGCCTAGACCTCCGAAAGTCAATGATAGCTGTGTCATTGGAGTATTTTTGAATGTGGCAGGACTCAGAGTTGTATTTAAAGTCCGCCATATACAGGGTGAACAGGAACCAGAACAGTCCCCTGTGAAAACTTGAGAAATCAAAGAACATAATCCTCATATAACTACCTGGCTCATCCAAGTAAGAATGGGCATGGTGGAGCATGTAAAGAATGGCATCATCCACTCCAATATGTTCTTTGTAGGCAAACTGTAGGGGGTCAAGTGCATGTTAAACCTGTGGCCTCAGAAAGTGGAGAAGCAGCTGCTCCAGGGTCTTCATGATGTGTGACGTGAGGGCCACTGGTCTGCAGTCATTTATCTCAGCCGGTCGTCCTACTTTAGGTACCGGGATAAGACATGATGTTTTCCACAGGGCCGGGACCCTCCCTGTTTGTAGGCCGGGACCCTCCCTGTTTGTAGGCTTAAGTTGAAGATCCTCTGGAGAGGCTCAGCCAGCTGGGCTGCGCAGTCCTTTAACAGCCTCAGACACACACCATCCAGGCCTGCTGATTTTCCAGGATGTAGCCTCTTGAGCTCCGCCCTGAGCTCCGCCCTCACCTCCTCCGCTGTAAAGGACAGGAGACTTGACCCCAGTGTGGAGAGAGTTGCAGCTGCAATGTCAGGTTGTGAAGGAGATGCTGTAGGAGAAACTGCAGCTGAAGCAGTGGGAGAGAAAACAGGTGAGGCTGTGTCAAACCTGTTGAAGAACAGGTTTGACACAGCCTCTGGATAAGGCCAGTGAGTTCACACTGGCTTTATCCACATCACCTGATGTTGCCTGGCTGTTGTTTTCTTTATAGCCAGTGATGGTCCTCATCCCCTTCCACACCTCTGGTGGTGTTGTGCTGCTGTATACTCTCTCCTTTTGTAGTCATTTGCCTGATTTAATCTCCTCTTCAGCTCATGTTGCACACACCTGAGCTTCTCCCTGTCTCCATCCCTGAAGGCCTCCTTTTGCTGGTTGAGGAGGGTCCTGATGTTACTAGTGATCCAGGGTTTGTTGTTTGGAAAGCAGTGTACAGTCCTTGCTAGTATTATAGTGTCCATACAGAAGTTAATGTAGTCCGTGGTACATTCAACCATTCTATCAAGGACCCTGACTCCTTACATTCCAATCTGTTCACTCAAAACAGTCTTTTATACACTCACTGGCCTCCGGGGTCCAGTTCCTGAATGAGCGGATGATTGCAGCCTGCCTTAGTACACAGGGCTTGTAGGAAGGCTGAAGAAAAACCAGATTATGATCTGATCTGCCAAGTGATGGTAGAGCTGAAGCAGTGTAGACATTTGCATACAACAGATCAAGTGTCTTATTTTCCCTTGTGGGACAGTCAACATACTGAGTGAAGTCAGTCAGGTGAGAGGTAAGAGTGACATGGTTAATGAATTGCAATGAATGCATCAGGGTGCTGGGTCTGTACTCATGCAACAGTTCGTGAATGACGTCACACACGACTGCAGGCTCTGCTTGTGGTTGAATGTAAACAACAATGGCTACAATGTGTGAGAACTCCCTCTGTACATAGTGTGGTTTAAGACCAACTGCCAACAGTTCAATATCCCAATGGCAGATCTTTTCCTTCACTGTGATATGACCGGGGTTGCACCATGTATTGTTCACAAGCAGAACCAGTCCTCCACCTTTATTCTACCCACTTCCTCTGGCGTCTGTGTCCGCTCGTACTGCAGTGAAGCCGGGTAAATCCACACAACGGTCGGGAGTGTTGTCGTTTAACCAGGTCTCCGTGAAACACATGAGAATACACTCACGATATGCTCGCTGGCTCTTGACAAGTACCTCCAGTTCATCACACTTGTTAGCCAGGTAGTTTACATTTCCCATGAGGATCGATGGTAGAAAAGGCTTATATCTCCATCTCCTAGCCTTTAGCTTAGCCCCAGCTCTGCATCCACGGTACGGCTTCTTAAGCTCAGCCGGTATGGGATGGTTAATTCCATATCTGGTAAACATTAAAGCTGGAGTTCATCCTTTGTACATTATTTTCTCCATCGTCAGAGGAAACAATGGCATAGAATAAAAAACATCAATCGACAAAAAATATACCAATATATACAAATATATTCAAAGAACTACGAGCTATGCGGACTGCCACTTGTTGCCAGCGCATCATTTGAAAACTGTGTAATTTTTTTTTAGCAATACATATGGGAAAATATGTTATATGAAAAATCTACAGACTCCCACATTTGCTTTCCCCAGCCCATTTAGAATAATCAATTATGTTTTATTTTTGTAACGTCATCTTTCTCTTGTCCTCTCTCTCTCTTAACTGTGTTTGCTCTTCTTTTCACCCCCAGCTGGAGAAGAGAGGGGAGAGGAGGGCAGAAGCTGAGAAGATGCTTGCTCAAGCTCAGGAACTGGGTACAATTAATGCTTTTCGCACTTGGATTATAGTCATAAATGGTGCCAGTTTGGATTTATTGTGGCATGTTTTTATGCAAGCTCTTTTTTGTCATTGAAGTCAAAAACTGATCGCACTGTTTTACCCAAACTGCAAAAACACAGTGTTACTTTTTTGAGTGTAGAAATTTATCAATTTGGTTATATATTAAAATGTCAAATTTTTTCTGTCAACCCTAGGGGAACAAGAGAATATTGACAAATTCACCAAGCGTCTGGTAAAAGTCACCAAGCAGCATAATGATGAGTGCAAGAACCTGCTGACCTTGATGGGAGTGCCTTACATTGAGGTTAGATCAAGATTTGACTGCATCTCTTGCTGGCTTTTAAGAATTTCCTCACATTGTATTGACAGTGATTTTGTTGAACAGTGTGAATCCTTGAATCCTTTACATTTTTATAATTTCTCTCCCACTTACTTTTTTATTGTAAGGACAGACTTCAGGCCCCTAAAGACACAAAATGTTAAACCGATATTTTATTGCACCATAAAGTATGGAATATTCATGAATTACAATTTGAAAAAGTCATAAGAATTATATGTTTGATGTGTCTTTGACACCAGAACAGGAATATCCGTATCCTCAATATATCTGGAGAAAAACTCAAGTAAATTTGTTGAGTTACTGCACTGTGTGTTCAAGAAGTATTCAGACCACAGGTTTACTTTTTTTTTTTTTTTACATTTTGTTATGTTGCAATTGTATGCCAAAATCATGTACATTCATTGTTTCCCTCATCAATCTACACTCAGTACCCTATAATGACAAAATCAAAACAGAAAATGTTATTTTTTTCTTTTGCAAAGTTATTAAAAAGTAAAAAGTGAAATATCACATAAATATCACGTAAGTATTCAGACCCTTTGGTATGACAATTGAAGTTTAGCTCAGGTTCCTCCTAATTCTCATGATAATCTTTGAGATGTTTCTACACCTTGATTGGAGTTCACCTTTGGTAAAGTGATCGGACATGATGTGGAAAGGCACACACCTGTCTATATGGGGAAATGAAACAATTTTAGCATAAGGCTGCAACATAAAAAATGTGAAAAATGCCTCTTCTTTTTAAAATGACCCTAGTTACCAGGCATACTGTAGAACAAAGTGTTTTTCCCCATGCCAGAGAAATTAATTGCAACAGGACAGTTCTGGGTAAATTATTGTTAAATGTAATTAGATGTGTTTTGTATGGCAGGCTCCGTGTGAGGCAGAGGCCAGCTGTGCCGCTCTGGTTAAAGCAGGGAAGGTCTTTGCCACGGCAACAGAGGATATGGATGGGCTGACCTTTGGTACAAATGTCCTGCTCAGACACCTCACTGCAAGTGAAGCAAAGTAATGTTACACCTACATCATTGATTTTCCACTGTCATATTAATAAAACTTTAGAGGAATTCTCTCCCATACCGTTCTCTTCTCTTTTTAATGAACTAGTAAAATTTTGATGATCGCAGACTAGTTTGTTTCACCATGTACCAGTGGGAACCTAACATTTATTATGGCAGTCCCATCTCACTATTAAATTATTTGAGGTTGGATAGTTGTGTATATTTGCATGTGGAGACAATATGCACGGTGTTGCAACACAAATAATAGTCAGTAATTTATTAGCAATGTTTTAATTTATGCACTTGACAATACATAAAGGAATTTATTTGTTTCAGGAAACTTCCTATCCAAGAGTTCCACTTCAGTCTTATCCTGCAAGACATTGGCCTGAACCATGAACAGGTAAAGTTTTTCATCTGAGGTAGATATTAAGAACCACTTCTCATAGTCCTGATTTAGCACCCTGCAAACTTTCACCCTACTGTGCAGTGCAGTGTTTCAGTGTATTCCTCAGAATTAGATTCTATTAGCTGTGTTAGCTGACCAGGGAGGGGGAGTGACAGGCAGTGATTGTGATTGGCCAATGAGCCCAGTCCTGGAAACACATTTACACACGCCTCAATCAGAGAGCGATGACAGTGCAAAAACATGGGTGTCATGGACTTGGTTGTCCCATGTTTATACTCAAATATATATACAAAAACTTCCAGAAATATTATCGTCTACTACACCTTATAAAATGATTGAACACTGTCCCTTTCGAT